>WEIU01023465.1:382198-415769 GCA_013389925.1 Aegithalos caudatus
TTTTCCTCTCTGCTGAAAAGCTCCTTTTTTACTCCCACATGGAATGAATGGTATTTATTAGACTAAGGACAAAGAAAATGAGTCTTCAGACCGGTGTGGGGATGTTAGAAGATTGTACTCACTCCATACCTGGACAAGTGTTTCCTCATTCTTCATATTTGGCATTCAGAACTGACTTTTCTTCCTGTGACTCAGACATATGCTGTTGCTCCCTGATTTCACTTTCATAGATCTGCAGATCTAAAGGGGATGTTTGAAGACATTATCTGTCCACCAGTGCTATCTTTTCTCATTCTATCCTCAGAATTGCCATCAGCTGGTAAGTACTGTTTAAAAGGGAGTAAGAATGGCCAATGTGAAGTTGAACTTCTCATTAGGAGTGTGTATGTTTCAGAATAAAATATTTATAATACTTTTATTTGTTGATATAGCCCTGACTTCTGGCCCTTTCTACATTCAAATGCCTCTTTAGTACTTAGAGTATCAGTTCCTCAGTTTGGAGTCCTGCTGTTACTTGCAGTCCTCCTGCTGTTACTTGCAGTCCTCCCTGATGTCTTTGTTTTCTCAAGGTTTCCATCAGACCAAAAATAGGAAAAATATAATGAGATGCATCATAAATATCTTCATTTATCAAATTTATTCACTTTACTTGCTGTAAATAGGAAAAATATGATGAGATACATCTTAAATGTCTTCATTTATCAAATTTATTCACTTTACTTGCTGTGTGCTGGCAACATCAAGTTTTTGTATAATTTACTGAATGTGCAGTCTCTTTCCTAGATAATTTCTAAAACACTTAAAGAGCTTAAACTGATATATTCTACATCCAAAGGTGTGTTTTATACATTGAATGAGAAATAAATGAACATTCTGAGATGACTGCTTATTTTGAGATAGATCTGCTCTTGAAATCAAAGTTTGGAAAAACTGAGGTATCAGTGGCTTTGTGTGCCCAGTGGCTTTGTCCTCCAGTGGCTTTGTGGATTTTTAGGGTCTGTAAGTCTTTGAATTTTCAGATCTCAAAAACAGCTAAAGACCATGTTAAGCACTATTCAAATCTTCAAAGCATATTTATATGCAAGGAAGGCATTGTTAAGCACTGGAGGATAATTTATTTTCATTTTCTATTCCGTAGGCAGAACTTGAGAAAATGTTACAAATTAACAGTAAGTTATTGGTTCACTGAATTGAGCTTTTAAAAGTAAGGGCATTTAGGAACCTAATTTGTCATGGCCTTGAGCAGTCTATTTTAAAGCAGTATAGTAGCTTTTCTATGATAACAGGTAACTTAACCTTTAAATTGCAGTTCTTCATGCAAATAAACCTGGGTAATGGACTTTAAAAGGTGATTTTGAATGCCCTCAGGCATTACTTATTTCTTGGAACACTCTGTCTCTCTCATATATCCAAAATAAAGCAGGAAATCTTTTTAGAACACCAGTTTCATTTTGCATTACAATGGAATGTAGTGACGTCCTACAGTAACTGTAAAATATTGTCTAAAGAGAGAACATGCAAGTAGATTTTCTGAGGAAACATGGATACTACTCCCCAGAAATATATAAATTATCTGTGAATGCTCTATATTTGCAATATCAGTCATGAGGTAAAGGAAGATGGACAATCTCTCTCTCGGCTTTAATTGTTCATGGATATAGCACTAGAGTGACTGCATTTATCAGGAGTTATAGTTCAAACCCATTTTGTGGATATGCAGTGCTGGTAGGAGATTGAGAAGGTTCTTGAAGTTTCTTATATTGAGTGTGTGACTCATTTAATTGGCTCCTACGTCCTGCTCCCCCTCATACATTTCATGGTGCTTTTCTGATCATTTTCTGTCTCGTTCCAAGATCCCACATGCTGAATATGGCAGATCATGAATGGTCAGTCTTAAACATGATCTGTCAGGTGAGTGTGCCTGGATTTACAGATTGGGAGAAAGCACAGGAGGTGGTGTATTGCATAAGAAAAAAAAAAAAAAAGAAATAAAAAAAATAAAAGCAATTAAAAAGCTGGTCTAGGAGATCTGTACAGCCTTCCTCTGCATCTTCTTCTCCCCGAGGTGTGAGCTGTGGGCCTCCATTCTGAGATCAATGTGTGGAAACTCAGATCACAGTGCCACAGGATTCTCCAGGCTGACACAAAGTCACCAGATCTAGTACAGCAGTGCTGTGAGTTTGCTCAGGGGGTGTGTGGGGGTGTAGCTACATGTCTGGAGAGGACAGGCAAGTTTCTGACACAAATTCCTTCAAAAGGGAGTTAAAGATCTGTAACTCCTTATGGCAATGAGTTACGGCTGCAAATCAACAAAAAAACTTTTTATGAGATACAGAACAAATGTTTTATTTTTACATTTTATAAAAGAAGAAACCAAATCTCCTAACAATTATGATGCCTTTCACCCAGCCTGTGTCCTTTTAACAAGTGGCTGAAAAATAATATAGGAAAGCTGAGTAGGAAAGAAAGAAAATAGTATATTACTTTGGTAAACAGTGCTTACTTTGCAAAGGCTTTTGGATCCATAGTAATCCAAGCTAAAACTGCTCTGACTTTGCTTCAATAACAACAGGGATGAGCACAACCATCCATTAATATTAATTACTTTTGGAAACAAAAAGATATAAGGAAAAATCTGTTCAGAATTGTCACTAAGATCCTGGACATGAAGGCAGCTTCTGTGCTTATTGCTTTAGGCAATATATCATCTTGAAATAAAAGGACACATTTCCCGGTATTCATAACCATGCATCTTGAAAGCAGCAAGGGTGACTGTAAGGGTAGAATTTTGTTTGTATGCAGGCTCATGTTCATTATGCTGCTTATTCTTTTTGTTACAACCATAAATGAACACAGTTGACTGCAGCAACTCCATAATGTATCTCCATATGCATCTCCATAATGACCATGCACTGCCTTCTTGTTTGCCGTGCCTTTGGGAATACTGGGGTGACGCCTCGCGTGGAGAATGCTTATGACCCTTTTCATATTTTGTAGAACCTTTCTCTTCTTTCAGTTTCAGGACAGAAATGGTTGCAGTGTTGCTCAATGCAGTTTGCTCTGAAGTAAAGTTGTGTTTTCAGAAATTAGAAACACAAGTTTCCAATTTTGCAGTGGTAGAAGTCAGAATCAGCATCTTTTTTAGGCTAAGTTCATAGTAAGGGGTGCCAGAGAGTCCCCTTTAAACCCTGGTATTTGTAAGAAGGGAAATACTAATTTAAGAAACAATGGGGTTTCGTTGTTTTTGCCTTTTTTTTTTTTTTTTTTTTTTTTTTTTTTTTTTTTTTTTTTTTTTTTTTTTTTTTTAATTTGGCTATGCTTTGAAGCATATGATCTGACAAAAGCTATGAGACATGATTATGGCTTTGATCATTTCCCAGTTTAAAAAATAGTCGTTAATGCCTGTATATAAATGAATACATTTTTATTAAGAGTAAGTTCAAGAACATATTATGTATTCTTGTCAGTGTACTCAGTTGAGATTGTGGTCTTCTCTAATAGGGATTCATTTCCAAAACACCTGGATAGCTGATAGCATCTGAGCACCTGGGTTTTGAGAAATGGAAAATTGAGAAAAAGTAATATATTCAGATTAATCAGAAAATATTTTAGGACAGCTTATACTTTGAACTTAAAATGTATCTGAAAACAAATTGATGCATCTAGAACTTGAGAATAATTTTAAAGTGGAGGAAAAGAGTATTTTGAAAATTGATTACCCAGCAAATGAAGGAGAGAAGCGTCTTTTATTTGTAGAAAAAAACCCCATTAAGCTGGAATAAGAAGCTTCCACAATCCATTGCTTTAGTCACCACCTCCAGTAACATTAAGTAAAGCAGAAATGTTTGGGAGCATGAGAGAGCATATGACTTATAAGCAAAGACTTAACCTTTCTGTCTCCCTGTTTATTTCTATTCTCATTTCAATGTTCTGAAAAAAGTAATTATTTATTTCAAATCCTGAAACAAGAAAACTTTTTTTTAATCTTTGCATTTGCACTTGAGTACAAACTCCTATTGAAGATTTTCATATGAATAGAGAATCTGCTAGGTATCCTGTCCAGATGGAGTCTCCAGTAAAGCTAAAAAGCTCACGTTCACTTTCTTGGTTCTTCCCACAGTCAGAGCATTTGCTTGTTACTTCTCCTTTACTCAGTGATTATTTTTATGAAGATTGTTGGTCTAACATTATGTCTGAGACTTCTGTTTCTTTGTAAGTTTGGCTGAAACTAGAAGTCCCTGGGGAGACAGACAGCTACAGCGACAGACAGTCTGTCTGCACAAGCTTCATTTCCTTGAGAAACCATATTAGAAAGAAAACAGCTCAGATGGGATTACAGTGCCCAGTCCCTGAAGAATGAAAAGTGGGAGATGCTGTACATTGGCTCTGCCATGACTGCCTTTAAGAGTGGGGGACTGCAGTCAGCTTTTTAATGGTTATGTACATATAGTATAATTTATTTCAGCAGGTACTTTCACTTAGTAGCTACTTATAGACTAGTTTATGGCTGACTTAATTGATAAGAGACTGAACAGTCATGTTGGTAGGTGATGCTGAAGTTAAAATTCAGTAATTATGGTAAATGACACTTTAGAGTCTTCTGACCTGCTCAATTCAAAAAGCTTTAAATATGCAGGAGAGAAAGGACTTCTCTCCATTTATTATTTATATTCATCCCCTTATCAGTTCCCTGAACTGATCTTACCTTTTCCTCTCTTGGGCTATATTTTTTTGGTAATAAGACTTTTCAGATCTACCAGAAATTTAAAATAAAAAATCCGAGGCTGTCTAAGATTATCATGGCATCCAAATTACTTTTTTTTTTTCTCCCAGATATACTCATCTCTATTATTCTTGTCAGTTAGTAACCAGAAGGGATTTATAAAACAGATGTCAAAATGTCAGATTTGTCTTCAGCTGACTTTCTGTAAGTTTATTATCATATGAACTACTGTGTTCAAGGATATAGAAAAAAGCCCAAAGTTTTGTTTGCATTAGTAAATAAAATATTTTAAATAGGAAGCCTACACTCCAAGCAGTGGAAAAAAAGTCCATTCTAACCTAAGCAATTTTGCTCTTTTGCCACAAGAACCAATCAGTTTTTATCAGACAAAGCCTTTATTATTTGATAACTCCCTGTGCCCTCACAAATGACTGTGCTTATTTTCCTTCAGCAATCTGACTGCTAGAAGCTTGAAAAACAGCACATGGTGGGGTAAAATAACTGCAATGCTTTAACCAACCATGTCTGCTTTTCTCTTCCAGTAAGTTCCTGTTTTTTTTTTTTTTGTTTTTTGTTTTTTGTTTTTTTTTTTTCTCTACAGAGAACGTCTGCTTTTAATGAACACAAATCAGTCAATAAAATTCATATGTATGTTATTATGAGGTTTCTTTCCCTTTCTGTGTAAATATGATTAACATTTTGAACTCCAAATACGATCTTTGGAGTTTAAATATAGGTCCCTGATTTTTGGCATCCATGCAATAATAAGGATCATATGCATTGGAAGTGGCTGCAAGGAGATAACAATTTGTGCACCTTCTGTGCTTATTCTTGGCCTCACATAAATCCATTAATAAATTTCTTTCTGGATTTCCTAGAACTGATTTCTGTATTCACCCTTTTGTCCAGTAGGATCTTGAAAAGTGTGAGTAGATCTTGAAGTATGAGTGGAGACAAAGGTAAGATTAAGATCCAAGTAAGAATCCAAGTCTGTTTTAAGTACTAGTTCCATTGTTGTTGTTTGGCAATTGAAGTGCAAATGTTAATTTTCTTAACTTGTACAACTAAATTTTGAGAGTCAGGGTTTTTTTATATAGAACAACTTTGTTTTCTTTATCCTTGGCCATTGCTACCTATTTCAACTGGAACAGTCTGTACCCACACATTTCTTTTATGTTTTTGTTGTTTATGGGTTTATGATGTGACTCGTGGCTTACACCTAGCCAAACATTAAAGTGTGTTCTTAGACAATATGCATGAATAGGTTTACTGAGGTATCAGATCATCCATGCTCTTTATTCCTTTTTAAAATTAATGCCCTTAGTAGCTGCAGGATTACTTAATCTTTGTATTACTACAGATCTTTTGGCTGGGAAACTGGAAAGATGTATATTATTAGGGCAGTACTCAGTACTCATCCTATTTTCCAGCCTATTCACCTCTGGCAGTGAGATCCAGCAGTTACCACATTTTTCTGAGCCCTGCCATAACTATGGAGAGAAATAGTTCACATGTTTTTGAAGGAAATAGAAGTTCATATGTTAGACAAAAAAAAAAGTTTGGTATATTTGGCAAAACTCATGTAACAACTAAATCACCTGAGCCAAGCCACTGCTTTTGAGACATGCCATTTCCATTCAGAGCTTTTATTTAGATGAAGACATAACAAAATTTTATTTTAGCCAGACTTGATTTTAGGTTTAATTTGGACTGACAGTACATGGCTAATAGGTACTTGAATTTGTAGAGCAGGTGTGTTGTCATGTAAGTTTATGCTCTAGTTTGTTATTTTGTAATATCAATTTTTAAGAAATTACTAAGGGATTAATTTTGGAAGGGCTTGTAACACCTTATTTTGTTGAGAAAACTGAGTAGTTCCCACTGTAGGTTTCAGGTTTTGGTGGCTTATAGCATTGTAAATATTTCACAGTTGGAACAAAAATATCCCACGCTATCTGCCTTATTTGGTACTTGATTAGGAAGTATCAAGCATTCAGACATTTCTGAAATATTCTGAAATTTGTCTAGGGAAAAAAAGGAAAAATGACCCACCAATGTTGCCTTTGTTGACATTCATGATGAATTTTTCCCTAGCAACTCATTTTGCAGGAATTTGTGAGGAAGTAGTCAATTTGTAAATCTTCGAATATTATGTTTTACACATTAATACACAATATACCTTAAAGATTCTGCCTGACACTGGAAGTGACCTAGTCTAGGATGGAGCAAGGGGGAAAACTGGTCTTGACCCTGACATCTAAACTGGGAGTCCATATTTTTTTTAATTTTTTTTTTTTACCCCTAAAGATCACTCCTGGGGAGAAAACAGCTGGGAGAAGCAAGCTCCTTCTGTCACAGTAGGGAAGAGAAGTGCTTAGAGGTGGGTATGAGAGAGAAATGGTAATGAAAAAAGTAGCAAGTAATAGGTTAACTGCACAGAGAAAAGTTATGAACTGAGGTGAACACAGGCAAGCTTATTTCTGGTTGACATTGTGTGATCAACTAGTGTCAATCAGAAACTCTACTAAAACCCCATTTTTATCAAAAATTCAGTTAATAATAGAAGAGTTTTAGATGGGAAGGAACTGTTGGAGATCATCTGGTCCAACCTCCCTGCTAAGAGTGGATCCAATTGTGAAGTCAGATCTGGTTTCTCGGGGTCTTACCTAGTTCCAGCCTATCTGAGTAACCCTTTCTCATGTCCCACTTCAGCTTGTCCAAACTGAGAAAACTTTGAGCCTCTTTCTTAGGCAGATATAACTGACAAGCTGTCTCCTGAGTGGAAAGCTCTGAATCACTCAACACTGCCTAGAAACATTGGGTGAAATTGTTGATTTCAGTGTAAATATTGGCAGTGGATGGCAGCTTTTTGTGAGCTTTCTGACAGTGATTTTCTGTAAGACTTGCATAAAATCATGTGTACAGGTAGCCTGCAGCATCTGTCTGGAGTTACAGAGATCTCTGCTGTATTTCCCTTGCTTTTGCTGCATCCAGAAATGTACTTTTTCCTCTCTCTTCTGTCATTTTCCCCAGTTTACCTGTTTCCAACCTAATGGGAAGGTCTTAGTGGAAATGAAGCTTTTATTCAGCTAAGCCTGTCTTTGTATGAGCCACCACCTGCTCCTAATGGACACCCCACTCAGCTGGAAGACTTAACATGGCAGAATTCAAGGTTCTCAGGGAAATAGAGTTTACAATTTATCCTGACATCCGCGCAAGCACATCACATAATACAGCAAGATAGATAAGATAGGTAAGATTTTTTTATCAATACCCCTGTTATACAAAGTAATTAAGAATGTTTGAAAATCTAGAACAATATTTTGATTAACAGTAATGGCTTGTTTTAACTTGTGTGTCTAAGCTTTCTAGATTAAAAAAAAAAGTGCATATGTCATGCATCCAAAAATAATTTCAATTTACAAGAATGGACAGTATTTATGTCAGCACCAGATTTGGTCATGGCAGTGTAGCATCTGGCATGCAGGATTGGAAGCACAGTCAGCTGTTGTACGGAGTAGCAGCCTTGGTTTTTATTTGTGATTTTTGCCTATTTTCCCATTCATCTACAAATGGACAAAAAGAAGTCAGGAAAAAGTCCCTGCTGCTAGGCTTCTCTTTGAAAGTATAAGGTGGTGAATACATAGTTCCTTATGTGGGTTTCATTAACACAGAATCTTTCTGCAGGTTTTTCACGGCAATAAAGGCTATTCAGTCATTCTTCCTGTGTATCTGTGTATCTCTGCTCCATGAGAACAAAGTTTTACTTCACGGTTCAATGTTAATAACATTTTCTCAGATGAACAGACCTTTTGTTATTAGGTTACTTAAATATAGTTCCTATTGCAGCTGAGTAAGGAAACCTTCCCTGGGAGAAAACGTGCAAATTGCCTGCTCTGTTTGGCCTGTTGCTGGCCAGGCACTGCTGAATGCTGCTCAGCAACTCAGCACAGCACAGCTGGGAGTCAGCCCCAGGCTGGGCTTGGAGGGGAGGAGGGTGAGCGGTTGTGGGGGGAGATGGCTGGCACCGTGACAGGCAAAAGAAGTTCATCACAGGAAAGTAAGCTGGAGCTACCACAAGGGGAAATGCAGCACTGCAAGATCCCCAAGATTAAAAGCCTCAAGAATTCCTTTGTTGAAAGAACTTGATCCTTCTTAACTTAAAAGTGATATATCAAATTTAAGGCATGGTGATGCTTTATAGTATCCATTATGGTTAAATACAGACTCATATTCTTCTGAACACTGAAATCTGATTTGAAACTTTGCTGGACTTCTGTGGACACACAATTATGCTTTTAGTGAGTTTGTGCTTGAACTTGGATCAGTACACTCATTCCAAGCTGATTAGTACGCTGTGTGCTCTAATTGTTTCTCTAATACACTTAAACCACAATGATATTTATATGTTGCATCAGTACTTAAAATCTAAAAATCCCTTTTTTTCAGTAGCAAAAACACATGTATGACTGAGTGACTGATAGACAATTTTTGGTGGTGAAGTAATTGTTGTGGCATTAGATTGTACATTTTCATTTTTGAAGTCCTTTTCTTATAGATGTAATAGTTCTCCAGCCAACCATCAGAAGACTTATGCAAAGCCAGGAAAGTTCCTTTGGAGTCTTGCCAGGTTCACATCAGGCAGAAGGATCTACCCTCCCCATGGATAACAGGTAATTTTTCAAGGTAAAGACACTCTCAGGGCTGACTACTCCTGGAGAAGGGAAAAAGAGTGTTGAAAGATGAAGTGAAAATCTTGAACACCCTCGACTGGAGAACTGGCCTCAACTCTTCACAGTCTAGTCATAAAGAAAGTACTGCAAAGGAAATGTTTTTTGTGACAAACTTGCTCGTGGTCATTTAGGGGACAAAGTGCTTTGTATGGTGACTTGTGCCAGACATCTTGGGACTTTTCAGGGTAGTTTTGGATCTCTTCCAGCATTTTGAGATGAAAGGATGAGAAAGGAATTGATCTTTCAATTTCTCTTAAATGTGGTTGGATTTGCATTGCTCCACATTTGTTCCTTTCGAGTGTTAGTTGAAGAACAGTATCAGTGGTTTTGCTCAGCTCATTTATCAGTGTTTATGCATGTATTTGGAAAATATTTGTGAATGTGGGTCCTATGACTATTTTCACAGATTAAATGTTTCAGGAACAGAGATGGATAATGACAGACATTCTAAATGACATCAGGTAAATGGAAAAACTGGATATGTATGTGTTTATTGCCTTTTCCCATGCCATTTTCCATGTTGCTTCTATTTTGATGTGGGAGCTATAACTTCTAAAGGGGTTTTAGAAAGATGAACACAAGGTTTCTTCATGGAAAGAGTAACCAGCTCTTTCCTTGAAGGTTAATAAAGTGATCTAATTAATTTCACATCTATTAAGAAGTGGAGACTTTAGAAAATAAAGCCTGATTATGGAAAAAACCCTAATATCCTTCCTGAGTAGGTTTTGCTGTGGTGTCTCTGTTCTGGAGTGAAATGAGTATTTAACTAAATTAAATGAGCTTTGCACTGAAATGAAAACAACAGGCCTCCTCTTTAATTCAAGATAAACACTATTTCTGAAAGACTTGATTTCCTTTTAAATATCTACTAACCAAATGTTAATTTCCCAAATTTAAAACTAATATTTGTTAACAGCAAAATTATAATCAATCAGTACTAAATTTCTAAGAACACAGACAGACATATAATGCCTGATGAAATATGGTGACATAAATGAAAATCATTTGACTTAAGAGGGGTGAAACCAGGAGCAGGATTATTTCTGTGACTCTCAATTCTTAACTATTTATTTACTCCATACACTTCAAGTAAAGAAGGGGCTGCAGTGCCTTTTTCTGTTGTCCATGCAAGCAGACAGAGAGATCTACATGGACACCTTGCCAGTTACAATTATTTTTAATGTGTGTTCATCAGCAATGTATTCAGACACAATTTATCAATAGTAAAAATGGGGTCCCCATCATTTTCCATGACAGTTTGTTTCAATATTTACTCATCCTACCTACAGCAAGCACTGTTTGTTTCACATTGATTTGGTATGGTTTCTTTTTGAGTCCTTGGCTTCGGTTATGCCTTTGACATATGCATTTTACAGATAAGCATGGTACATGAAGACTTGCCAAGGTGCTAAGAATTTAGCATGACCTTGACAAAAATCCTTGTCAAAGTCCATTATAATGCTTTTCTGCTACATCATGCCAGCACATCACTCAGTAAGCCTCTTCTGCTTAGGAAATTGCTTCAAGGCTGAGTATGTTTGAGTAGGAACAAAAAGTCCTTCTGCATGTAATAAACAAAAAAGTTATTTCTGTTTTATGATTAGTTCAGAATTGATCTAGCTTTGCTTAAGTGTAATAAACATTCCCGAGACAAAGTCTGAAAAAGAGCAGAACATGCAATTGCAAGAAATTCTTGTGATTATGAAATTGTGTGTTTATCCTGGATATGTCTAACATGCATATAATTTGATTCAAGCTTAGCGCCAGCCAGAATTAGAACAGCAAAAAAGCTTACTTTGTGTAAGAAGTGTAATCCAAGGCTTTACTGCTTACATTATTTGTGTAATTAGAAAAAGGCTATGGTTGAAGTCACTAATTTAATCTCCAAAAAACTGTAGATTTTGGTAACCTACTGACATTGAAATCACAAAGATTGTAGGGCACATTTTAACTAATCTATAACTAAAAGAATAGTGGATTTGTCTTTTTATAGTGTTTTAGTCATAACACTGCAACTGGAAATGAAATCACAGTTTCTTAACTATTTTACATATTTGAACAGTTGATTTTATTATTCAAAGATATATAGCTCTTATCTAATATTCACACGACAGTTCAGTATTTGGATTCTCAGAGAAAAGTCTGCTTGTTTCATTTTCAGATCTGGTCCAGTGATAAGTTCTCAGTTACCACAATACACACTTCAGCCTTTGTCTGCCCTCTGCCTGTTAATAAAATTTAAGTGATATAATTCACTGATCATAAATCATCAGTTAAATTACTCATAAGAGAACTCAAATTGCATATTTTTTAACGTTTCTTGCATATTCACAGTTCAATTAGGTATAATGCATTCCCAATATAACTCATTTGAATTGTGACTTTCAAGTAAATTTAACCTTCGCTCTTGAAGATTCATTTTGAATTACAAAAGATAAAATGTCTTTTAGGTGAGCAACTCCTACAGTGTTACAATTATTTGTAATTGTTTATTAAGTGTTTTCAATATGGAAAAATTTAAACAATATATTTCTTCATTACTTAGTAATTAATTTGTGTATTGGAAGTGGTGGCAAACTGCATTTGATTGGAAATTAGGACCCACTTATGTAGTAATGCACTTCCTATACTTAGGAAGGTGTTTCTATATTAGGAAAAAGTTTTGGGTTCCTGATTTACTTATTAGGAAATTCACCTAGAAAATTCTGTACATGTCTGTCAGTGGTTGGCTGAGTGCCAAGAGAGAAACACCTGTTGGACCTTTCACCTGTCAGTCAAACCCTGTAGGGTTCCCCATTGGGAACTTTCAAACAGGACCATCCTCAGACATTAAGTAGAAAAAGGGACAGAACAATTGAACCAATGGCATTTTTTGGGTGTTGTACGAGGCGCAGGACTTCCCTGCGCCGTGCACGGTTTATATATTTTGTTTCTGTATTACTTTAGTTCATTTATTAAACCCTTTTGAGTTACAAGACACTCTGGAATGTGCTGTGTCTCGCTATTACAGCCACTGATCTGACCGGGCTGGACCCTTAGGAATATAAGATAAAACCCAATACCTGGGAATCTTATACACTTAGACAAAAAATAGATTCCTTTCTACTGAATTAGAAACCTTATTTCACTTCTTTAATAAAAGCAATATAAATATCAGGTGCTTATATTACTCTGTTGCCTGGAAGAAATTCTGACAGTACTTAATAGTTGAACTGAATCTGGAGAAGACCAAGTCTTTCAAAGATTTAGACTTAATAAATCCTCTCCATCTCATTTTTATTTCTGAGCTGAAAGAAGACAAGATTTATTGCTTTCTTGACTTTTCATTTGTCAAAAAATAATCTGATTGATGGGCAAGAAGACAATGTCTTGAAAAAAATGTTTCAAATTTTAATCAGTTTCTGTTCTAGACAATTATCCGATATATGCCATCTTTCTTTAAAATTTCTACAAACTTGTAGTACTTCAATGACTATCATTTGTTATGGTTGGTATGAATGATGAGTAGTAGTTAGGGGCATAGCACTGTTTTCATCTTCTGTTTTTAGGCATTTAATTTAGTACTTTGTATCTGGAATAATGGCATGCACTTTCTTGACCTACCTCTTTGAAGACTGCTACTGTAAATAATATATATTACATTGATAGAGAATTGCTATCAAATATGTTCCAAGTAACATTAACAATCTTTCCAATATACTTATTAACACAGGGATTTGTGACTATTATTAAATGTCAATTAGTACTATATTTTACAGTGACAACTGAGAGGAAAGCCAGGAATGTGCTTCAGAAAAAGAATAAACATGATTCAATTAATTCACCTATGTCAACACTGTTTCTTCATCATTGCTTTCAAAAGTGTATTATTTTTAAGCAATATTTGTGGTCTGTAGAGGATCAGTGTCTTAGGTATGCACAAAATAATGTATTAAAGGCAGATGGCAAGGTGAACCATCTCTTCTGAAAAAAAAAAACAAGCCCCAAAACAAACCCCTGCCACCCAAAGCAAACACAAAAAACAAAAACAAAAACAAAACCAAAAACCAAAACCAAAACCAAAACCAAAACCAAAAACAAAAACAAAAACAAAAACAAACCCACACCAAGATAAAAAAAAAAAAACCCAAACATTTCTTCCTGTGTTAGTTTTACACTAAGCTAAAATATTCTGGGGAAGGAGGCTTTATTATAGCTTTTCTCTTATTTCCAAAAGAGGTGAAAGTTGCTAGAGGAAAATGAGAATCACCTTAAGGTAAGGAATCTATCACCCACTTCCCCATTGCCTGCTTTTACAGGGATGGTCATGTCCCTCCTTCCTCACCTATCCTGCTGTACATCTCTGCTGCTTTCCCACAGCTGGGTCTAGTCTTTGTCCTTTGAAAGCTGGATTAGTTTCCCAAATCATCAGCAGACTAATCCAGATGAATAAAAGTTTGCTGCTTCCAAAGACCACTGTGTAAGTGAGCTAAACTGAATTACTGGGGAGATAGACAAAGACCAGAGCCCCCCAAAATAAGACATAGAGATGCAGAGTAAAATTAGGCTGTGAGATTGGCTTGAATTTCCAAAAAATTCATTCTCTGAGCCTTGAAGTGGAACCTGAATCAAGGGATACATGTTCTAAAATGTGTACCAGTGCCTCATCAGCACCTGCCAATGGAGAAAGGAGTTAGAGGGAAACTCATCCTTGTTCTCAGTCGTATTCCTTCTAGATTATGCAGACAACCTCAGCCCAGAAGAAAAGCCAAAACATGTTAGGAGCCACAAACCCATCTGCAGCATTATTTGATCACGTCTCTTTGAACGTGTGAGTATTTGGTAAAGTGAATTCAGACCAAAATATCTACAGCTCTAAAACTCAGAGACAGATTGTGTTGTTGGCTGAATCAGGAGAAACACATAATGAAAGACCTCTTTTGGACTGAATACATGTTCAACTATATGTAAAAGGTACAAGGCAAGGATGTAATCATCAGGGCTCTTGAAAATAGGATTGTGCAAAGGAGTACTTCAAAGCTAGTGCTAGAAAATCCATCTGCATATGTAAACAACTTGACTCTTTGCCACTCTTTGCCACAGCATCTGCAGCATCTCTGTAAATAATTTCCTAAGTAGAGACCTTGGTATTCTTTTGTGTTATTTATTATTCAGTATACAGTTCATGAACCACTGGGGAGGATGAATTTGTTGCTCTATCAGAGACGCTTGACTGAACATGAAGTAGGACTCTATGGCTCAACATATTTGTCATTGATAATTATCAGCCCTACATTCGCAATTCCACACAATTTGTGACAGAAGTGCTATTTGCAACTAATAGATTACCTACCAGAGAAATTAGCAGCTGGTTATTGCCCAAAGCTACATGCTGATCATAGCATGATTTGAGTAACTCTATATAAAGAGAATGAAAATATTAAAAAGCTTCCATTAACTCTTTCTGAAAAAATGTTTACATTTGTTTCCTTCCAGAGGAGTAAGCTTCTGCAAAGCAGCATATAGAGGTTCCTTTAACCACATGTTGGAAATTCTCCATTTTACAGTGATTATGGCAGGGTTTCCGCTTCCCCAATCTCTCTGCCTGTTGCACACACTGTAGGGAGGATCCTGCACCTCAGCTGGGGCAGTCCCAGGAACAGGCTGTGAGGAGAACAGATTGAAAGCAGCCCCAGGGAGAAGGACTTGTGAGTGTCTGTGGACAAGAAATTCAACATGACCTGATAATGTGCCCAGAAAGCCAAATGTTTTCTGGGCTGAATCAAAAGAAGTACAACCAGCAGATCCACTCTGACCTGTAGTGAAACAGTTTGAGCTGGAATCAGAGCTATGATCCTGGGAATGAAGAACGAGCATGGGAATGGGGAAGAAGGGAAGACATGGGAAGTCAGATGCAATATGAAAAAGCTGGCAACTAGGATTGTAAAGCAATTTTTGAGGGAGAATATGGAGATGAGCCCAAAATGAAAGTTATTTCCGGTAGGACCCCCTAGGGAAAAGTAGGAGTAAAAATGAAGATCATCCCATCTGCAAGCTGAAGCTTTTTCTACCCATCTTTCTAATACTAAACTGGTTTGGGAAAATCAGCTAAATCTCATGTCAGCAAAACATTTTAATATGATAATGATCATAAGTAAAATGATGCTTTTATTGAAAGTGTCTTTGTATCAGCAGAAAAAATTGTTCCTTTCTAGAGGAAAAGGAAGACAATGAAAGACAATGGGTCTTGTAAAAGACTTCAGTGCCCCAGGCTTTAGGAAAACAGGAGGAGAATGCTAACAAAATTCTATCTCATTTGCAACAGAAAATATTATAATGGGTGAAAAACGTGCAAGTTAAAAAGTTTGGAAAAGTTATTCAGATTGAATCAGATGCTTAGCTAAAATACTGTCTCCAACAAGAAAAACAGTTTTTTTAGTTTTTTAATCTTTATTGGAAAAATTCAGTCAAGGCTTATAACTTGATACCATTTTTTTTTTTTTTAATTTTTTTTTTTTTTTTTGATTAACAGAGGCATGGTCAGGAGCAGAAATGGTTCATCTTTAGAACTAAAATCTTCCCTTAATTTTGCAGTAATGCAGCATCCGTGTTGAAATAGACTCTGAAAACATACTAGTGTAGACTTTAATTTGTTTTAGAATTTGGATAGTTGTTAGGCAATGTCTGTCATGTAATACAAAAATTGATATGTATGTAATGAATATTCAAACTTCCTTGTCTAGTGCAGGGGCAATAAAATAGATCTTTTTCTCAATTCTATTAATAACAATGGAAGACTTCAATGAGCTGAAAGTAAAAATAGCATACCTTTCAACACTGCTCATCTTGCAGTGCTTTAGACTACCTACATTGCATGCATACTGTCTCAGCTTCTAATAAAGATGCTGTAATCATTGGTTTTGATCAAAAGGACATTATTTTTCCTTGAAACTTTCTGCAGTTTATCATATTATGACCTGCAGGTCTCTAAAACACATTTCTATTTGTTTAGGAAAATGCCAGGGGGAATGAATCACGTGGAAAAATAGATAATTTCATCTCACAGAAGATTTTCCAGAAACCTTTATACATTAAAAAGATTTTAAATTGTCAAGAGAGGCAAACCTCTGTTAACAGGACATCAGTAGTCATCAAATTCTGTATGGTTATGAGATCTTTTGCCTTCTTGTTGTCCAGAATTATGACACAGCCCAGTCATGGAGGTTTACAGTCTGAAATCACTTTAAACTATATTTCAACAGCCTGGCTTAATCCTAGATTGGGCCATGTCTTTTAATCTGTTTATAGTAATTACCCAGAAGAATTGTACATATTGTCTGTGATGATCTTAGGGGTTGGAAATATCAAATTAAACTGGAAAGGAATTAGCCAATGTGCTGTGAGTAGTAACTTAGAAGCAAGTGGGTTATTGTGGGGGTTTGGGGTATTTCTACTTGGGAAAGTCTGAATGTAGTTTTAGGTACTTTGTACCAATTTTAAAAAGTATCTGACAGTGGAACTTACAAAATCATGCACTTTACCTTGCCAGTGGTTAAACGAAGAACTTGCACATATTCATTTAAGGGTCACTGGTCATGTGATCAGCAGGAACAGGTGAAGCGCTTTAATGTAATCACATATACATTCTCTTAATCACCTTTAAAATAGTTTACACCTATCTGAGAGTGCTGCAGAAATGTAATTGCCAGGCAGTGTCTAAGACTTTTGCCAGAACTGTGAAATATAATCTTCCACACAGATAATATTCCGCAAGACTGTTTTTAATAATGGATCCTGTTTGAAAATGTAACAGACTGAACCATGTTTCTCTGGATCAAAAACTAATCAAACTCCCTTCTGCTAATGAGAGATGAGATCAAAACTGTGGAAAACATATTGTGGACAGTCATCAATTAATTGAGAAAATATGTCTGCTTTGGGGTTTGAGCCAGACATGCTGTGAATGAGGTTGTCAGGTACAAATGTTGCTGAATAATGTGGGAGAGAAAGGGGAAGGTGTAATCATCTCTGGTGTGACTTCTGGATGTTTTATCACAACTAGTTGGCTAAAGATCTGTCTGGCCCTGGAAGAAGCTATCTAATGTAGGTAGACTCATCCTTTCAGAAATCAGGTAAAAAGACAGGTTAGGCAATGTTTTGACCACATTTATTCAACTCGAGAGTTACTGTGATACTGTTAAAAAGAAATAGAAGTCAATGCAACAGAAATCAGTTGAGATATCAAGTTTAGGAGCACTTTTCTTTCTATAATAAGAACCTGAAAATGAAGTATTAGAAAACTTGGATCACAACAGTGTGTCACAAACCTGGTTGCCCACTAAAGAAACTAAGCTTTCTCTATGGTAATTAAAGCCCCTGGTAGACATAAATTTGACAGTACTGCTAATTACCCAACTTTGTTCACTGAAAGGGAGCTAGTTGCCAGTAAAATAGAATAAGTATAATAGAGTAAGTATAATAGAAATGACAAAGACTCAGAGTTCAAGAGAAAAATAATACGTTTTGGATTAGGAGCGCAAGTCTCTTTATATAGTTTCTTCATCTATTTATGCAGACCTGAAATTTGTTCAGCAAACAATTGTGGGGAGCAAAGAACTAATGTGACTCATGAACACTAGCCCTCCCATTGGCTTGATTTAGTTTTTCATTCTGAGTACTTCCTTTTTCATTAGCTGTCACAGTGAACCCCTATTGTGTGTTTTGATCTGCTGCTCCTCATCAAGCCCAAATGATAAGTCAGGCTGGAAGAATCAGGCTAGCCATGCTTAGTAAAACATTATTTTTTGTAAAGCTCTGTGCCTGTTTTGTCTTTTTCCAATAATGAAATATTCAGAGTATTCATACCAAGTAATATTTTTTCTGTTGGTTTTTTTTCCTGTTTTTTGTTTGATGGTTTATTTGTTTTCTTGTTGGTGAGTATTTTTATGTAAAAAATTATTTATATTTAATTAGTATAAACCATGAACAGGAAGAACAAATAATTGGATAAGGGATGTGAAGCTCGAATTTCTACACTGTTCTGTAAGCAGCTGATTGTGCCCATACAGCCATCTGCATTTTTAAACATTTTTGTTTCATGTTCAGCAGAAACAGTATTGTTTATTTCCTAAAGGATAAGCAATTAGAAATGAATATAATTAATACATGTGGTTCTTTTTTTCAGTCTCTTATCAGAGTCCCAACAAGCTATCCACATGCTTCAGTAGGTTTTATCTGTTTGCAAATGACAAACAGATGGCCTTTTTGGGTTGCTGTATTAAACAGTGAAGATTAATATTGCCACTCTTCATGCAGTATGTTCAGTCATATCTTCTGTCTGCCAGGAGCTGGTTGTTTTCAGTGTCTCTGTCTGTAAATACTTATGGCCCAATCTATAATTGAACAAATAGAGAAATAAACAAGCTTGAATAATATTCTTTAAACAAACTCTTAATATTCTTAAAAATATATCTATAATAAATGAGATTTCTCATAAAGTAGCAAGAGCCTATCCATCCTTACTGAACTTATATGTGTTCCCTTTTTAAAATTAATTTTAAGTGACCACAATATGTTTGTAGGGTTTTGCTGTCTGGTTCCCATTGAAGAAGACAATGTTTGTTGTGAGTGCTTGTCAACTTAGGGAAAATAGCACATGACCATTTGGTGAGGGTATCAACTGACAGTGTAAGAATGACTTCCTATCACTTCCCATGTAGAAGTGCTTTTATAAAAGGCAGATCCTTCACCTAAAAGTTTGTCTTTCCAACAGATGAATAAAGCAAGCCTACATTGTCCTTTGGCTGGAAATAGGGTGGCCTTGGCTGTTTCTAGATTTTCAGCACTTTGGAGCATTTGGCTAAGGACATCAGTGGTAAGCTTTGGATTTACACCTAATTACTACTCTGCCTTGATTTCCCAAAGTGAAAGAGCTCAAGATGATTTCTATTTAGGAACAGGAATTTCTAAAGAATAAATCTGTCCATTCAAGATGTTTTGTCTGTCTTAAATAGTGACATTTCCTACTCTCTGTTAATCATTAATTAGAAAACTAGCTGGAAGTGTCATCTTTTTTCCAACTTCTGTGCAGTACTGTGCACATTTAACATAGATTAAATGACAATTATTTCATCTCCTCTGCGGCCCTGAGGAAAGACTTGCTGACTGAATTATTTTGATACAGATACTGAGACAATTTTTATCCACTTAATTTAATTTTTTCTCTTTTAAATGAAAACAGAGAAATAAGTTTGATGTCTTAATACTTTGGAGTTATTGTATCTCTGCCATTCAGAGAACTTCTGCCATGCTAAACTGTCCTTTTGGAGATCATAAAAGTGTCTGAAAAGCTGTCTCATGCTGTATTCTGCAGCTCGTTGCTTTTCTCTTTTGTATGTATTTTGCTCATGCTGATCTGTGGTTTCATTGTCTATGATACAAACATCTTTATCTTTCAACCTCTCACAGTCACAAGCCTTCCTGGAGCAGTATTTCATCCTAAAGGCTTCAAGAATAAAAAATTGAATTGGATAAATAAAGTTATCTGTGAAAACTGTATGTTGGAAAGCGCCAGGCCTTTTATTTGCTTTGGAATTTTTTATAGGCTATTTTTCCTGAGGAGTTCATTAGTTGGCTTTGACTGGATAATATTGATTTTTGGCACTCCTATTGGAACTCAAGATATGGCAACTGGGTCTCACCTCAAAGAAGAAAACAATTTTTTTTTTTTTTTAAAACAATTACAGTATTCCTCCATGTGTACTACTGTTTCTAATACTGTGGAAAATCTTGCTGCCTTGTACAGTTGTATTGTTCTGAACTAAAAGAGAAAGATCTGGGAGCTTGTGTTTTCAGACTGTGGAATAATTTATACTCTATGGTGCACATCTCCAGACACCAGTCGTGGCATGACATCCACTGACAGAATCCAGGCTATGGAATGGCCAACATTCCCATGCTCCCACTCCTCCTTGCAGTCATTTGATGTCACAACTTCTGGATGCCGTTGGTACTTAAGATAGGAGAGGAGACCACAGTCTAAGTGGATGAGTACAATCAGAATGGCCAAGTACTTAGGAGAGGTTTAACTTGGCTTTTGCAGATGTAAACTACTTGACTTCTTGTGCAGGGGGTTGGAGGTTGCAGAATGTTGGCTATTGATAATACAGCCAAGGATTGCACAGCAGCTTTCTTTGGAAGTAACAATGATTTTTTGTCAGAAGAGGGAAGATGAACCTCTCTCTGAAGGTGATGATAACAGTAAAGGGAGCCTAAGAAATGAGGCTAGACTTAAACTACACTGCTACTTTTTAGGCAGCTAAAATGAAATTACTTTTTCTGTCATGCTAAAAATAAAATAATAAAAATAGGGACTAAAAGATGTTCATGATCCCTGCATTTTTCTTCTAAAATAGTAACTTATTTGATCTTATTGCCCTAAAATAAAAGAATGTAAAATATTCAAACAAAATAATTTTGTTTCATTAAAAATAATTCTTCTTATTAAGAACGCCTGTATTCTAAAACTTTATTTACCTGGCATCAGTTTTCAGATCCTTGTTAGAATCTGTCTGTTAAAGGGCTATGACAGACACATTTCTGTCAAGTGTATATATATCTGATGTTTTATAAACTTACTCAATTTAAACTTCACAATCCCTGTATCAGGGGCACCACACAGACCATTTTGGTATGCTCATGGGTCGTGTTGTTGTAACTTTCTGGTTGTTTTAAACAGAAGCCCTGGGGAGATCTTTTAAGCCTAAACTGTTTGTTGTACTATTTCCTAAAAAATTAATCATTCCACTAAAATAAATATGACATAAACAGTTAAGGGCACAGCTGGGAAAACAACTTTGAATGAAAGAAGGTAGAACAGTCTAATTTTACTGTGTTTAAAAACAAACATTTACGTGTAGCCTATTTAAATGGTTTTTGCATTTTTTAATTTTTATAATTAGAAAGTAGTTTTACCTAAAAGTGGATGGTTTCATTATGCTTACTTGAATAGCATGAATAATTTGATTTCATGCCATATTTAGCAACATATGTTGCTAAGAATAATAATTGTAAAGCTATAACCATTTATCTATATTTTGGAAGTAATAAAGTTGTACATACATACGTGAAAAAGGGGTTTGCATTAGTAATGAATGAAGTTAGTGTGCTTTAGGTTATTCACCATGAGTCTGATTCAGTGTTCACTGTGGTCTGTACATTTCCTCTATTGAAATTTGGATTGTGCACTCATGTGAAATCCATTTAATTTTCCAACTTGATACTACATTAAGGCATTATGCACAGCATGTAAATGCCTGTGATGATAAATATGGAACAATGACTGATATTTCAAGAACTAAAATAAAATAAAAATACCTACACTAAATATACTGTACTATTTAGGAACAAAAGAAATTGAGATAATATGTTGTTTTAATTTGTCAAGAAAAAGTAAAAAGAAGTAAGATATTTTCACTAGCTTCTGATAGCCAAAGAAA
This sequence comes from Aegithalos caudatus, assembly GCA_013389925.1. NCBI lineage: Eukaryota > Metazoa > Chordata > Aves > Passeriformes > Aegithalidae > Aegithalos > Aegithalos caudatus. Next base: position 404,131 of record WEIU01023465.1, read on the forward strand.
ATATTTTTCTATGCATATTTATAGTATTATCTTTTTGCCTTCTAAAAATAATTCAATGATCTTTTTGTGTGTCACTTACAGAAAATTTTATTATAGAACTTCACCTTATCAGTAGTTCTTCTGATATTCCAGTTATTTCTGGATGTTACCTGAGAATGCAGATAAATTACTGAATTGCATTTAAGGAAGAGCGTAGTAAAAAGTGCATGAATTTTGAATGTGCATGTCATTTATCTGTAAGTGAAAAAAACAGATCTCATAAAGCATCAGATTGCTCATTGTTCTCCAAAATTGTTCTAAATTTAAGGGTGATTTCTTTAGCAAAAGAAAGCAACTTTGACTGCTCTTTGGAAAATAGTGTCTAAACAAATGTACACCTATTTAGAGTGATGAGTAACCCTGTATCTGAGACACTGACAATTACTGCCTGTACTTTCTGCCTAACTACTCCTTTTATCTCTCCTACATAATGAATCACATAATTTCCATCCTGTTTATGTCCGTAATCAGAAAAGTACATAAAGTATTCAAACCTGAATTGATTTTGTGTGCAAAATTCTTCAATGTGTATTAAAGAGCAATGCAACCAACTTCATTTTTAATTTTCATAAAGAAGTAAATAATATTATGAAGTTGTATAGTCTAAAACATAGCTTTTAAATAAGAAAGAAAATTTAATAAAGACATTAAAATAACACTTTTGGTACTGCTATGTCTAATAATATTTCAACATTAATGCTACTATTGTAGTTATAATGCTACTATTGTAGTTCCTCAGTATAGTATCCTGATTTGAGAAAAATTAGATATGATTCCTCTTTACATGGACTGGACATTATTCCTAAAATGCTGTGAAGCGACTTTGTGGGTTGGTAGAATGTGAAAAACTTAGGGACTATGGTGAGTTCACAAGTATTATTCAGTGCTGAAATTTTAATTGAAGAAAAGTCTGTGTGACTTTTGTAGAGGACATAAGATATGTGGTAGCAAAATATGCTTTGAAGTGCACATATGAGTCACTTGCAAGCCAAGCAGGCTTGTTACAAAACCACCTTTCCTCCTGCAGCTCCTCAGTCGTGCTCTGTGGGCCACCAGTCATCTCCAGCACATGCTGTGGGATCCTCTTGGGAGAGCACACCAGTTCCTGTGGTGTCCTTTCACTTTGTTTCCATTCTTTTAATTGCATAGAAAGAAGTTAAAAATCTGTCACTACTTTCCCAGTACAGTCTAGCTTCACTGTAACAAACCCCAGGGTGTCAGGGAGAATTGTTCATCCCAACAGGACCGGTTTGGCAATTTGCTGCACGGAAATAGTGAGGAAACATCCCAAGTCAACTACCCAGTAATAACTTGCACTTTTGTGACAGCTACTTCACATTGCTAAATGCTAAATGCTAAAAGCATTTACAAAATGCTTTAAAAAGAAAGCAATGAGGAAATTAAAAGGAAATAAAAATGTGCATTTAGAGGCTAAATCCAACATGCTGTGATAAAGACAAGAAAAATGTGACTGGTACCTCGACCAGTCTTCTGTAAGCATACACTCCAATAGCTGAGGCCTAAGGAGAGCATATCTTCCTGCTGCTGAAATTATTAAAGAAAGGGAGAGGTTGTGACTTGCTTTAAGTGAATTTAGTCAATATTTGATTTGCTTCTAAACATATAATGTAATTTTGAATGAGGTGGAATTAATGTTCTGTTAGAAAAACTGATGACTGTGTTTGCAATGATCTGTAGAGAAGGGGATCCACAGACAATATTTTTCTTCAGATGTCACCTTTTTGGTTCCCTCTTTTAATCCTCACTGCACCATCCTATAGTCTATACTAATGAAGTAAGTTTATGATCCCCATTTAAAGTCAGCAGAGACAACATTTGTGCCACAGGTACCTTCAGTTGCTCCTAATTTCAATAGGCTCTTTAACTGATTTATAGAAGGAAAATCAACAAGCAAAACTCTTTTTTAATACTGTTTTGTGATTGCTGTTCCACTTCAGTGTAATTTTAGTTAAATCGAATTTCAAGCCATCTTAGCTGAATTATTAAATAATAACATTAAAAAAAATAAAAGAAAACCAGATACACACTCAGATCTTTCCTGATTGCAGTTAAGGAAAGCTAAAACTAGACAATAAAAAGCATGTAATTATGTGAAACAAATATATTTTTAAATTTAACTAGTTGTAGGTATTAAATCATGAGTATTAATATTGGACATATTCAGACAATCATCTCTTACATTTGCTGCAATCACCTTAACATCTTCTAACAGTTGACATTAACAACTTCATATAAATTCATTATTTTGGATATCTTTTAATATCAACATTTATTATCAAAATAACAGTTATTTAAGTAGACATTTCATGGTTTAATTATCTGGCAGAATCCAGTTGACCAAGATAACTTTTACTCCCTTATAACAAATTTAAATATTTACAATTTCCACTTGCTAGGTTCAGATTTTTGTGGCTTTCTCAACCTTTCACACATGACCCATGGAGTTGTTCTGTAGGGAGCTTCACAGCAGTAAGAAGGACAGAGAAAATAGAGACAGTTTTCTGCTTCAGTCTTTGATGTAGCCTTGATGTCACTGGGCATTCCTATTTGGGCACAAAGGAGTTGGAGAATTGGCTTAATGCTGAGACACAGTTAAGATGTGTGCCTCCAGTGTTTGGGGCTGACATTTCTAGAGAGCAAGTGCTGTGGATCTCCTCCTTCTGCTATTCAGCATGGGAAGCACTGTTGAGAGCAGCCTCCTGGGATCATGGAAAAAAGCTGTAAGTTAAACCAACAAATACTGCAGTTATGGTCATGCAACATAATAAAATTTACTGGTGATTGACTGACCTGTTTCAGAGTTGCCCCAGCTGCTTCCCAGTGAGGGGTCAGATGCAACTCCCAGCACATTTCCTAAAGGAAAGCTCTGAAATGGCCACAAAACTGTGTCTCAGTGTTTGCAAATACAAATTTCAGTGCAATGACTCAAACTACACTTCTGTTACTTACCCACTGATGATGCTAATAGCATCCAAAGAATAAAAATACTTTCAATTTGTTATATTTTTAAATTGCAGTTGTTCTCTGACAGCTGAAATTATGTAGTAAACAATTTTTTCTAAATATAGCATTTTTTCTCTTATTCAGTCTACACACTGAGACATCATTTTACTATGGCTTTGCGAACAAGTACTCATCTGTAGAGACAGAAGCTTGTCAGATGTATAATACATATGCTTCTCTAGCTAAATCATCTGTTATATAACTTGTCCTAGGCCAGTCTGCTTAATCATGACTTTTTTTATGCATCATTGTACTCTGCAATTATCAAAGAAATTTAATAAACTTTGTTGAGGTAAAAATCAGGTCCAATCACTATTTCCTCATAAATTTCTTCTGTGTAGTTAAAAAAAGCTAAAGAATAAGGAATGATAACTTCTTGCAGTTTAACGTGGAAAAAGAAATATATTTGTGTTTGGTGTATCTCAAAGCTTAAAAGTAATTATTTCTATTATTGATGCAGTGAATGTAAAATAATCTTACTTAGCTAATAACCATGCTTTGATTTAAATTATTTAATGTTCCTTTAAACATGCTCTTTTCTAAGAAGCAATTAAGTAAGTTTCCATAGTTCCAATTACTTTTTCTTGAAAATTTCTGATTCTGGTTCTCCTTAAATCAATTATAAAAATGTCGATGTGTTTCTGAGGAGATTCATGATGCAGATGTACGTAACACTGATCACATACAGTCAACTGGTATTCAACAAGAAATCCATCTGACCAAATGTGAATACCTGCTTATGGGCAGGATGAAGCCCTTACAGCAGTGACTGAACTTGTCATAAACACCACAGATCACAGTGAGCCCTGATGAAGCCTTGTAGACTGCTAAAATAACACAATTTCTTTTACCTTTCATCCTTTACCCCCTGACACTTCAGAACTCTTCTTTCTAGCAGGCTGAATATCAAGATCTCCTCTTGCAATCATCACTGGAGAACATTCAGCCACCCACCAAGGAGCACACATTTTGCCAGAGTCATTGCATTATAAATAGTTCATATTTCAGAGGCTAGAAATACTGCCTCAAAAATGCAGCTTTGTGAGAATGTGCAGTTAACATTTTTTGTGTTGTATTTTCACAGTTCATCATGCTCGATTTCAAAACATCCAGCTGTATTTGTATGGGAAGGGCCTGTTACTAATTGCCAGGAGATGCTTTGAAGATGGTTGTTTAAAATAAATATTTATATGAGTTTATAACAGATAGGAAGAAATCTAAACAGGATAATCACTCTTAAATTGACTTAGACATACAATAAACTTAGAAGGGAGAAATAGCTGATGTCCCTTTAAAGTCAGAACCATCTTGTCAACTTGTTGGTCTCTGATCATGTAGAGGAGCTACAACAGCCAGAAACAAAATCCAATATTTATTAACAATCTTTTGTCATGGATCTTTCTCTCTTCCAAATATCTGTTTATTGCAAGGACTGTTGGAGCTGCTTCATATGCTGAGAGACTAGGCATATGTAGAAGCAAAATAGTATTATGTCAGTCTTGTCATAAAGGACTTTTTTTTTTTTTTTTTTAATTTATTGAGCGAGTAATACATTTTAGACAGTTAGGTCTTTCACTGTATCTGGGGAATATTATTTATTTGAGGGTGTAAAACTGTTCTGTAGCAACAATAAGTGTGAGTGCATCATCTTTTACTGTGTGGTAGTTTCTGCCTGATATCTCTGAGAAAATTATTGTTTTGTGGGAACTCCAAGCAGAATCTGTTACTAACATCAACACATTCATAGGCAACTTAGCTGAGAGAGTAGCTGTACCTCAGCTGAGCTTAGGCCACTAACTTGATGCACTCCAGGAACACTGAGAGTGTGCTACAGTAGCATAAACTATGGAACAGGTGGATTCAACAAGGGTGTTGTACTTCATGAGAAGAACGTGCTGCAGGTGAGGCATCTTGCTCAGCCATGGGTTTTTTGGAGCTTCCCTGGAATTTAGCCTAAAATAGCGGACTCAGCTGAGTCCCTCTGGCATTTTAGTCAGTTAATCACCTACCACCTTACCAAATGGTCTCTGAAATCACACCATACTTCTTTGAAGATAATCATAAGCTCTTCAGAGTGGGTATAACTGGAAATATGACAACATCAAAGTATCTCACACAATGTTGTGAACAGTGGCAGGGAAGTGAGATGTTGGACAAAGCAAGCAAGTATGGACATAAATGCTATTAAGGCCCTTGTGAGGGTTCAGCATTCACCAGAAATTAAGAAATTTTGTAAATGAAGTAAGACTTGCATATAAATGGATTTTCTTGGTAGCATCAGGGCAGAGCTGTATGTAGCAGAATATATAAAAGACAAAAGTAAATGTCAGTCTTCTCCTGTGATGTTGTACTCTGTAGCTTAGGCTTTCTGCACTGGCACAATTAGATCTCAAAAAGTCACAGCTCAAGGAGGCAATGGCTAATCTGCCATTGACAGCAATAGGAATAGAAAAAATAGTGATACTTAATCCTATTGGAAGAAGACCTCTTTTTATACTGATTTGAAATATTATATTGAAGGCAATTAATTTTCTCATTTCTCCTTTAACACTTCTTTCCTACTGTTGTCTCTAAAGGATGCATAGTCCCCCTTTCCTTATTACAGCAATTGTCAACTCCACCTTACCTCTCTCAAAATATCCCCCTCTCTCTTTTTTTTTTATTTTATTTTAAAATTTCACCCTTTCTTATACATTCAAATCCACTCTACATCAGACTGTCTTGTGAGAGACTTGATGTATCCACCCTAAATTGCTTGTTTGATGTGTTTAACGATAATTGCTGTTAATTGTGTAGGCTGCTTCTTTGTACTAAATCTGGAAAGATAAAGAAGATTTTTAAATAGTAGAAATTCTGTTTTCAACCACTTCTTTCATTTTATAATAGCTAAAAAGGAAGAATATTGGGATTTTCCCCCCTGCTTTTTAGTTTTATTTAACTGTTAGGTACCTGAACTAGAGACAGTAAACAGAGAAAACTGCATTTTATACTGTGGCATGTGGTTGTCCTGGTTCCAAGGGCAACACTGTGATAGAGTATTTTTCATAATTGATAACTGGGGCCATTCTGTTATTTTCCACACACATTTATGATATTTGAGTAGGCATGCACTTGAAGACATGCATTTCTGATGCTACTGGTTCTAAAAGGAGCACATGTAGAATGTATTCAAATTTGTGTATGATAAGAAATAGATGAATGTGGACAAGGCCTCTATCTCCACACAGATATGTCACATAAACTTGACAATGCATTCCCTGACATTTTTGCTGATAAGTAAAAAACAACTTACAGTTGTCAGCAAAATACAGTACTTCACAAAATGCAGTCTTATATTTCATTAAAGGTGCAACTGCAAGAAATGCAATGACTAGCAGTGGAAAGTGTCTGGTCTTCTAATACTCTGTTAAACACAAATGCTACTTAATGACATTGTAGAGGATCTACTCTCTGTTTTATATGACAACTGGACAATTTAAGCTAATTAAAACTCACAAAGGTCCTGCTTCTGCTGTTGTCTGGGAAAAAAACTACAATTTAATTTAATGGGAAAAAGCCAGGACCTTATTTAGGTTATACAATGCCATGTATTATTTCTGACATGTAGAAGACATTGTGCTTTCCAGTAAAAGAATAAGAAGTATGGGCAACCTTTCACTTAATGAACTTCTCTTAATGAACTGATTTATTTTTTAAAATAGGTCGAAAGTGCATGGGCATAATTTTATTACTAGTTTTCTTTAATGAGATACCTAGATGCTTAGGGCAGAGACTGCCTTCCAATGACATATATAAGGCTTGATCCTTGATTGGAACTTCTAAGTTCTGTCACACTGCAAATTATAAACATCCACAATAAAATACTTCTTACAGAATCTGTTTGGATCTGACTCAAGAATGAATAAGTTACTTCTAAAAAGTCTGGAGAATAAACTCTCTAATCTCCTTTCGTACACATACTGAGCTTCTGGTAATTTGCTAATTATTCTTAAAATTAATGCAACCTAGAGATGGCAGGAAAAAATGCAACAAATCCTCAGCCATGTGAACTTTTGAACCCAAGCTTTTAATAAATTTGAGATGGTCACTTAATAGAGGCTTTCATCAGAATTTTAATGGGCTTGAATCTGTGCTAAAATGCAGAAAGAAAACTAAATTGCCTACTATCCTTTGGGACTAAAATATGGCTGATTATAGCTTCATATATGAAATGCATCCCTTGCTGAAGAGCTTCATACCCCTTATATGCACCCCTGAAAAAACAAACCTCTGTTTCTGAGGAAAATTTTTGAGATTAAATCTACTAGAAGCTTCTGTTTTATTACAGAAATTAAGTCCAAGAAAACTTCTGACAAGATCTTAGACTGTTATCTCTTATAGTGAATCAAATGCATATTTTAGGAGGGAAAAATAAAGAGCTTTATTTTTTTTTCCCACAAGATAGGAAAAATTTCAAAGGAAAGATTTCAAAGATGATTTTATGATGGCCTAGGCTACAGCATGGAGTGAAGTGACTAAAAGGGATATAACACATTAAGACTGTATGGACTGACATGGCATTTCACAGGTCTCAGTCATTTTGTTATTATGGTGCCTGATCTGGTTTTGAAGAGCTTTGGTGCAGCACTTCAGATCACATTGACATTCTTGTTAGGATATACTGGTGGTGGCCTCTGCACTATGGCTCCCTTTCCTTATTCTCACTTCAAAACCTTTTCCTAGATAGTTTCCTACATAATTTGGTGTTGCAGAAGTATGTGAAGAGCATATGGCACCTGGTGCTGAAGTTCTGATACTGCTCTAAACTCAGCCCAGACCTCTTGTATGAAAAATCTGGCTGATACACTGGGCAGTCGCATTCTTTGCATTTTAACCTCCTAACCTTTTCTGTTCATGCTGTTTCGTATTTTAGAGGGGAAAAAAAACCCAAATAAGCTAAATATTGGGTATTCAAAAACTTCTGCATGGTCTCGGCCAAGTTCTGCTCTTGAGTCTGTCTCAACCAGTAGGCATTATTTCAATCAAAACAATTTGTGAGAAAAGTCAGCCTTGGGCACAGGTTCAACTATTTAGCTAGCTAGAACTTGAATACTCTACTTTTCCAGCTATTTCCAAAGGAATTTATGGTTTTGAAGTAAACCTTTTTTATTTTTTTTTTTTTTCTGTATTAACACAGTTTGTACTTTTTGGCTCCATGGTCAGAGTTTTAGCTAGTCATAAGCAGTGCAGCTTGCTTATGACTTTTCAACTTGCTGATAATACTATGTATAATTTGTATAATTTTTCAGGATATGCAGTCTAAAATATAAACCATGATTGTGTGTTATCATGGAAGTAATAATTTGACCAACATTGGTCTTTTGGAAGGCATTCAGTATTTTTTTTCTCAAGTTATCAGTATCAAAAGGATTTCTTTTAGTTTTTCTGAAGCATAGCTTAAAAACTACAATACTGTAGTTTTTTTCCCTCTATTCAGACACAAATCAAAAGTGTTTTTCATCAATTTTTTTTACTGTTCACTAAAGAATTCAAACTGACATTTTAAACACACAATGTACTTGTGGTAGAAGTAGATATTTTGATCTTTCATTCTTCAAAGTGCCCACTTGTAAAAATCAGAAAGAGGAGTGGAGGGAAACCACATATTGTATGGTAACAAACAAACAAGACACAAAGAATTGCTGCTTTCAAACCTGGCATGTACTCCAGAACAGTTCTTGTCATGGATGCTTGATTAATCTCATCAGCGTTCACTTTTCCCAGTCTGGTACTGTCCTGTCACTTATCTTGGTAATTGCAAATACAGAGCTGTTTTACATAAAATAATGGGTGAGTGAGTTGATGTTCCAACTCATTTTGCCAAACTGCAGCAGCCTACCCTCAAGTATATTGAACATTACTGGAGAGTGCATTTACCCAAGGGAAAATATGCCCTGAAATAATTTATGATCTGCCCTGTTCTAGGAAAATCCAAGGAACATGTTGTCCTCTCTGGAGCATTGTGACGCAGTTTCACTGACATAAAATTAGACAAGGCTGAGACTGGCTCCTCTGATGGCTGTATGATGGACTGCCTTTGTGGTTTCCTTTGGGAACACTGAGTATTTCAAAAGGGGCAAGGACGTGAGCCTGTCACATCTCACGTGGGTAACTGGGGCCAGGTTCTGAAGGGTTCTCCTCTAAAGCAGTGGGAGGTTTATGATTTCAGTGAATGCTCTATTAGTCCCATTGTTCATTTGAGTGAATTGAAAGACAAGCTTACAATATTTCATCTGTCTCTTTTTTTTGTTGTTTGTATGTATTTATATTTGTTTGTGAGTTTGTTTTTGAGGTTTTTTCCCCTCGTGTAGAGACATGAAGAGGAAAAGAGAGGAAAGAAAGAGAGAGGGGAAGATCAATTTGTCTGATACCTTCAGCCTTCAGCAGGGAAGATGGGTATCCCTGTCATCAGTATTTCAACATTTTATGACTTAACTCTGAATACTTAGAAGGCCTGAGCAGAGAGTCCTTAGGTGGGAAATTAAACTATAATGAGATAATGGAGAACAGCATTTTTGTGCATATAAAATATATCATGTTTACTTGTATATAACATTTTAATGTACATTTCAAAATATAATTCAGATATATGTAAGAGAATTACCAGATTTTTCAGGATTTTTTCCACTACTGAAACTCCTGCAAATCACTGGAATGCTACAGAATATCCGGCTATGGAAAGTGCTAATCATAGGACTAATTACCAACCCTCTGCCTATTGGAGTGCACTGTTGCTGTAGATAAAAGTTTGGAAAACCCATGCAGAGTGTGAGAATGGGTCTAACTACTCCAGTCTTAGGTCTTGATTTGCAATGAAATGTTGCTGTTAAAATTACTGAATAGCAAGATGCACAGGGAATCCTCAAGTATGCTTAATTATACTTTCCTATAATGCAAGAATCAGGAGGCTTTCAGTTCTTGTAATTAAAGAGATAGTTATGAAGGCAGAAGAAAATAATGTTATGCATGTACTGGGATTGACCTTGGAAACTGGAGATATCAGCCACCCACTGTGAAGAGAACCTTACTTGGTGTTGCTTTCCAAACTTGTGTTGCATGTGCTGAACTTTCTGAGAGAGGTGTTTGCCTCAGGCTTGAGTTATTAGTACTTTTTACCCTAGCATCTCCAATCATGTTTGGTACACACTGCAATGTGACATTTAGTGGTGCAGTTACATTCTTCTCTTCAGGTCTCAACTCTGAGGCATGGAATTTTTTGTGTCAGGAGCTGGAGGAGAAAGAGGACAATGCCTCTGTCCTTCACCCATTGTAAGACTGGCACTGGGGGTGTCCCAGCCTTGTTTTCTCCACAGAGCCAGGAAGAAGCTATTGCTCTGCTGTGGATTTCAGCAGTGCTTGTGGTGCAACCTGCTGTCCAGCTTGGGAATGTTTCTTCTTTCCAATTGTAATAAAGTCTTTGAGCTGAACTCTCTTGTTCCCAGGGAAGCTGACATCAATGTCACTGGTGTAACCCAAAGAACAGCCTCTGCTGAAGGGCATGAAGGGGAGCCAGAATCTGGCATAAAGGAATAGATAATGGTATGCTGCATATACTTACTACCACAACATGTGGTCAGCACTGACCATCAGAACATATTGTCAGCCAAAGGCATGGTAGTCCTAGAAAACTATGCATTAACTGGGAAAGCGTTGTAAAATACTGTGTGTAAAACATAGGGCATACCCTCCCACCACTATCTGTGAGAAAATACAGTAGAAAATAAAGATATAGAATTAAACACAGTTTTTCCGAATCAAAAAATGTTTCTATTGTCCTTAATAAGTTTTCTCCTTCAGTTTTTCACCTACTGATTTTCCATCAAGACTCTGATCTCTTGGGGCAAAACGCTGGTTTCACAGAGATCAGCTTTGCACTTATAAACTCCAACCCACAAAAACATCTCTGAGACTGCATTTTTTGCCCTGTAGAAAAACAGGTATCACTCTGATTTTCCTTTAAAATAAAATCCAATGAAAAATGTTAAAAACTGAGCTGCTCTTCAGATGTGTCTTTAATGCAAAAGTTTGGGGCCAGTATAGGAATGAAAATGAAATTCTGCGGCCTGGCTTCGGGAGGGCTGGTCTTAATCAAGCAAAAGCTCTTCCTGATTTTATCTGCAAAATGGTCTAATTGAAATAATTGCCAGTCTGAAGTTCATTTGAATGTATTAGTAGAGTCAGCTTCTGTGTCTTATGATGGAAAAGTCCATTGAAACTTTGTCATTGCTTTTGAATGAAAAATGTGCTGCACAAGTGCACAAGGAAGTAAAAGGGAAATTTATTGATCAGAAGAAAGACCAACTACCCTATTTTGTCAATAGGAATGGGAATTATTGTATAGTGGGAGAGGAGTAACACAGCTTCACCCCCTGCCTCCCTGTTGATCACAGGACCCTGTGATTCTGTGATTCTGACACTGTGATTCTGCCCCTGTGGCCACTTCAGCTCTGAAAAACAAACAGAAGGTAAGTGCTAACCTGATGGAGTGGGGGGAATTTAAATCCAAACCTGGAGCCAGTAATCTATGAAGAGCTTCA
>WEIU01023465.1:417193-484032 GCA_013389925.1 Aegithalos caudatus
TATTCTCTTCAGACTCAATGTTGACCTTTAGAACTATGTACAAGGACAGTGTGGATTTAACAAATTATTTTTATTAGTGCTAAAATGTAGTGAGTGGTGAGCCTCAAATCTTTTCTTGAGTGACACCACATAAATAATTACAGCAACACACAAGGGCAGTCTGGCTTTCTTTGGCAATTTCATATACCCACCATTGCAAAATGTTGCCCATCATCTTATGGGTATTTATGCAGTTTTGTGTTAGAATATATGGAGAACCCAAACATTGTGCAGACCCATCATGTAAGCAGATGCCTGCAATATAATTATTTGATGGATAGTCTTCTCTCCACATGACAGGAAAAGGACTGCCAGAAAAAAAAAGGACTGGGGGGTTGGCATAGAATTAATCTCAGTCCATTCATCTAGAAGTAATTTGTGCACTTCTGATATGAAGTAATTCCGATTCATTCGTCTGTTTTTTATGTATTATATTATCAGTACCAGATTTTATTAGAACTGCTATGCCAGATTCAGTAGCTCAGCATCATAAGAGTGCTGCCTAGTAAGCATAGTTTATATTTGAGATAATATTGCATTTTGGCTGATCAAATCCAAATATATTCACAACATTAAATTTATGCTTACAGGAATTCTACCTAGCCTTTTTAATATGTCACATGGAGTTTAATTCTACTAAAATCAAAAAATGTAATCAAATCATCTTTCAAGCTGAATATCAGTTATTAGAAGTCTTACAATTACCCATAAACATAGTGAAATATTTATCTGCTCTTTAAGGTCATGACAAATCATGTACATCTGCTATCTGCTCCCATAAAATTTGCAACAGTTTCGAGCTAGTTTGACTCTGGAACCATGTTTTTCTTAGTCTGGTCTTTGCTGTACAACATTTATCAGTTCTGTAAAGAGGATTCTTGAACAAACATTACAGGTTATATAACAGAACCCTAACTGGAGCTAATTAAAACTGATTGACATGAAATATTAGGAAAACAAAAGGCATATTCTCTAATCAGCCTCATTCTTCAACATTTATTGTATTTATTTGCTTGTAGAAATTATGTAGGACTGTCTATACAGATACAAGTGAGTTTTTAAGGACATTCTAAGTACCACATATGGTTCAAAAAATTTTGGGCAGAAATGCATCCATCAAGTTCCTATTTCTATTCATCTGTCAAAGTAAGCAAATAAATATGTTTGAAAATAACTTTTTTAAAATGTATCAGTTATTGGTTTCTGAACCCTACAACTGTTTCTCACAGTAAACGTGCAGCTAATGTGTTTTCACTTGTCAAAAACTCTTCAGAATTTTATACCAAGTAGATATTGTTTAGATAGAGAAGAGGCTATTTGTAGCTAAAAGTATTCATAATACTTCCCTTATTTTGATCCAAATAGAGATATATCATGGTGAAAAATTATGACTAAAATAATGTGCATTACGGAACCTTGTCATGTCCTATTCCATGTCCAGACTTCTCTCAGCTGAGAGTTTGATGTGTGGAGGAATGATACAGCATGGCCTACAGAGGAGAAATCATGAAAGCATGTGGATCTGTGGGTGGATAAATAATGTAACTGTTCTGTAGAAAGAATTCATGCAATCACAGAATTATTTAGCCTGGAAGGGATCTCTGGAGCCTCTCTGCACAAAGCAATTAAAACTCCAAAGTTTTATTAAGTTGTCCAGAGCGTTGTTCAATTGTTTTTGTATGTCTCCAAGGATGGAGGTTGCTCAGCAGTTCTGGGCATCTGTTCCAATATGTGACCACCCTTATGGTCAAGGGCTTACTATTTGGATTTCCCTTGCTGAAAATCTTGCCTAATAGTAACAGTCTTAATAATCATTGTCTATCTTACCTCTGTAGTGAATAGGAAGCAAGACCCACTCCCAAGATCTTTTTGGATGGGATTCAATATCCTCAAGATGTGCCCCAAACACAGAACCCATTTAACAGATAGAAATGATCATAAGGCACTTCTAAACAGTCAGAGGAGGTGAGAATGATCCTGACTAGTCTGACAAAGATACTTCTGCATGTCATTCGAGTGGACTCTAATGAAGAGTACTACTGGAGTACCTTCTTACTGGATCTAAAGGAGCCTAGATAATATTCTAAATACAGCTGATTTTGCTGTTTGGGATTGGTTTAGTAATTGCCTTGTTCCCCAATTTGGTTATCTCCTACTGTGTGACTCCTGAGCCTTCATGAGAGAGGTCATTTTCTCTTCTTGGTTGACTCTGAAACATGTAGCTCATGCAGAGTGAGTGAGCAATTTGTGAGTTTCTTCCAAATCCCCAAGTAATGTAATTTCTAAGTGTAGATCTTTTTTAACTAGATAATTTTTAATGAAATAATTATTTCATTATACAGTCCATTTGTTACTCACTGATTCTATAAATGGCTCATTCTGTGGGCTGGTGCTATATATATTAGCATGATCTTAAAATACTTTTAATGCTTTAAATTTTTTTAGAGTTTTTAAATTATTATAGACCCTATTGCATGCATGTTGCAAATTAAATACTTTTGTTTACCATTTGTTGATTCCTTATACTGTATTGCATATTTATTTCTGTTTTATCTCAGTGTGAAATTGTCAAGTATTGGCATGGGAGCAGAATGATTCATGTCATGAGTGTGAAAGAACTAGGCTGAGTTTAGTATTCCTTCTTCTAACAGAGGAACACTTCTGGTTTTGTTAATTTTTTTTTTTAATTGCTTGTTTTTCTGTACTAGAAATTTTACTTAGGTTCTTAATTGGAAGAAATAAGGTTTTGGCTTGTTTTTTTTTTAATGCGGAGAACTACTGGAGGAAAATCAGAAAAAAGCAATCAGGCAGAGAAGCAAAGATGCAAGCAGAGTAGCTGTTGAGAATGAAGTGGAAGGAAAATAATTACTTCAGGCAAAGGCTTACAGCTCTTGCAGGAGCAGAGCAGCTTTCATGAAGGAGCAGCAATGGCACTGCCTGCCTGCACTGTCTTCTCTCTGCAAGACACTTAATTGTAGGAGATGGGGATCACTGGAACTCCATCCCAAGTAGGAAACATAGACTGCTAAACCTGATTTCACATTTAAGGAGTTTGAGAGCCACTGTCCATGCCTGATATTATTAGTAATAACAATAGTCAGCAGCAGAATGATAGCAATAGCATCTTAATGCCAACATCTTCAAAAATACAGATAGCTAAAGATCTGTGTGGGACTGAGTCATTAAATTTGGGTGGGTTCATGCTTAAGGGCAGTAATCACTGTGTGACTCTTTCTTTTGTATATGTTGTGAACTTGACAAGGCAGTTTGTAAACTTATTTCAGAAGTAAACATCATACAGAGAGAAAATATTTTTGCATGTCTTTCTTTGGTAATCTGAATCAATTTATCAAATGGCAGAGGTAGTCCAGCTGAAAGCTTTGACACTGCAATTTTTAAGGAGAGGGCCTGTCATTTTTGGGTTAATGTCTTGGCACATAATGCTTTACTTAAAATGTTACTTGGGTTTGTTTTATATGAATTGGAAATTATTTTTTATACTTTTCTCTTAGATGTGAAGAAACTTAATTAAACAGAAACCAAAATGAAAATAAAACAAGTCTGAATTTGTAACGACAGATGCTCTTGTGCAGGGAAAAGAAGGATAAATTACAGGTTTTTTTCCAGCTCAGGCTCTGAAGAAGGCAATATGGTCTTTCCACAAACACCTCTCATTAAAGTTAACCTTTCTGGAGGTAATGTCTGCTCCCTGAGTTCTGTGTTCGATTTGCCAAACTAATACAACAAACACATCCACAGCTCACGGCTCACAGCTGCCATTGTCCTGGCACCAAGAGGGAAGGAGGGTGGAGGGAACATGGCTGAAATCCTAAACATACTTCATCTCCTCCAAGCACAAGTGCTTGTTTCAGGCGGACAGTACGGAGAGAAGGTGTCTTTGTTTCCCTCTCTCCTGCTTCCTCAGCCTCTTCAGTCTGAGACTTCTCTCCAGCCTGGATATATTTGCCCTTGACCATGTGCCCAGGGTCCTCCCATTTAATTCTGGTCCTTTTCCTAATCTTGCAATATAATCTGTGTCCAAGTCCTTTCAATCTTTCCATAGCCTTCCCAGCTGTGTTCCCCAGTTTCACCAAAGTTCCACAACTCCATTTTTTTGTTCCTCCCTGAGCATTTTTTGTCTCGTTTATTGCAGTTTCCAAACCAATATTTAGTGGAGGCAAAACAGAAACTGGCAGAAGCAAAACTATTTTTAATTTTAAACTGTCCTTGCAGACAAGTGGGTTATTAAATGCTCATCCAGAGTGGTCTGATAACTAATAAGCTATGTCCCCACCTGCTTTGCTGGTAGAGACAAAGAAGTACAGAACCCTTGTACTGGAACACCTCACAGAACAGTTGTTAAAAACTCTGGTTTAACTCAGTTTCTTGTCCACAAAACTTTGAACTAGGGGCAGTTATATTGTTTGGATTTTTTTCATTATATGGTCTGTTGTTTCAGGGATCAGGCTGGGTTATCATAATGATTTTGTTGGACCTTAGTGTATGTTAATCCTGTCCAGAGCTCTCTGGTGCTTGACATTTCTTCCAAGGTTCCTCACTTGTGCAGTGCTCTGTGCAATCAGCAGAGACAGAGCTGTGGTGCTGCTCTTTAAACAGAAGCATTTGCTTCCTTTGGTGCAGACCTCGTGGCTCACATCTTATTTAATCAGTCATTTTGCCACTCTAAACTCTAGGACCCTTTTACATATAATATAACAATATGTGCTAATTTTTTTTTTTTTTTTTGGGGGGGGGCATTAAGTTATTCTTAGACACAAACAAAAGTAATAGCAATTGCTGGCAAGTGATCCGGGCAGGATCAGAATAGCTCAGTAGCCCTCAGGAGTCTAGGAAAAATCTCTTGTCAGTGTAATCCTAACAATGTTCAAAGATAGGTTTGTAAGCTTCTTTTTTACTACCAATAGCATTAGATGAAAAACAAGGGGAGAAAAAAAAGATAAACCCATCATTTATGAGGAAATTCCTTGATGCAAATTACCGTTTTTATACAAACCAGTGGGGTTTCTGACTTCAACACAAGACACAAGTATGTGCAATGCCTGTTGTCTTATCCTTACACAGCCATGGAAAGACCAATGAAGAATTTATTCTAAAGTCTGTGATTAAGAAGTCTTAGTAGTCTCTTGGGCAAACAAAAAATACCCTTCTTATTGGACTAATAAGCAAATCTTGACTACAGAAAAAATATCTTTTGTCATATAAATCTAAGTGAGGATGAAATGTTAATAAACACTGAGTTTCTGTGTATAAATCCCAGATGGCTACCAACAATTTTCCTATAAAATATTTATATTACATAAAGTCATGTATTTATAATTTTGTTCCATTTCCAATTCCACACTTTTTTCTCCCCCTACTGTATTCTATACTTCGAATATTCCTTGGTCAATTAAAGAAAAATGCACAAAATAATAAAGGCTTTTTCCTGGCCTAACTTTTTAAGGACTTGCATCTTTTGCCATATGTAATTTATTATTTTATGTCTGTCTTCAAGTCACTCTCTTCAGTGCTGAACCTGTCAGAAAATGAGTAATCCTGTAGAGAGGAAATTTACTGGAAATATTTAATAGCTATTGGGACTCTGTGCAAAAGCATCCCACTGACAGTGATGCCTTTGCATTCCTCTGTGAGATATTCCTCCTTTCACTCTTCCTACTTGTTTGTTACAAGTAGAGACTGGCAGAAAAAGAGAAAGACAAAAATCTATGCTTCAGAAATTGAGGATTTCCCCTGGCTAGAAGTTTTCTTCATGATATGTTGTGGGCAACTCTAAAAAGTCAATTTCTTGCAGGAAAACATCTAAACATCTGTAAATCACTATAGCACTGGAGTAAATGACCAACATGACATTGCTGCTTAAGGGAAGAAAAGCTACCCTGCACCTGAGGAGTGACTGCTAGTGGCAAACCTTGATACCCTCATCCCTGGGCAGGTGATGCTGCACCTCTCTTTGTGTATCCAAGCCAGTGTCCTCTGGGCCATGTCACCTGCTCCAGTGCAGGGTCAAGGCAGGCCCTCCACCCATTTATTTTTTTTCCCCTGATTCCAAGTAAGGAGAATACATGGGTAAGTCAAAACTCCCAGAAAACAACACAAATGCAAGGAGGTTATAGTTACATATATTGCTTCTGATGTCCTGAAGAAAATACCAAATGATCTTTTATTCAGGACTAGTTTTGGCCACTCTGATGTGGATGGTCTGTGCAAAGCTCATGGTAATATGGTAATGGGAAAATTTTTCTTTTGGTTTCTGCATTTTTTTTTTCCTTTTTTTTTTTCTTTTGGTGGTGGTTGGGGTTTTTTGTTAGGTTGGGCTTTTTGTTTTGTTTTTCTTTTTGAGATCCTCTATTTTTCTGTTTCTTTTGTAATATTGTTATTTTCAAAGAATATTCAGTTTGATTGTTGGTCTCAGTTATTTAATATTCTTGTATGGTATGCAAGGAATAAAAAGTAGATGATAGTTTCTCTAAGCTATTTTTTAAACTACACTGAAAATGTAAATACTTGTAGCTGTAGCCATGCAGCTTCAGTATGTATATTTAAAGTGTCTTGGGGAACTCACAGCATAGCACAGGCTTCCCCATGCCCCAGAAAAACCTGAGAAATTAATAATTTTAGAACGACTGTCAGAAGTTCTGCAAACTATAGACAAAGAGTTCACAAGCAATTTCTCATTGCCATTTGAGATTTTCAGATGATGTGGTCCTGTGTAGGACTTGGTGCTTGGCAGACTGGGCTTTTTCAGTCTGGATAATTCTGCTGCTAAGTAAGTGCTGGAAGCCTCCATCCAGTTCTTGTTCCATTTTAACAGGAAGACATGGAACAGGGGATCCAGTGGCTCAATTTAAACAAGAGAACTTTTTACAGCTCTAACAGAACACATCCCTTTCTTTAGTGTAATGACATCCTGACTGTTCTCCTGTTGACACTTGTTGTTGATCAGACTGAGTCATCACTGAGCATATGAATGAAGAATGCTCCTATACAAAGGACATAAAAACTACATAAGCACAGTGATTATAGATACTATTTCATATATATATCTATTGTTTAAAGTCATCTTACCTTTCTCAGAATAATCTACAGTGATCTACAGTGATCTTTGTAAATTTAATTTTTATGGGTTTATTCTTTATTGTATATGCATAGTGGCAAGTACCACTATATTTTTTAATTCCTATTTAATTGATGGAGAATTAAAATTTGAGACTCACTGTTAGGTGTGGTCTAAATGTGCAATCTTTGTTTCAAATGGATGACCACAGCTCTAACTGCCCTGTCCTGAACTTACTTGCATTTGTTTCTTTACTTTCTTTAAACAGGATAGAAGACTCAGATGTTTGCTCCAATGAGCAATTAAATTAGCCAGGAATGAATCTCATACTTGTCTGCTATTAACTGAATGGGGAACATGCAAGAAGCTTGTTGAACTAATTAACAATATTTCCTCTTTGCAATTAAAAAGTATATATTGTTAGTGACCCTTTAGGCAATTAAAAACGTGTTTCATAAACCTCTCAGAAGAATAGATGTGAATTATATGATGACTTCATAAATCTGAGGATAAATAAGAGAAACAATTCTGAATCTTAATTACTAATTGATTAATCAAATGAAATATTACAGATTCATTTGACTGTTGAGGTTGGGATTATATGCTTATACCTTATACGTAAAGAGTATTACATTCAGTGATTCACAAAGTCTTCTGCTATCTTCTGTTCTAAATTATGAACTCAGAAGTCAGAAACTGAGAAATCTCTTATTACAATGCTGTTATTAAAGGCTCATAAGCATGGACATCTAAGAAATTCAGCTGCTTATGATAATGCTTAAAGCTATGGAAGGATGTCTGAAACATACCCTTATATGTCAAAAATATTTTCTCTGTGACTTTGTCATTCTTGGCTCTCTAGAGGAGAAAACACTCTCTTATTCCTCAGCACAATTTTTTTTTTCAGTATCAATAGTGTTTCTGAGGAATAGCGTAACTGATTTGAAAAGATGTACTCTGTAGAGGGTGCAAGAGGTATCTATGCTGATGATATGGAGATTGTGTACTGTCTCCCTCTGCATGTTTTTTGAGAACCATGAAGCCCTTCTCCCATTTTGAAATCACATGGAAAATCTCAAATTCAAGTGAAAATAATAACAGGAAGAAAGAAATATCATTTGTAAGAGAAGACTGGAGTGAAAAACACCAGGAACATAGATGTGGCCTGGAAAGGGAGAGTTAGCTGCCATCCTTCAGGTCTCCATCTGTGCCACATAACATAGTTTACACTGTGAGTTTATTTAGTTTCTGAGCACTGCCGTTCCCCAGACCCTTCCTCAGTGCATGCTTAATATTGCTGCAGCAAACAAAACATGGTTTCTATCTTTTGAGCAAACAAGTTTGGAATTCATGAAGAAATTATCATTATGCCTTTTTTTCCCTCCCTCTGCTGGTAGATTAAAACTGTCTCAGGATTAATGTACATTAATCATGTCTGCAGGAAGGAGATCCAGCTTTGATACTCTGGCCTGGCCAAGGCCATTTTCGCAGGAGGGGGCAGCATCACCAGACTGTGGATGAGCTGAGAGGTAAAATCTAGTTTGCTTGAATGAAATACATGGTCAGATAAGTCTAGAGACTTTCCTAGGACAAGTCTAATGTTGGGTTGCCAGTGAAACAGATGTCTAATAACTTTCCCTCTATAACTACCTAGGCTTTGGGGCTTTTATTAATGGTTATTATGTAATAGAGACACAAAGTGTCTAAAGTAAACTGCACAAGGAAAACAGACTTCTAATCACAGAATGAAGACTATGTGTTTTCTAGTCCTAGAATAACCTGTACAACTAGGAACTCTCTTGCAAGGAAGCAGGCTCAGACCTTCCCTAAAAGAAAATGAAATCAGGGGCTCCCAGATTCTGGATGAGTACCAAGCTCCTGTTTGCTGCTGCACCCATCAGAGTCAAGTTCCCTACCTCTGGGGGCACTGGAAGGGATAGCCCACTGACAGCATAAAGGGATGAGCCTCAGTCCGGGCAATCTGCCTTCCTCACCATACTGTCTCCTACACAGATTACACTTTGAGGTTAGACCACTTTTTGTGTAGGCTTTAGAAGGCCCAACCGGTTATATCAGTCATATAGAGGTAGGAAGTGCCAAACTTCAAAAGATTATTTGTGTTATGAATTCCCAGAGATGCTTAAGATCTCCTGTCTCTTCTTTTTCAGGGGGATTTCTCTGTTGATTAGGTATTCAGCTCTCACTACAGCTCAGTGCTTTGTATACCCTGTCTGAGATGCTTGTCTTGTCTTGGGCTTTGCAGGACAGGAGGGCTGTGAACATTGTATGAAGGACAGAGGCCTGAAAGTCAGGTGCTGCAAAAAGTTCTGATCTTGAGTTTGTCATATTGGAGATGAGCTCAGGGAGTTCATTAACACAGTGAGGAGTCTGGATGAGAATGTTTACCCTTGGCTGGAGCAAATTCAGGGTAAGGGTTTGCTTTTCTTCCGAAAATCAATCAACTTCTGCTCATTAATATTAGCTGGAGAGTGCACATTAAAACACTGCAGTGGAGATGCAGAGAATTAGCAGGATTATTCTTGTTAGTTGTAATCTTCAAAGTGCTTTACAAACGTTAAGGTTCAGCTTTTGACTGAAGCATTTAGACATAGAGGTGGTGCAAGTGGCTGTGTCCACCCAGTATTCCTTGTGCCTGTGCTCAATTGAGCAGTTTGACCCCTCTGAGCTCTTTTGAAAGCCAAACTGAAAGCCTCTATTCCAGGCATCAGAGTGAAGGGAGGAGGAATATCCCCATCCTTTTCCTGTGGAATGGTTTCCAACCATGGGCAGTTGCGGATTATCCAAGCCACATGGCTACTCAGCTTCCCATTTTTGTAAACTGATTTTATCCACTTTTCTGTGTTGTAATTAGTGTTTATTAAAAACTGGAATGAAATAATATAAAAATTTGCTCAAAACCAATAATTCTAAGTGTTAGCTGCTGGGTATATGCATCCAAGGGTGCATGCTTTGATTGTTATGATCATATCACAAAAAATTTATTTTGGAGCAGGTTGTAAGTCCTAAAATCTCAGAGCAGGGTTTACAGGATAGATGTATACATGCATCTCCAAGTTACATATTTCATCCTTGTGGTTTACCCTTTGCAAGATTTACTGATTTGTACTGTGCAGAAAAAGGCTTGATAACAAGGTCCATGAATATGCTTCTGAAAATATATTCACCAGCTCCCTGTGTTTATACGTATTACCATAAAATAGTAATGTATCCTCCAGACTGGAAAATCCTTTTGAGTTGCATTATTTTTCCTGTGGAGAGACTTATGCTGTTATTCAGTGCTTTATTGACCCAGCATGCTCACAGTTTGATGGATAAAGATAATATTCTCAGTGTATTTATTTCAATATTTTAAAAAATATTTCATTTCTCATTATGCTATTTTAACAAATTTATAAAGAATCCCCAGAGAACTTGTTGTGCTTTGTTCACACTTCTGGTGGGATGAAATTATTCAGATTACTTAGTGCACTTCTGGAAATGCGTGATGAGAAATAATATAACAAGAGAAATTATCTGTGTTAACAAATAATATGGGGAGGATCAAAAAGGATGACATTCACCCAGGGGTAATAACATAGATTCCATGAGAATAGGTCTCTGGTATATTCCAAAGCCTTGTCCCAGGTGAAATTTACTGGCAGAATAACATGATGATAATGAAATGCCATGTTTTGAAAACAGATTTGAGAAAAAGCTAAAACAGAAAAAAGTTCTCTTTAGAGATTTTTCAAATTCCAGGGGTTTGATGTCAGAAGGAACTTTTTATTAAAAAATCAAATCTGGCCAAAATTTAAAAAATTTATGTTTCAGTGAAAACAATTTGTAGGATCCAAAGCATATTTTTGGGATGAAGGGTTTGGTCAAAAAATTTTGATGGATCCCATCACTGCATTCCAGTCTGGGATAGGAAAAGTTTTGGGAAGTGTAAATATTTTCTGGTATAGATAAACCTTTTCCTCTTCAAGTCAGCTGACCCACCATGATTTGTTAGCCTCATTGATGTCTCTGGGCTACTCTTTATTTCTATAGAAGATAGAAGAGCCAAATCTTAAAGACTTTAAGGAAAAAAAAAAACAAAAAACAAAAAACAACAAAAAACCCACAAAAAACAAAAAACAAAACAAAACAAAACAAAACAAAACCAAAACAAAACAAAAAAAACCCCCAAAACAAAACAAAACAAAACAAAAAAAAAAAAACAAAACCAAAAAACCCCAAAACAAAACAAAACAACAACAACAAAAACTTTTGAAATATCCTTGCAAAAATTAAGAAGCTGAAAAAAGGTACGTGATTTTATCTAATTTTATAAATCTCAGCATTTTAAGTGTATTTAGATGTATTGGTAAAACCTTTATGCTTTCAGAGAAACTGAAATTTTAAAGATAAGGAAACTGCTACTTTAATTGCAAGTCAGTGCAAAATATTAATTTCCTCTGTATGATAATGTCTTTTCAGAGCTTTTTGACTGTATTGTTTTTCTGTTTTGCTATTGGATCTTACATGTTTTCTGCAAATTTTTATGCCCTTAAGCACGTGAAAATCTGAGAACCTTTATTTTTTCTCTTATCTTTCACAATATTATTTTTTTATCCTTTATACTTCTGAAAAATATGAGGGGTTTTTTGTTTTTTGGTTTTTTTTTTTGGAAGTGTCATGGCTTGTTTTGTTACATAGTTCTTCTCAACTGTTGGAGCTCTCTAGTGAAAAAACAGAGACAAGCAGCAAAGCTGTAGATATTTTGAACACAATTGTTTTGTCCTTCCTTCTTCTACAGCTGGTGATGTAAATCATAAATTTATGGACAGACAAATATCTCAACTTTATGTACAGAGCAGGATGTTTATAAAGCCTTTGAGGATACCTTCAGTGAGAAAGAAACAAGTACTTCTGCTGTTAATTTAGGATCACATTAGATCTTATTCTTGTCTGGACAGACAGAATGCATTTCAGCATTACTGGGAAAAAGACAGTCTGGTGCTCTTGGTATTGGATACTGCTTTGTGAACATTGCTCAGGCAGAAGTGGATGGCAGGGCATAAAACAAAAGCAGAGTAAATATTTGTACTCTTCTCCCTTTGGCAGCCTAACTGGGGGGAAAAAGGGGAGAGGTTTGGCTCGAACCACACATTTGAACTTCTTCAGGATTTCTGTCCAGAAGAAGAGACTGTTAAGGGAAAAAATGTTTTCTGTTTAGCAACATGCTGTTTGCAGATACATGGAGAAAATCATCAGCAGCTGCTGCCTCCCTTGCATCCTACAGCCAGGGTGTTCAGCCTGGGGCCAGAGCCCTGAGGCACAGGGACTGAGTGGCTCACACACTCTGAAGAGGGCTCCGTCCTTCACAACCCTTTGTCTGAAGTCAGGTTGAAGTCTTTAAATTAATTTATTTTCTTTGCATTTTTAAGCCAGGTGTAACTATTCAAAAGCTCCCTGTATCAAAGAATCAGGTGCTGCATCCTACCTGCCCTCCCCACCAGACCAGAAAGGGAGCATTGCTGTGTTGGTGAAGAGGACACTTTTTAGCACAGAATAGGTCGTGTTCTGGAAGACACTGAGTGCACCCATTTCTCTTTGTGTAAACCAGTCTCTCTTCAGAAACATGAGATGTGGTTTCCAGGTCCTCAAGCACAGACATTCAGTCTGTAAACACTGAAGTAGTGCTCTGACTACTTGGCTATTGAGACAATTTTTAGATCCTCCTGCAAAAAATTTTCAGCAAATGCTGCCTAATGCATTTGATCTGTTCTGCTATGGGAGCAATATCAGAACTACTCTTTAACTTATCTGCTAAAATGAAAGACTCAGGTTTTGTCTCATGCCTTTTGTTCTTTACTGCCTTCAGCAGTTGGGTTGCTTTGGGGCAATGAGCACTAAGCAATGCAACAAAATCCTCTGTGCCCCTTGTGCTGATCAATAATTGCCTTTATAAAATGTCATGTGATAAGGCAGAGACTTGCGTGCTACATAAAAATAGCAGGTCCAGAGGAATGAAATTTGGTTTAACTTTAGTTTAACTAATATATATTGATGATGTTTTTTGTAGAACCTACCTCACTTACCTTCCAGACCACGGGTAAAAGTTTAAATGACTCCTGAATAGGGATGAAAGCCACTGTTTTCCTACTCTTTATCTCCAAGCAGTCCAGAGGGGATGAGTAATGTTTTTGTTCCAAGAAGGTACTGTGCATATCATCTCTCATATATTCTGTTCTTTTGTTTCTGCATCATACTGGCAGAGCAAGGAGCCGTGAGAGTGGGAGGACAAATTAAATGAATAGTTTGGAGATGCCAGTCCTCACATCTGAAGGATATACTTTTGGAAAGTTCACATTTTAAGGAAAAAATTATCACATTTGCTGCACCAGACTTAAATATTGGGGTTAGGGAAGGATGGCAAACTTCCCTGTTCATTTCTGTGGTTAACTTTTTTCCTATGGGTAGAGGTGACAAAACACACAAAACTATCACAACACAGCAAAACCATCACCTAATCCAGTGATTTCAGAACATGTTAACCCTTGGTAGCCTGGATACAGTCCCAGACCTGCTAAAGCACTTTTGTTGAAAGCAGTAGGAACTAATAGGTGTCATTAAAATGCTGCATCAATATTACTCAATATGGAGACACAGCAGTGTCCTAGTTTTAGCCAGGACAGGATTAATATATTATGATAGTGGGGAAGTGGACATGGTCAGGCCCTAATGTTATTTGATACTGTCTCATGCCACTTGTGAGGAGCAGGAGTAGGGGACACTCTCATTTTGTAATGCAAAAACATTTCAGTATTTTTTTGCTTTCCATGTCAATATTTTCTTTGTCTTATACCTTTTATAATTGATACCGTTGCTGTTACAGGGTTTTTTTTTTTTCTTATCTAATTGCTGTTTCCACTAAACTGTGATGATCTCAGCCTGTGATTTTCACTTTTGTGCCTCAGATTCTCAGGTCCATCCCAGGAGCACTAAGGGAACAAGTGAGCAGCACCTCATTCAGGAGGGTGTCAGTGGGGGAAATGAATTGGGGAGTCCTATTCCTAAACCATGACAAGTGGTAAAAAAAAGAAACATTTATTTTCCTTAAAATGTGAACTTTCCAAAAGTGTATCTATTTTCAAACAAAATGTTTGGCTAGATTAAAGAACTCATCAATTTATTGCGAAATGAAAACTATCTATTAACATAAAAGGGAACTCCTGTATGTTTACCAAACCTTTGCCATAGGCAGTGAAAGTCAGTGGAAAAAACCCAAATTGATACACAGAAAAGAAAAAAACCCTGACAAACACCAAAATATGCCAAGCTACATATGTGTGTATAAACTCATTAGGTTTTTTTTTCTATTTGCATCAGAGAATAAACATTATAATCGAGCTTGATTTGTTTTCCCAGCCTTTGTTTGCAGCTAAGATAGAAGCTCAGTATCTACTATGGCAACAGAAAGCTATGCTTATGCTGGATAATTTCCATGAAAACTCCTGCATTGCCTCCATTGGTTGAAGCCCAGCATGTAAAAAGGCCACTGGCTATTTGTAGCCTTGTCATGTCTTGTTCTGCTCAGAGCAAATCTAGATATGTGTGATGCAGTGTTTTAAACCCTGACAGCTGCTGTCATTTTGTGAGAACTCCTGCAGGAAACTGTAGAATTTCTGCAGGAAACTATAGTGATCTCTAGAGAAAGGTTTACTTCATGTAATGTTTTCCAAAATAATTTTCAAAACCAGTCTTGCACAGAAAAAGGGCTAGATTTTGATCATATTTAGTCTCATTTAATCCAGTGATGTAAATAATCCCCATAATCCTAAAAGGTTTATTAATTGAATGATAGCTACATGATCAAGTTGGACAAAAGCCTAACCTACTCCTGTCTCTTTATCATCCTGCCTGGCCCCAGCCCCACAAATGTGAACTTTCTGGGAGCTTCTCCACATATTGCAAAATCTAAGCATTCCTTTGGGGCTTTAAAAAACTTGATGCAAACCTTAACAAGAAGTAAAGATTTTCCTACTATTTAAAGACCAGAACTCTCTTTCTCCCACTGTGGTTCCCTTCCATTCCCTATATTTTCTTTTTTTGACAAGTGGACAAAGCAGTTTCATTGTTTTTGTCTTAATACTTTCATACATGTAAATACTGGAATATTTCTAGAACACACACATGCACACACACGCACACACACAAACACTCTGTCATGTAAAGGACAAATGGTCCTTGTGACTTTCTTAAATTTGGAAAATGACAATTTAAGGCAATTTAATTCAATCTCTTTGTTGAAGACTTTCCTTAAGGGGGAAGAAAAAGAAATGAGAAAAAGATTCTAAAGTTTGTCTCTAACTTAGACTAAGGTACTACTCCTTAATTAGGTTTGTCACCCAGAATCCTTGTTTTTGAGAGCTGCTGCAACTAGTAGAATTGGAATTAACTTAGTTTTTAATTTTAAGAAATAATGGAGGTGATTTCTTCTGTTATGTTTCCTACCTATTATATTTCCTATCTTATAGTTTCAAGTCCCACCCTGGAAACCAGACCACTGACTCACTGGCCCTAGTCTATCCCTACAGGAGACAGACCAGATTCAGTCTGGTTTGATCTGGGGACATTTTCCCTACTCTTCTCTTGTTTCCATTCCCCACACCCCAAGACATCAATGTGGGTGTTTGACCAAGAGATTCTTTTGAGCTAATTTAGGCTGAAAAACATATTTAGTGTTTGCCTACCACACATTAATCAGCTTTTAAGCTAGGCAAAGGGTGCCATCACTCCTATTTAAGTGGGGTATTGAGAAGCCATGGAATATGGCAGAGTGAAATGAAAGGTTATTCTTAATGGCAACAAGAAGGGGAAAGATGTGGGTGTAGCTGAGAGTCTGGGGATCCACTTTTTAAAAAAAATGTAATTCTGCTGTTGATTTTTTTTTTTTTTAAACTTTAGGAACTGTGAGGAGATAGAAAAGGTAAACAAGGCAGAAATACTGACTTTGTGACAGTTCTTGTCTGTGGGAGGTTATTTCTTGAGAATTACTGCTGACAGGATGTTTTTCTAAGGGTGCCAGTAGTAACAGGTATACTCATACCCATAAGTTGCAAATTGCACCTCTGGAGCTGTGTAAGTGTAAGATTAAAATAAAATACTTTTGATAAGAGTAACAGAGTTTGGGTTGTGCTTCACAAAAGCAATTGTAACCTGAAAAGGCTTAAATCAGTAACTGTGACTAAAGATAGAAGACAGCAGCAACATGTTCTGGTAGCTGGAAAAGGGACTAGATAGGTCATACAGCATGTGCTGTAGAGTTACAAGCTTTGGTAAAGTCCTACCACCATGTCTTTACTATTGCTGATAAATCCACATTATCTAGATTTTGCCATGTAGATAATGCAAAGCAATTAAAAGGCTAGGATTTGTGAAGACCTTGAAATATCATACAGCCTGTCTGTCCTTTCCTCACAGCAGGCTCAATGACTTTCACATCATTCTTGACAGACGTTGATTGGTCCTGAAGACACCTCTAGAAAAGTGCAATGACCACCTTAAATGATCTGCTTCAGTTCCCAACTGTCTCTTTTTGTTTAATCTTGAAGACAAATCTACTTTTGCAATTTCACACCATTACATCTTCTTCTGGGCAAGATTAATAGGGAGAAAAAATTGCTTTATTCTTTGGAAAAGCCTTTTATGTACATTATGTTTTTTGAGATATTCATATATTTGAAGACAGTTAGATCTTTATTGCTCTTATAAATAACCCCAGCTCTATAACTCCTTCTTTTCTAGACCTTGATTTCTATTGTTGCGCAGCTCTGGACTTTCCCGTTTATTTGCATTTTTATTGGAAGTTCTGCCCAAAATTTGTCACATTTCTGGTGAAAATGGTAACAAGGAAAATGGTCTTTCCTTACTTGCGTAAAGCAAAATGGTATTTTATCTCTTTTTCAGAGTAATAAACATTCAGTGTACAACTGAAAGGGAAGGAATTAAGAATATATTCAGTGGAATGTAACACTTCAATTAATTTGCTGTATTTACTTCCTTCCTAAGAATAGAACCTGATTAAATGTATCATTTTCCCCATTTCCCTAAGTAAAGCATTTCTCTCCAAGTATTAGTAAATTCTGTAACTTATTTTGTTGTAAATTAGTTAGGAGAAAATGGAAATAACTTTGAATCCAAACAACTCTAAACCATTTATCTTGTTCAGCATATCAAAGCAAGTTGTAATTGTGACTGCTGCTCTCAGAAAAGGTGAACAGTGGACTAACACGATGAGAAAATTACATGCTGACTTCAAACAAGGCATATTTATGTGTTTCCTCTGAAACACATCACAGCCTTTATAGTTCCCATATAAAATGCTGTGGTGGAAATTTGAAACTTGCTGAAGTGTTCAATTTTTCTTTGTCATCTTGAACATTCTAGAAAATTACTAATGTGATTTGTTACTGTCATGTATTAAGCACAAAGGAAAAATATGCTTGAGGAGAGAAAAATATAACTGTTGCTTTCACAGAAGACCAACCATTGTTGAATTTCCATACTTGCCTGATTTAAAAAAAAGCAAGTTCCAAACAATATAGTGAATATTCAGAAATTTATATACATACATGGCATTGTGACTGGGAAACTAATAATAAAGTGGCAAATTTCTTAAATTCTATCCAAAATAAAGGTAGAGGACCAGTTGGAACTTTTACAGGTAACACCAGGATTTCCATTTAATAGACCAAATTCTGTGTAACAGAATTGCTTTGACTCCTCTCTGACACCTGTGGGAGTAGGTAGTTATTCTGGTAAAAAAGAAGTAAAAGACCATATTAATCAAGATTCAGCCACTGCTCAAGATCCAAATGAATTCCTAGTTATTGAGGTGATATATAAATAAAATCTATACATGCATATAAAACTCCACTCTTTATGTAAATATAAAACCTGATAAGTTTTTACTTATCAATACATAGTGCAGTAAACAGCATAAAATGATGAAATTATCTTTGAAGGAGATGATGGAGTTCTTATGTGACTTTGTGCATGTTCTTCCCACAAGTAGCATTTTTTTTTAACTAGAAAATTAATGGGGTCTGAGCAGTATGATAGCTTCAGTCTCAGACTAGGAGATCCCTTCCCTGGGGAGGATTTGTTTTAAGGGAATTGCTTCACAGGTCTGTTCTTTGGCATGGCCTCAAAAATAAAAAAAAAAGAGTAAGCTTGGGAAAGAGAGTTGGAAAACTCTGGAAAATGTAGCCAGGGCTGAGGGATCGCTTCATATGGCTTTACTACTGAAAGAAACTGTGATGTGGAGCTGCATCCTGCCATAAACAGTCCTCAGGAAGGAGCAAAGAGGCAACTGTGCTTTCTCAGAGAGTAAGTTCAAATTTCCTCAGAGAGTAGTGCAAATCTCAGGAAATTACAGCATATGGAAACAGAACCAGCAGCAATCATGCGTAGCCCAGGACCCATTTTGGGATCCATTTGCGATTTTATGTTGTGTGCGGGAGTAAGTGTAGGTAGCTTTGGGAGAGTATGAAATCTCTAGCAAGTTCAGCCCAAAGACTTGGTCCAGCTAATGCTTCTTAATTTAAATCAGGCAGAGAAGAGATGCAAGCATCAAATACTTGTGGCCCAGGTAAGTGCTTGGATTGTTCAGAAGTGAACCTCTCTTTGGTGAGATTCTCTCCACATGAAAGTCTTCCTTTGCATCAAATCTTGAAACCTTGTCCATTAATAGAAAGAATTTCATATTTGATGGGTCGGCATTTTCTCACTTAACATTTTATTGAGCAGTTCCTAATCTTTAATGCCTAAATAATCTTCCATTTCTCTAACTCAATTACATGTTTATCCCCCAAATCTGCAAGTCTGAC
The DNA here is from genome assembly GCA_013389925.1 of Aegithalos caudatus. NCBI lineage: Eukaryota > Metazoa > Chordata > Aves > Passeriformes > Aegithalidae > Aegithalos > Aegithalos caudatus. Next base: position 436,184 of record WEIU01023465.1, read on the forward strand.
ATCTATTTGTGCCTGTTTGCTGCAGAGTAACCCAAGTGAGTTAGGGGGAATACTTCTTGGCCTAAAATTACTCATGATTTATATTGCTTGTAGTGCTAGCAGTAAGGAAAATATAAGATGCATTAATCTAAACTTTGTATGTGTGCATAATTTAGATGGGTAATTTTTTTGTTGTTAAATATAAATGAACGATGAAAAAGCCCTTAGAACACTTAATTTTTGAATCTGTCTTCCTTTTATTCATTCAAGCATCATGCTCCCTTGTACCAAATAGCAGATGAAATTAAAAACCATTGGTAACCAGATGATAGAGAAATTAGGAAACACTATTTCATGTGAAACAATAGGAGCTGTCTGCATGGGTAATATAGTATCCCTACAGGATTTCTGCTCTGAAACTGCCTTTGGAATCTGCATACACCATTCTTAAAATCTCAGCAGTAATTTATTGCTATTTCAATTGTTCGACATATTGCCTATTTACTTGTCTTAAGAAATATATGTATTAGAAGTATAACATCAAGAAGGAAACAAATGAAAAAATATGAAGAAAAAAATGGAAATAAAGAATAATGATTCAGCTTTATCTGGATTCACTGCTTCAAAAAGATGCTGTCAAATATCTGTGTTTCATGTAAAATAATTTATAATTCCAGAAAGAACTTATCAAGGTCAGAAAATATTTCAGCCAGATCTTTGATTAGACTTTAGCTGTAGGATTAACAGATGCTTTAGAAAAACAGCATATGAAGGAAGGCATCTACCATCAATATTTAACAATAAGTACCTTTCTAATAATCAGAATAGCTTATCTAAAATCCTCAGTGCTTGTCTTACCATTAGAGGTATGAATTTAACCCAAACATCAGTCTCTATTTTCTGAATGCAGGCTTCAGATTGTGTCATCTTTTGTGTTACTTGACTTGAAAATGGGGTGAGGGTGGAACTACATAAGTCAAAAGAAACTTACAGAGTTTTATTATACACTTGGCATTGAAATTGATATAAGTTAGTTCCTACTTTTATAAGGAGTAGGCTGAAAGGGAAGAGAGGGAAAATTAGAGAGAGACTGAAACAGAAAGAAAAGAAAAAAGAGAGGAAGATCACCACTCCTGGCTCCAGTGTTGATCCAGCTGACGGGATGTTCAGGGTCCTGGCAGCACCACCTGGGCTTGGTAGGGGTACCCTTTTTATAGATAATATTTTGATACTTGGCAGATAACTTTCTCACTTTCTATGGAAATTATTTTTCACATGCAGTTTGTTTTTAGAGACCTTTCTGGAAATGGGTCAGAGGGCTTCAGGAGTCCTTGGTGATCTTGATCCTTCCCTACTGGGTCAGCCTTTGGTTAACAATCTCTGCTGGTTTCTTGATCTCATTCCTGCATTCAACACACTGCACTGTGTTGTGTTTATCTCCAAGAACCAGAAAAAAGGGATGTTTGTTTTACAGAAGTGCTGCCCTTCCTCCTTATGGCCCCCTTCTCCAGCCATATCCTGTTCTTTCTCACAGACTATCACCAACAATCCTTGATTGCCTCCACAGCTTTCCAGCTACCACAGTTTGAGACAAACACATTCGCCCCTTATCTCCTAGGCTTCCACAAGGCTGAATATGAAGGCACCTAGAGCAAATCACTCAAGCTATCTGTTTGCTGGGTTCTTTTTGTTTTCTGATGTTTTTGTGCTGGCAACAGGGCAGATGGTCACAGTTTGATATTTGTAATCTGTAGGTTACCAGAGCCTTGCCTCATCCTCAGTCAGCTGCTGTGTGTGATGCTGTTACCTGCTGCACCTGGCTGAAAGATTTAAGTAATTAGCTCACCCTTGCATTTGAGGCAGGCACGTGTCTGAGCACCTTGCTGAACCAAGGACCTGAGTAGACTTGCTCTTTGAACATAGGGCAATTCTATAAACCAATACTCCCTCAATATTAATAGTCTATCTGCAAATGATTGAGATATAAATATTACTTCCACAGCGGAGGAGATGGAGGAAACTTCCTTTGCTTTTACCACTAGCCTGTGGGCAATATTTAAATTACACTGAGCTGAAACAGGAGTAACTTCTCTCACAGCTCCTTCCTTACTGATTCTTCTCTCTCATATCTGCAGCCAGCAGAGAAACCTTGATGAGAAATAGAAGAGAATGTTTAAAACCCAGTCTTCTAAAAATGATGAACAAAGAGAATTACATGGTCCCTGGTGGGATCATCAACAGGTGTCTGACAGAACCTCTGAGGATCAAATGAAATTGTATAACTTTAATTGTTCTCTCAGCGTGGACTTTGTGACTCTGTCACAAAAATTTTGCACATGGATATTTAGCTTTTATAAAGAAAGAATACATTTTTCTTTCTTTGAAATGCATTCATTATGAAACTGCTTCTAAAAATGCTTTTAATGGTCCCCTTAAAAATTGCTTTCAGCTTTTGCCTTCTGTGATATTGGAAATTGAAAGTATTTTCCTGCTTTAAAAAAAATTTGGAATATAACATAAGATTATATCTGTTTTTTGATTTTTTTATGAACTTTTTTTTAACTCAGCAAAACTGCTGTTCATTGAAATAGAGCTTATTATCATGTCAGTGCTTCTGCAAATCTGTAAGTCCCTATTATTATGGGAAATTCCCACAAGGAGACTGAAGTTATTCAGTACAGATTTCTGGAGATCGTGTTTGCAAAATTAATCTAATGCTATCTATGCATTTTGTATGAAATATGTGATGGTGTCATAAACAGAGCTAATCTTGCTAATTCATGTGGTCCATTTAATAGAACTTATCCAGGTCTGCATCACTAGTTTCACATTATTGTGCAATATCAATATGTGAGCATATCTGGGCTTGTGTGTTTTTGTGATTCTGCCTTTATTAACTGAAACCACACGAAATAAATCCTTATGAAGAAGGGTAAAGGATCTGGTTCAGAATTTGCTAGCTTTTATTAGACACAAGATGAATCATAAATTTTCTGTTCTCCAGTCAGAGGAGTGTAATTTTAGCTTAAGTTTCTGGTGCAAATGTGTAATATTAGTTTTTCTTCAGTAATGTTCTTTTTAAAGCAGGTCTTTTGATGATGATCTCAGTGTTTAGCTCTTTAAGACAGAAGTGTATTTCTATGTGTGGTGTGTGAAAAGGGGCAATGGGATGGAACGCAGACCCATGAAAATGGGAAACAGACCTGCTCAGGACATTTGAGACTATTCTTGCAGTAGGTTTCCTCCTGGTTTTAATCCATCTTCAATGAAAATAAACACTGCAAATGAAAAAAAAAAAGGGGGAGGGGGGACTAAGTAGATTCAAAGTATCAATTCATGATACATCAATTCCAACTTCTCAAAGTCAATTCTGTGAGTTTAGATTCTCTGGAGACTTTCCAAATACCAAAGTTGTTCTGAAAGGTAATTTATGAAAAATCAATTTAGTGAATATTTTAACACAATCTCCATCTACTTATGCTTTTTCATGATATACAGACTCTCTCTCCAATGCTTTTTTCTTGTATTTTTTTCCAGAACTGTTAGTATTATTAAAAATTTGTTTATTTACTAAGAATTTGTCTGATATGCTGTAGGAGTATTTGATATCTATGTATAATTACCCTTCAATAAAAACAATCATTGAATATATATTAGGAGTGCCCGCTCTTCTCGTTTTTCTTGCTTTTGAACTGAACATTTGAATTTTAACAATGAATATATACACACCCTCGAGTTTCTTCAGCATTGTGTGGAAGCTATGTGACTACGGGGGAGTCATTTTAATCCTATGAGTTCTTATAATTTTCTTTCTGAAGGCAATGATGGCTGGGTGTAAACTGTGGAACAAGGATGCCTCAGGAGTATTTCCCCTCTTCTTGATCTGCACAAATAGCTCTCTTGAATTTGGACTAGCTTTTTTCTTCTCTGCTTCACTTCTCTTCCTTGATAAGCTTTAATTTCCTCAGGAGGCAAATGCATTTATTTTTGCATTAAAAAAAAAATCCCAATTGTGCTGTAGCTAAGCTAAGAATTCAGAGCCAAGTGTGGAGTTTACCAATCTACCAGTTCAATAATTTAATGTTTAAGTGTAGATATAATCTTCCAGGATAGTGAAGATTTTAAGCTTGCAGTACCAAAAAAATGAATAAACCAAACCCAAGATAGATTCCATATTTTGTTGTTCAAAAGTCTGATAGATTCAAGTAGAAAAAGACAATAAATCCCTTAAAATCCCCTCTCTTCTTTCATTCTCTTTTTTTTTTTTTTTTTTTTTTTTCTTGTCCCGTTATTTTAAAATGAACNTTTTTTTTTTTTTTTCCCTGTACCCTTAAGTCTGGTTGGGAGTTATAGTTGTATTGTATTCTTAGATACAATTTCAGGTTGTTTGCATCAGCTCTGTTAAGGTTGTCACAGCAACCCAAGGCAAGAATTGACTTGCTTTTGCAGATTCTAGCTTCTAACCAGGAGTTACTGCCAATAAGGAGAGGCTAAGTTTTGTGGAACTTTATACTAGCCACATGCCTGTTAATTCTTCCTGTTGTTATTGACCTTCCCACTTTAAGTGCTCCAAATCAGCAATTTCACTGTAGCTAATGTAACAGCTTACTCAGTTGGCTGCAAATAATATTTACTCAGCTGGGTGAAATGCACAGCTCAAAGACCAAATTAGTTCGTGAAATGTTATCCAAAGATACTTTCCTGTTCCCTAGATGTTTGATACAGAAGCAGACGCTAATGAGTCCCAAAGGCCTGAATCCCAGTCTCTTATTCTTCTAGCTCAATTAATGACATTTTCTTCTAGTTTATTTTTAGGGCCTGTAAAACTCAGAAATGCACATGTTTATTCAAATTCCATGCAGACCAGAAGAATAAATATGTATTATAGCTCTGTTTCTTTTTCAATAAAATAAAACAACCAAAAAATAATTTATCTTGAATTTTTTCATTCAGCAATCAGAGTAAAAACATCGGGCTTTGCTTTTCTGCTCTTTCTTAGTTAACTTTCCTTTAATCTACATGTCTGGGTTTTCCTCATACAGTGTTCTCCATGTGTGCAAGAACCTGATACTTATCTAGTTCCAGCTATATTTGTTTACTCCTCTAAGGCAGCAATAGAAAGATCTTAGAGAAAATGGGAAAGGTTCTTTTAGCAGTGTAAAGATGCTTAGTTGTAAATGAGAACCTTATCCTCTGTTATGGTACAGAGGACTTTATTTCACAATGATAATCCATATAAAAGAATTCAAAATGATACAGCTGGCAAATTCTTCAAATGAAATCTAATTTCCTCACAGAAAGAGGTCATGGTGCTAGTATCCCTCATAGCTTAAAAGCAGAAGCTGATTTCGCCACATTTCTTTTCAAAAAAACACTCCACTTGAATTACTTTTTAAACTCACTTTGCTCTTTGGTGGTGGTTTGATTGATTATGGGGGGTTTTTAGAGGGGTTGTACACTGGAAGTGATTGAGTCACTAACACATATGCAAGAAGAAAATGTTATATCTATACTTATGCATATACATGTACACTTGGTTTCCCTTGAAGATGGCACATTGACATTTATTTTCATTTTAGGTTGGCTTATTGCCTGTATCCATCTCTTCCATCTGTGACATGATCCAAAGATTGCAGTGTGTCCTGCACCATTCCACTCTCTAGAACAAGTCATGTGCTGCAAGTCAGGATCTGAAAGATCTTAAAGCTCTTCATCTTGTAGGTACTGTAGCAGTAAAGAGCTATTAGATGACAGATAGTGAATTTTTACTTAAAAAGCATATATTTTTTTTAATTTTAGGATTTCTCTGTGCAGTTTAATTTTACAGAAAAATAAATTTATTTTTCCTGCAGAAGTATTATTATTTTTATGTAAAAAAAGATTGCCCATAAGGTCTGTTTTTTGTACAAATGTGTTCTGCAGCTGTTCTCCCACATTAAGATAGATATGACAGTTTTCTGTCTCTTGATCAATGATACTCATAATACAATAGGGTCAAAATTGTATCTGGAGGGATCCTAATGAGATATCAGAATTTACAGTAAAGAAGAAGAAATTTTTCTGTTTTCTTTTCTTTAGAACAACAGAATATTTTTAAATAAAATGTTTATTCACAGACTGGATGAGAATGAATACAAATTTACAGTCTTTAGTCCTCTGAATTTAAATGAACAGTGAAGTTATAATTGTTGGATATTTTCATTTGTACCATGTAATTTCCAAATTTTTAAGAGGAAATGGATTATTGTACAGGCACACAAAATCTTGATCATGAGAACTCATCAGTTGGAGATAATGAAAGGCATACACCAGCAATGAGGCATTGGGTTCATCTCACCCTTGATGAAAAAGAGAAAGTAAGTACTATGCACTAATACAAATTATGTGTGTTTCAGTCATAACAGTATATGAAACTTTCTTGACAGCAGTTTAGCCCAAGTAGAACTATTTATTTTTGCTATTGGACTGGTGTCAGTACCCAAGCTTGCTAGCTTAAAGCTGGTAGTTCCACACAGCACTCTGACAGCATCATACCCTCTGACCGAGGTTTAGAGAGAACTTTGGCCTCCTCTCCTAAAACCAGGTATGTTTCTTTGAGTACCTTAATAACCCATTCCTTGAAACCAGTCCAGTCTGGATGAGGGTTTCCTGAACATAATTGTGTGGAATGTCAAAAAATATTCCTGAGAAGTATAGCTATGATGATATTAATATGTTTCCACTTCCACTGAAGATGTCTCTACTATAATATAAGCTTCTGCAAGACCAGGCCAAATGCCAACATAAGAACGGGGCTGGTCAGCAAACTGAGCAGTAGAGGACATTTCTGCTTGCATTTCCAGACTTCAGTAACAGAGTAATTTACTCTCAATATTTTTTTCCAACTATTTCAATATCATGCATAATCCTCCTACTTTAAAATATATTAAAAAAATCAGTAAACTCCATCCATTTATGGTACTTTCTTCTAGACTCTTACACATTTTTTTTAGTTCCAAGAGACTTTTTATTTACCAAGTATTTCTTTGTTAACTTCTATCAAATGCTTTGGCTGTCTCACTTTGACTGCAATTCAAACTATTGGACAGGTGAACTCAATTCAAACTGGTTTTTAGAAAACAGTTGTCTAATTCCCCCAGTTAAGTGTCATTATGCAGAAAAAAACTTTTTTTTTTTTTTTTTTACTTTTAAAAATGTAGAGTTTGTTGAAAATTGATTGCAAATATTAAGTTTCCATCTGCCTGCAGCACAGGATCATCAAGTGTCCACACATAGCCCTGAAAAAAACAAGAGAGATACAAATTCTCCCATGCTGTTGGCATGACTGTCATTGGATTCAAAAGGTCCTGAGGAGCTTCAACATATACAAATCTATGGGACCCAGTCAGATGCATCTTAGGTGCCTGAGGGAGTTGCTGATGTAGTTAACCAGGCATTCTCCATCACATTTGAAAAGCTGTGACTCTCAAGCAAATTCTCCAGTGCCTAGGAGTAAGGGAAACACCACAGCTATTTTTAAAAAGGGAAAGGATGGTTGGAGTGGAATTTTCACTAGGGCATGGAGTGATAGAACAAGGGAAAATGGCCTTAATCATAGAATTGTAGCATGCTTTGGGTGGGAAGGGAACTAAAAGATCCTCTACTTCCAATTCCACTTCCTTGGGCAGGGACATCTCCCTAGACCAGGCTGCTCAAGGCCTTATCTGACCTGGCTTTGAACACTGCCAGGGATGGAGCATCTACAACCACCTTGAACAAACTGTTCCTGTGCCTCATGACCCTCACAGTAAAAAATTTGTTCTGTAAATATAACCTAAATTTCCTCTCTTTCAATTGGTACCCATGACTCCCTGTCCTATCACTACAGTTCCTGATGAAGGGTCCCTCTCTGGCTTCCCTGTAGGTCTCCTTTAGATACTGGAAGGTTGCTATGAAGCCTTCACACAAGCTTCTCTTCTCCAGGCTGAGCAGCCCCAACTTCCTCAGCCTTTCTTCACAGGAGAGGTGTTCCATTTTCATGTTATCTAGATATATGTTAATATATTGGTGTTCGTCTGACAATTTTATATACATATATGTATACATATATAAAATGCATATTGGTATAAATTCATATATATTAATATGCAGTCCACTGGCTCAGTGTTCCTGAAGAGAAACTACTTATTATTTGAGACATTTCTTTGTAGGGGCAAGTTTTAGCAGCTGGATGAATATTTCTGAGGTTTGGTTTATACCATAACTGGTATTTTTGGGAAAACAACTTCTTCAATATACCCTCAGGGGAAAAAAAAAAAAAAAAAAGTATCTCTTTTTATAATGCCTCTCTATTCATTCCAAATTTCAGAATTTGAACCTTATAATACCCAGATGTGGCATAGTCAGATAAACTGATCGGTAATGGTTTCTTTAAATCTTTATTAATTATTTTTTTTCTGCCCCTGAATGGTGTGATTTCACTTAGCTCAGACTGTCCAGCACTTTCATAACATTTTTATTAATAATAACTTCATGGAAAATAAGAGTTATAAGTAGCATTTGATTCACTTATCTGATCTGCTTGGAAAGAGTCAACATTTATCCGTTCATATTACAGTTGGTTATTGGCTTTCTACATTGGAGTGGCATTTTGTGGTAGCTATAGAGCTGTCTTTACAAAAGAAACTTCTTTCTTTTTTCCTTGTGGAGGCTTATTTTCCTTAATTAGTCTTCATTAATTTTAAAAAGGAGCTTAATGCAGTATATGAGAGGCCTCAACTATGGTTATGGAAGACAGAAAAGGATTGGTAATTGCCTGCTTTTTTCGTTTCACTGCTGCTGAAGGTGAAAAGATATAAAGCTATAACTTCTACTATTTGATCATAGGAAATTCTTGATGCATAACTTGGATTTTGCTGCATGAATCTTCATTAATCTAATATCTGTTGACATACTGTGAGTCTGGGACAGAAGAATTTGAACATGCTTCTTTATCAGGCATCTTAATCAGTGCTCAAAATCCTTCCCGAGACAGACTATATCTTTCCTACCTTTGTTAGCTTCTGTTTGTATTCAGATTTCTAGTGGAAACTGCACAGATAAAGCATTTGAAAGATGTGTGGGCTAAGGGTATATGTGTGTAGATTTAAGGTAAATTGAAATAGACTGTAAGAAGTTAAGTCATGAACTAACAATGAATGCTGCAATTCTAGCTGGAACACTCAGTGATCATCATCTTGATTATGGTTGTGTAAGGTTTGCCATATACATCTCTTTGTCACAAAGCACTTTCTTCTTATATCATAGTAGGTTTTCCATCTCCATTGCACCTAAATACCGGAATGGATAACAAGGAACACTCTATACCACTTTATAAATGATATAACTGTCAGCTGAAATGTGAAATCGTGCAATAAAAATGATTGAATTGCAAATTTTGATGCACTCTCTCTTCTTTCCACACCAGAATCTTTGTTAGGGACTTTTAATTCTCTTTAATTTTCCTCTGGCAGGGGGAGGGAAGTGGGAGGTTGCACTTCAGCTTCTGTTTTGCCATGGGGCTCATCATACTAAAATCAAGTGGGTGATTTCAGTAGAAAGCTCTTTGATTATGCAACATGAAATAATGAAACAGTACAATTGCTTCAAATTCATGGAATTATTTTAATTAACCCACGGTAATACTAGCCTTTAATGTGTCCAAAAAACAACAATGATTTTATGCAAATCAGGAAAATGAAATTGAAAATGTTCTTACATACAATCTTATTTTTCTCCCTAGGCACTCTGGCGTCCATTGTTGCCTGAAATGGCTGTGACTATAAGACTAGAAGAATGAGGTCCAAGTTATTCCTAAGGATCAGCCAAAGAGTACAAAAGAGATGGTATTGTGATGAATAACAAGTCAAAAAGTGTGAAAAAGGTTATATGGAAACCAGTACCAAATTTTAGAGGTTTACAGATAATTTCTCTGATACTTACTAACTATTGTGAGGCTGGAGATATAGCCACTCTATGTAAAGCTGAAATTTCACGATGAAACAATAAGATCCAAAATTTTCTGGGAAAATAATAAAAAAGACAAGGACATCCCAGAAGAGTAAATAAATAATTCATCATGAAAACGGTTGTATTTCTTACATTTATCTCAAGGAGATATATTCCTTTCTGGAAAGGGTGTGGTGCTACTGCTGGAGCTTGCAGTGCCATGGACATTGTGGATTTTTTAGAGATTCTTGGAGTAGCTGCATAAAAATTGTGAATATAGTTAATGTTACTTCTGTGCCAGTAGTACTATATTATACAGCTAAACATCCTGACATGTAATACACACAGAAGGAGAGCACAGAAAGGTACAGAGTGAAAGTACCAGCAGTTTCTAATTTGTGTTAATATCATAAAGACAGAATATTTGACAGAAAAGAAACCAACTGAAACTACTCAGTACCCATGAGCATCACTATTTATTAAGCTAACACTTTTCTCATTCACTGCCATGTGTAAAAAAAATATGCATATATTAACGTCAAAAAAACATTCCATCTGTTATCAGGGATTTTTTTCCCAAGTATTTGAATGCCTGTGACATTGCAAAAATGTATTGTGCTTTATAAATCATATTACTTTTTCATGCAGAAGACTGTGGAAAGGCTACTGTTTTGCTAGAGGCTACCAAATGTTGCTTTCTGTGTTATAATTCTCAATAATTTGAAGTAATGATGACATTTAGCTTTGGAATATATGTTTCTTTAAGCGACCAGAATTTTTATGGTGCACTTGATAGATGCTGGTATAAGAAAAGCAAAAGCAATGATCCCCATGTGAATTATTTTTGCTACAGGTGAACCCTGCAATTTAGCTCTTGTCAGCATGCAAATTGAAGTTGTCTTATGCTATTTAGCTCATTTAGATAGCACTAATGTGATTGCTTATGCACCTTCTGTTTCATGGACTTGAAGTGCTCATTTGAGGCTCATCAGCAATAAGCTATCTTTGGTGACAGCTACTGTAAATGTACTCTGGGGAAACTGATTTAAGAAACCAGAGCTTTTCAAGGTAAATGTTTTGTGATGTTTCATTCCAACCCTCTGTGAATTCATCAGAATTCTATTTAAAGATCACTCGGTGCAAAGTTTGTGGGCTGCTACCTCTCAAGTTAATTCTCATCTTGCTGCAGACAAATACGGTCTTGGGAAGAGTGAAACAAAACATTTGCCAGAAATTCAATCTCTAGTGAAAAAAACCCCACACCTGTGTTAGAGAAGTTCATTTAGAGAGCAACAGAAGGATCCATCACTTTGCAATACAAAATCCATTAAATTTTAAATTGTGTTTAAAAATTCAATTTTGGACACTGTTAGGGTTTTCTTACCAAAGGGCAATGAACTTCTGTTAAGCTTCAGACACTCACCCTTCTCAATCAAATGAAATTTCTTTTTTACCCATGTGGCTAACTCTCTCACTCTTTGTCCCTTTTCTTTTAGTTGTAATTTTAGGTCCAAAGCTATGGAGGGCCAGGATATCTCTTGCCTTAGCCCTGGTCTCTGGGAGGGATGATGTTCCCCTTCCTCTCTACATGTTGCTGATGGGATGAATGGGCTAAACAGTTTTTTATTTGATCCAATGTTAGTCAGTATTCAGAAGATCCTGTTCATCACAAAGTTCTAAAATTCTGAATATTTCCCAACTCTTCAGGAAAAATAAAGCATGTCTTGAAATTTTGGATTTTGTTGTTGTTTTGGGTTTTAAAAATCAATTTAATATCTAAATCAAATTTTTAAGAAGTAAAATCAAAATTTTGAGCTTGCTGTGTGGAATTCCAAGGCCAGTTAGAGCAGCCTACCCGTGTTGTCAGCAGCTGGGAGTCCTGATGAGCAACAACAAATGACTGAGGGACCTTGCAACCCCAGCTTAACCCCAAAGATATTCATCCTTCTAGGGCTTCCTTCATATGGGAGGGGAAGCCGGCTTGGTCTGGGTTTTGTGAGTCTCCCAGACACCTTGCTACACAGTTCTTCTAATATCAGGCCTCCAAACATGTGGCAGTTGGGGTTTTGGCACAAACCCAGCAGAAACTTGTGATTTCCCACAGGAGGGCATGGCACATTTTGGGACTGCTCTGGAAGCAGGGAAAGCCATGCCAGCCAGCATCTGTGAGGCAGTGCACTGGAAGAAGCTGTGACAGATTTCCAACCAAACTTTGCATATAGTTCACTGAGAGCTTTTGGGAATCATTGTTTTGAACAAACTAGCCTCTTCCGTGCATCACAGAAGCAGTGAGGAAGTTCTCCACCAGCTGCCATAGATCAGAGACCTCTCTAGGCTCCCACTGGTTTGGACTTGTCATCACTTTTGCTTGAGGTTCACCCAGGCTACACGGCTGTGGGAAAAACATTCAGTAGTGCAGTATCATCAGTCAGTTGTGGAAAATAAATGTTTTTCTGGGAAAAAAATCAACTTCACCGAAGTGAGACTGGAGAAGATACAAGTGACTGAACACTTGGAAGGCTGGGACTCTGGCATTTTGAACATTCTGCCTTCTGCCTCATTTGTATTGGACCCAGATGGTGTGGCTGATGTTTTCCAGTTTCTAGCCAATTCAGGGACTTAGTAGAAATCTGCCGGTTGTTTAAACAGTAAGGAGAGCAAATGATAAATTGTGTGGAGGGAGCAGCACACTGAACACTTGGCAGGTGTTCCTCTGTCTTTTTATTCTGGAATTTACCCACATTGTTTTCCAAGAAAACTGTAGCTTGAGGTGAAGTCAGTTCCTGTTCCTGGAGCAGCAGAGACTCAAGAATCAAGAATGCTGCTTAGCTGAGGCACATAGCCAAGTACATGCTTGACCTCTCCTCTGGGTGCACCCAAAACCAGAGTGATGCTTATTTTGGATGTTCCACTATGTTATGGCAGAAGACAAGCGTGCTTGCAAAATATCTGGAAACTGTGGCTATTTCAATTATCTACATTTCTTAAAGGAGCATGTATCATATATATTTCCTCCCTCATATATATAAAAAATTAATATGATAACATCTTTCATATCTTAGTGTGTCCTGATGGTAGAGCCTAAATCACTTCCTATTCATCACAAGGTCAAAGGCAATGCACAAAATAGGTCTCATCAACAAATTAATAAATCACTAGATTTGGGACACATAATATCCACAGATACTTCAAAACCACAGTAATAGGATGAAATTTATGGTCTTAAATGACCAAAACTGTCTTTTCTGCATGGCTGGGAACATTTCTCACAAACTGTATATCTTGTTAGCTTGGCTCCAACAGTCGATGTCAGCTTTACACCTTTATCGTACGTATAGCACAGAAGGCAATATTTGGTCCGAAATAATTTGCATATAGTTTATAAATAAGAAAAGTGTGTTTCTTAGACTCTGTCTAATCCAATCCATGTTTATCTTCCTAAATGTGTTTGTGGTAGACAAAACTCATATAGAAGATTATGCGATATTGGCTTCCGTTTAGGTAGTAAGGAAACCTGGTTGCTTTAATTTAGCCAGTCCAGTAATTTTTCATACATTTCATATTTTTGCAGTGAGAAATCCTAATCAAAATCTTACAGCTTTTATTCAATTAAACAGTCGTATGTGGTTAACTTTAGATTAACTGCTTTGATACATTGAAACAAAAAAGTTTCCAAATAAACCACAATTGTTCCAACTGCGAATGCAGTAAAACCTTATATAAATGATAGCCAGAGTAATTTAGCATGTTATCTGGTTCTTTTAATAGGAGGCTATGAAGATCATACCACCACATAATTAATAAATTAATTTCTTAATTGTTAGCACTGAAAACATAGAAGATATTACTGGAGTAATTTAAAGCCAGAAATACAGGCAATGTGAAGTGACCCTTTCCACATGTGTTCAGGACTCTTTAATAGCACTTCAGATTTAATTTACTTTCAGGATTAAATTTTGAGTTAACATTTATTAAAAACTGACAAAAATAATACTGAATAAAATACATTTACATGTTCCTTTCCTATCGTATAAATTTGAAACAGCAGTGAAAAACCACTTTTTAAAAATAATCAGGTCTACTATCGTTGAAGGACCCAAATGTAGATGATTTCCTTTTTGCGTGTGCTTTTTGGTTTGGTTTTTTTTTCAGGAGGAGCTATGCTTGAAGAGATTTAAAAAAAACAAAACCTTAAGGTTGCTCTGAGTGTCTGTGAGTGTTAAAACACTGACCTATATTGGCAGTGATGGTTCCCCTTTAATCAAATTGAGGAGTATGATATTAATTCACTCCCTGAAGGCTTGCACTCTGCTGAGGGCTCAGCAAACATGACTTTTGAAGGGAAGACCCTTCTTTCTGACCACAGAAGGGGTGCAAGGAGGTTGCAACACATCACATATGCCTTTCCTATTCATGTCAGCCTAGTGGGAAAACAGATGATAACCATCAAGATGTATGGATTTTAAAATGTATTTCAAACAAATTCAGGCAGACAATAAGCAGCAACCCTGCCTAAGATTTGTGGAGTCTGAAGTACATGTGATTCTGAAGCAAAGGGTCACCCTGTAACAGCTGTAACTCCTCAATCACATAAAAGTAAACTGGCTTGTCAGGCATAGTCAACAGAAACTGAAAAGATATGAAGACTTAATAGGAAGAATCTTTTGTCCTTTCTGTTATAAATGTCTGATTATGACCATACCACTTTGAGAACTCAAATCTGGCATCTTGTTAGTATATAGAAGGCTGTGAGAAAGGGAGTCTGAATGGGTAAAATTAACCTGCCTAAAAATTCCAGAAAATGTAATCACCCCTCACTTCCCTGATCTTGTCCATGAGCTTTGTTACATTAATTTCCTCCAGACTAGTTTTGCAGCTAAGCTGTATGATGCTAATAAAGAATGAAGCCAGTATAGGTGAGATAGAGCACTGAGCTCCCACTTGCTCAGCAGCAGCCTCTCTGCCCTGAGGTGACAGATGAGGATGCCCTTCGAAAGCACGCTCTGAAACTCTCTTTGGTGGCACAGTGGGCTGTGGAGTAGAGGTTAGTGCAGTCAGAAAGATTGATGGCTTTCATTGAAGAGACTCTTTAAAGTACCTTCCCACACACATTCCTGGTTATATCACAGTGAATTTAACTTGTGACTCTATATAAGTAACTAAGAATAATGGAGTCTGATTTACTGCTGTTTGACTCCAGCTCTGGATTCAATTGAGTTACACAGGCATAAAATTCAATAGTGAAGAAATCCATAATATGTGCCTACCCATATAAGTCATTTCCCAAGAAAACAAAAGCATCCTCTATGATCTTCTCCATAAACAAAACAAACAAACAAAACAAACAAACAAATCAAAACCAAAAAACCCACCAAAACAAACAGAAAAAAGAGTTTTCCTTATGACAATTGTTATACATGCAGAAATACATTTTAAACTGTTTCTCCCCTGCTGCATAGATCCTACTGTACACAAGCCATGAAGCAACCCCTGTACATGAATAATATCTCAAAGAGAGGGATTGCAGACCTGTTTCCAATACTTATCTGTTTAAAGATTTCCACCCAGGATAAAGTAAATGTAACCTAGCTTCTTCTCCTGACAGTACCCATCATACTGACTTTAAGCAGATAATGGTAATTAAGATAGAAACTTGCAGGAATTTGCCATCTAATTAAAATGGAAATCGAATTTAAAAAACAAATATCTAACAAACTCTGCTTTCTCCTTTACAAAAAAAAACCAAAAAAAACCCAAAAACAAACAAACAAACAAACAAAAAACAACAAAAAAAACCCAATAAAATCTGCACAGCATTGCCAGATGCTATTTTGTGCTGCTGACATCATGAGCAGGGAGGGTGAGCCCCTTCATGCTCTTTATCAGTAATGGACAGGCTGAAGAGCAACAAGCAGCTCTCCACCTGGATGAGAGCTTAGCCAGGGACTAATGGCTTCTGCCTTTCTTTGAAATTGCAGCATTTCTACTGGAAAGGTATTAAATGCTGCCTCACTTATAGGAACTTAATGGAGACAAAGCAACTGGCATTAACCTGAAGGGGTATTTTAAGCAACTGGACCATTACGGAAGGAACCAAGAAGACTGGGGAAAAGGGACACTGGAACAGTGGGAAATGTACAGAAAAGGAATGAGCTGAAGCAGAGCTTTGAGCTAGGAGGGGTACTGAGTGTCTTGATAAAATATGCTTGACACTGCAAAATGTCATACTTTGTCCTCGGGTGCTTGAAGATGCCAATATTACAGGGATGTGAACAAATTGCAACTTTGCTTTGTGTTTCCTGCTATAAGAGGAGCAGAAATTTGGCTCTGACCCATCCTGGTGATGACCACTGCTGTTTGCCAAGTGTAGAAGAGACATAGGGTTATGTCTTTGGGGATGCAGGAAGAGCAAGGAAACTTGAAAAGCAAGGCCTGCACATGTTAATAGCTGAGCACACCCCTGCCTCTGGGTGTGTTATCAGGCATTATATTGATTTGAACTGCCACCTATCAGGCAACCTAAGTCATGACACTAAAATTGTCGTTCTATTTGGAATTAAATTGTGGAGTACTTTGGATTCAGAGACTTTGGATCACACTGTAAGAGCCTGGTTCATCTACTGACAGACTTATTTACCAGTCTTAGCCTCAGGCAAACCTGTGAACTCCCTCCTAAAGTATTACACAAAATAGGAAAAAGCAGTGTTGATTTTGCTTGAACTACCTAAAATATGAACTCACTGGGAAATTTTTTGAGAAAATAGTTTTTCTTCATGATCTTCAGATGCCTCTCTGATGTAGCCCACATTCTACACTTGTTTCCTGCACTGTGTCCCAACTTTGATAGAAATAAGGGTGTTGGACTGGATTATACTCCTCCTGGTCAGAGATATGAGAGAGAGGATTGAATTCTCTCAGTAGAGAGAGCAGCTTTTCCAGAAATACCCTAATGTGAAGGGTAATAGAGAAAAATGGAGTACACTGACACATCCAGAAAAGACCTCCATTTTTGTAGAGTCAAAATTTGTGCCCCAAAAACATCTAAAGAACTGATTTCTTAGGAAACTATGTGGATATATTGAATTACTCCTTGAAAAAGGGCTTTTACAGAGCACAATCTACCCTATTTATCTGTTAACAGCACTGCCACTTCTTCTACCACTGAAGCCCAGAATTAGTGTTAGCAATGAAAAAAAATTGTTTTTTGTCTTGAAAGCAAGCACAGTGAAGTACTGAGCACATTCATGGATAGTCTCAATTTGTAACAAATCAAGAAAATCTTGATTGTACTAAATTGTGGTCCCTTTGGCTGACTACCATGCACCACAATTTGTCCAAGTTCACTGTGACACAAATCAAATAATTTAAATTTTACTTTTGCGAGTATATATTACTTGGCAAGATAAAGTCAGATCCATACTGATCCTACCAGCTTCTCACCAGACACAGGTGTTCACTCTCTAAAGCTTGTAATTTTTAGGACAAACCAGCTTGATTATATTAAATATATGGATACCAGTATTTTAGGTCCAATTATTTCATGGATTATGAAATGTTACATGCTTGAAATGCTAACAAAATTCGATCTTCATTCAGAAATTCTGTGTTAAAAGTTAAAGAACAATGGACCAGTGGATTGTTTAATATAGAGTCCCCATATTAACTGGAAAATTATTTGTTTTATTGGGGAAAGGTGAAACTTTTAATTATGCTAACACAAATAATTAGTAGATGTTAACCAATCAAAATACTATCATGCTGCACTTTTCTTATTTAATCTTCAATTTGCTGCAGTAATTTTCACTACCTTTCTCTATTTTTCCTGAGATTTTTGTTATTTTCACAATTTTTATATTTGTCTAATGACTCAGCATATCAGATGACATCTTTAACTTTCTTCTGTTTACTTAGCTTAGCACCTAATGCCCCATTAAGAACCTTTATGTTACTCTAGTTTACTGAAATAGCAATAATTTTCTACTCCATGGCTCCATGTAGATATTTCTTCTGTCCATGTGTTTCAGTGAAAATACTTGTTGATTCTGATTTTGAAAACAAAACTGTATTTCATGTTTCATGTACTACTGTAATATCCTCCATTAAAGAACATAGATATGGACTAGTGGTGGTCTTCAAATGACTTACAATGAGAGAAAAGGTAAACTTCCAAGGTTAAAAAAGTTTAATAACTGAAACAAATAAAAATAAAACAATATTAATACTAAGTAGTATTGATTATTTTAATAATAATAATAATAATAATAATAAATTAAAATAAAAGAAAGAGAGAAAGAGAGNGCATCCCCCCTAGTTTTTATACTGAGAATCTGAGATATTCACGATTTATTAATATCTCTTTGGCTGGTTCTGTGCTGGCCATGTTCCCTCAATAGTATCTTGTGCACCTCCTCACTGGCAGAGCATGGAGAATCAAAAAGTCCTTAACTTAGGATAAGCACTACTAAGAAACAACGAGTGTATTATCAAGATTATTCTCATATTAAACACAAAACACAGCACTGTACCAGTTACTAAGAAGAAAATTAGCCATCTCAGCCAAACCCTCAGCTCTCTCAGCCTTTATTCATAGAAGAGGTGCCTCAAACCTCTGATCATTTTCATGGCCCTCCTCTGGAGCTGGCCCCCAAAGTCTGTGTCTTTCTTGAACTGTTGTTCCCAGCACTGGGCTCAGTCACTCCCTTGTAAAAGGCCACTACACAGGCATTATTGTCTGCTCAAACCTGACCTTCGAACTGAGTTCATTTGTGGGAGGTTGAGCTTGGCTGGCTGTCATGTGCTCACCAAACTACTGTCACTCCCTGTCCTCAGTAGAACAGGGGGACAAAGTACACAGAGTGGCTAGAGAAAAGGTTTTCCAAAGCAACTATTAGGCTTATTCCTTTTTTTAAATTTACATACTGCAGAATTATGTCTGAGTCTTTTTGAAGCTAGCTGCCGTTATGTGGCAAATTTTATCAACATAGGGTTACTTTGTATACAATCAGGTTTTAGTGTTGGATGTACTATTTCAGACAGAACTCCAGACTTTTCCCAGATGACCTACTCAAACAAAGTATTATAGTCATTACAGTAAGAAATCTACAGATTTTTTTTTCTCAATATTTTGAACAATCCATTGTTAAACAGACCCTTTTCCATTATAATAATGCCTAAGATATTCAGCTGTAGTTCAAAACCGTATTCTGCATGATGCAGTGCTGGATGTTATCAGCTTTTAGAAACAGAAAAGAATAAAAAAGAAGTAATTTTTATGAACTTATATTTGTAATCAGCAAAAGGATAATGGACAATGTCTTTAAATATGAATTACTGGCAATTAGAAGAATTACAGCCACGGGAGAAATAGCAGTTAATTGTCTTTGTGGGAAACCTGAGATCAATGGATGATTCGCCAAAGCGCAGTCTAACTGAGAGTCAAAATAGCTTTGTTTTTTCCTGTGAGAGTTCCATGAGGCTCCCACTATATCCAATTAATGAAATATTTAAGTACATGTTGCTATTGTCATGCAGGTACCTGACGCAAACAAGTCCTCAACTGCTCAGTACTGAGAATTTCTGAGTCTGTCGTGTCAATAGCTGGGAACCTCAACTCTCCAGCTCCTGTTGAGAAGTGACCATCCACTGCTTCCTCAGCAGCTTTGCTTGTTGAGAATGGTGTACTTCATCATGCTAGCTTTGTCTCTCCTTGTTATCCACTTAAATCTCATTTTCTCCAGCAATGGAGTACACATATATATATCCATAAGTACCAAGCCATGGAAAGATATTTCATTTAGTTTCAAGATGTATATATAATGTAAAAAGTAATTTTACTCTTCTCCATTTATACAAGATTTTGGTTTCCACAGGCACACCACAGCTACCCAGAACTGGCTGTAACAGTTGAAGATGTACTGGGGAAAATTTGGGTACCATAGCAGAAGTTCTGGCCCACCAAACATGCAGGTGTAAGTACCAGCTCCACTGTTCCTGTTCTGTGCTCAGGTAGACAGAATACTTTCCCACCCTCAGGTGAATGGTTTCTAGCTGGCTATAGTGTCTATGGCTACTTGAGGCGCAATCTGAATTGCAACAGGAGGATATTTGGAATGAAAAAGGAATAGGCAAAACCCTCACTCTTTTAATTAATTTTAAGCCTACTCTTTTGAGCTTTGTCTATGCATCTTTTGTGAATTAAGGGACCAGTTTGCCTTCAGATTGCCTGTACTGACATCATATTCTGATCTTAGATTTCTAAGATTGGTGAAAGCAATGAGCTGTGGCCTGAATGCCTACCCTTTTTCACATGGGGCCGCATGTGTCCTGTATCTTGTCAGCTTCTTCTCCCATGGAGTTAGAGTCACAGAAGAGTTTTTGTATCTGTGCCAAGACCTCAATGGAAAATGAGGACACTCACAGCATCCTATTCTGTAGTACACAGCAAGGGAACGAGGAGATGACATGTTGCATGTACAGCACCTTAAGTACAAAAGATTGTACCTGCAAGGAATACTGTCAAGATGTGTCTGTTGAAATGCCACTCTTCTCTGTTTTACCTCACTGGCTCAGCCCCCACCCTGCAGGCACAAATATGAAACCTAAGGTGGGGTTCCCCAGCACCAGAAATGCAAAGAGATTTCCGTCAGCCTTGCTTCTAGAAATAGATGTTGGGAATCCACCTGAGCTCAGAGAAGTTGGTTGCAGTTTTTTTTCTTTACTATGAGGCAGAAGTAGCAGCAGATGATGTGGAAAGCCAAGATATGAAAAGTCAGTGGCAAGTCCTCCATCCACAGCAACACTGGGAGTACAGAAAGGTCTGGAAATGCCCCTCTCAAAATCTCTCCCCAGAAGTGCATTCTGTTAGGAAATTGAAAATCAAAAACCTCACTTTGGCAAATAATCTCCTGAAATATCCGTGGTCTTGCCACCTTAAAAACTAGAATAGTTGTGTTTGTGTAGAGCAAACATGAAAAGTTTGGGGTTTTCATGATTTTTTGTGATTTAGTGTATTTTTGCAAATACACTAGAATTTTTTCATGACAAAATCTTAATGAAGTGGTTTTTTTAGTTTTTGTGTATTTTGAATGCTGGATATGCAGACATTTAGTCTTGTGAATTTGTGTTCCTCTTGCTGCAGTGATAATACAGTCTGTATATGCTGTTAGCAGATCATTTATTTTTAATCATTCACTCAAGGATAATTTCTGCTTTCATTAGAATCAAACTGTATAATTTAAATAAATATAGTCCTTGCAGCATTCGTCTCCCAGTGTAGACTTAAAAAATATATTCTTGTTTTGGTTATTCAAAAAAAATGGAGTTTTAAATAACATTCAAAAATTAAGTCCCTTTTGACTTTCCTGAAGAAGGCTCACAGCCAAATCATGTCCCTTAGCCAAGTAATAGTCACAAGTATGTGAAAATAGAGTGTGATACAAATGTATGAAATGGGGCTTGCCTTTAATTTTAGCTTATACTACAATGTTTAAAGGCACAAGTGTTCTAACAAATATAAACTGTCTCAGAGCTGGGTCTTCACTCAGTTATTTTGTAGTGTCCCAGCTCTCTTCTCACTCCTTTCTTATCTCATTTTCACTGACATGTCTGGCTGGGTGGACCTGCTTCCACTCATCATAAAGGTGGTTCTGCAGAAAAACTCCTCCCTTGCTGCTGCCTTCTTGGAGCAGGGTCAGCCAGAGCTGCCCTCTTTTGTGCTTGGCCTAGATGAAGAGCATTGAGTTGATTGGAACATTTTCAGAGAAATGTATTTCTGCTGGAACATGGGGCTTAACTAAAGCTTTTCATGAGGACACAATAAATTCACCTTTTCTCTTTTGTGAGACTTCTCAGAGCAGCAGTCTATTATCAATTTTTTTTGAAAGTAGGAGAGAGAGAGAAAGAAGCAGAGGCTGGGGAAAATAAGGAAAATAATAAAAAACCCTTATCTTTTCAATCAAAATATGGATATTTCGTGAAAGCCCTGGAAAGTATCTGGGTTTTGTTTTGATGTGGAAGACACCCATGAAATGAAATGGCATTCTCCTGGTTCTCCCCCATTGTGATGAATACAGCTGATGAAGAAAACATCCAGATTCCTCTCACATTTATTTGGTTACTGTTATTCTCAGAACTGTTTTACTCAGCTCCTCACCTTTGTGCCCCTGCTTGTGCATCTCTCTGCAAGCCCTTAATACTATGTGGCTTTTTGCCTTTAAAATTGGTCGTTTAATGAAGCTCACCAATGTCTACCATGCCAACCAGATGGAGTGTCTAAAGGCTTTGTGCTTTCCCATTTCTTGTATTTCCCATTATCCAATTCATCACTCATTACTGGGGCAATTTACTTACAGCTGGAGCATACTGGCTATTTATCNAGGTCCTGATTTTGCATTTTCTTTAGTGAAAAGCCTAGATTTGTATTTACATGGATTAGCAGTCAGGAAAAGGATCCGCTTGCACAGGTTTATGACATCTCCCTTTCACTATTAATATGCAGTTTTCTCAGGGCCTTCCCAAATGACCTGATGTACAGGCAATACCAGCTACTGTGCAAAATGCTCCTGCCAAGTATTTCATGTACTCCATAGAGCTGGAAAATTATGTCAAAGAGAGGAATGAAAGCTGTGCTCAATGATTTGTATTGAATGATGAGTGAAAGCTGTGCTGAAGTATTTGCCTTTTGTTCAAAAAGGTCAGAAAGGAAAAATCTGAAAATGGTATGTCTATTTTTAAACTATCTTATCTCCTGGGATTATATAAAAAACTTCTTAGGTTTTCTGTGGTAGGAGGTGATTAAATGAGCACTGAGGTGGTAAATGAATAATGATGCTTCCTTGGTTGCAGAGAGCTGCTGTACCCATTGAACAAATACTGACATGAAAAGAAACTCAAAGGTTTGTGTGCGCAACTGGATTCTATTTGTAGCTTGGTTTCCTAAGAAAATGAAAGTTTAAAAAAAGAATATTTTTAATGTGTCCATTTATTCATCTGTAATTCAAGTCCTTCTCATAACAGGTTTTGAAACAGTTAATTAAAAGTCGGCAGTCCTGTTTGAAAAGAGGATTTGGATATAGAAAGTTTTTAAAGTTTTATTTGAAAATCAGCACCCCGGTAAGGACTGAGACTGAGAGAGACTGAGAGACTGAGATTGAGACTCCAAGCCTACCCAAAACAAAGGAAGGCAGAAATGCTACCTTTATGCATGGTGGGTCACAGTGGATGAAGTCCTGTGCCAGCCCCAGCATGGCTGCTTTCAGTAGCATCAGTGATGTGTCTACATGCTCGTATAGGAATGAGCTAAGGTTTTTGTGCTGTAGGATTAGGGGACAGGAGAAATGCTTAGAAAATTCAGTTCTGGCACAGTGCTGCCTTGTGAATATTCTAAATCAAAATAAAGGGCTTTCAATTTAAATAGCTGATTTGAAACACTTACCCGTGTGTTTTCTCCCAGGGGTAGAGTCTAAATCCTGAGGTTTGAGCTTTTGCTCTAAGGTTTTCCTCAGATAGCTATTTCCATCAAACAGATTCTGCTCACCAAAGGACAGTGTGATATATTTAGTGTGGAGGATTTAGCCTTTTTTTGCCTTGAAGGCATAGAATTTGCCAGGAAACTGACCTGTTTTAAATTGACCCATTAAGCAACTCTAAAATTAATTATTACATTCAAAATAATTACACCATAGTCCTTCGGGTCTCCGGAGCATTTCCATGATACTGCAATGCTGCCATCATTTTGAAAGGGTTGTCCTCAGCAAATGTAACTCTGGGATACCACGTTACCAAATACAGGCAACACTTAGTGGTCTGTTAACTCTTTAGTAGTTGACCACTTCAGAAAATGTGCTATGATAACACATTTATTTGGCAACTTGTTGTTCCTGAAGTTTCTATATGGCGCCTCTGAGGCTGTCAAAATATTTACCCTACCATATACACTCCCTGACAGTATGCATGCTTTCATTATCCTCTTTCAACAATAAAGAGTGAAGTGCACCTCTCTGGAAAAAAACTCAAACACAATCAGAAAATATGTTATACAATAGTAAATTAAGTAACCAGAGAAATATCCTGGATTTTATTTAATGGTTGGGTGGCACAGACTCCTGGGTACTTTTATTGGAGCTTCAGAAATGCCTTCTTATTACATATGAACTTGACTGCAGTAGATATTCAACATTTTTTTAAAGAATAGTTGTAAGATATACTGAATTTTGTAAAGGAAATATAAAAGAAAGGGAAAAAAAAAAAAAAAAAGGAAAGAAATAGAAAAAGTATCAGAGTTGGATCCTAAATACTAAATCTTTATTTTTCAAGTCTTGTTGCTCCAATCCTCAGCTGGAATGCAATGTCACAAAGGTAGCTACTGGGAGCAGCAGTAAGTAGTGAACTGATACACAAAAATGCCCCTTTTGTGGCACTACACTGCTTTTGTTTCTTTTCAGAATATGGGAAATGGGTCTGAAAAGAGATGTTAAAAATAAAGAAATGTATTTTTCATCTTTATAATAATATTGAAATAATCCTGAGAGTATTACAACCACCCTTGCTGGATCCTCGAGCAGACTACAACTGAGCTTCCCTTTTAAAAATAACCCCAACCCAACCAACTCCTCCCCTATAAAAAAAACCCAACTCAAAAAAACAAAACAAAACAAAAAACAAACAAACAAAAAAAAAAAACAAAAACAAAAACAAAAAACCCCCCAAAAAACCCAAACAAAAAACCCAAAACCCAACAAAAAACAAAACAAAACAAAACAAAAACCCATAAAACAAAACCAAAGCCCTCAAACAAACATGAGAAACAAGAGATAGCACTTAGGGATAATAACATTTTTCCCATAACAAGACACTTGCAGAAAATATTAGAGCAGTAACAATAAAAATGATTTATTATAACTCTCATTTAGTGCCAAAGCTATTGAGAAGAAGAAATTGTCATATTTTGAATGTATAATTGCATTTTAGAAAGAAACCATAAATAAAACAACAGTACTGATCCTTCTCTCAGTGCATGAGCACATGCCTATAATGAGTGAATAATATTGGTCAGAGGAGAAGCTGAGTATGCTCAGTGCTTTTAAGATTTGTGCTCTCCCAGAAAACCTCTGTGTGCATTCCAGAAGCTCACAAATTGTCATAAATGCAAAAACCTTACAAGTACTTATGAAAATCAGTCTATTAATCTTAACTTCAAATCATTATCAGATGTGAAGGAATGTCTTATAATGTATCTAAAAATGTGTGAAGTTGTCAGAAAGGTTAGTATTTGGAGTATGAATGCATTCAGCACCGAAAACTTGGTTGCCCAGCTAGGAGGGAAAACAACATTTGCCTAGGTGCTGAGTGTGGTGGAGAGACAGTCAGGCTAGTTCTCTGAAGATTCCTAGCTATGCCACAGTCCTAATATTTGTGGAATGAGAGTTGGGGTACAGTGTTACTGGAGGTAACTCTGTGCTATATTTTCTAATGATAAACTCAGGTTTTGTGCTATCCGCAAAACAGATAAAAGGTTCTTAGTCATACTCTGGCTCAGAAAACTCAGCAACACTCTTGATCCTCTGCAGATAATGATGCAAAAAGGCAAGAGCCCCAGGGCAGAATCCCTCCCTGCTTACACTAAATTCTTCAGAGTTTGTTGAGAGTCAGCTGTGAGCATCAGGTTATTCCTGAGGCTTTCTATTCAGTAGCTGTATTTTAGAGTGGAGGTGCTTAAATTTGCTGTTTTGGGAAAAAATCAAGAAGAGGAAAACAATGAAAATCATGTTGCAGAGGATGAGGGGTTTGCTAAATTTAAGCTATTGCTGTGTCATTACCTCCTACACAGCCTATCATGGGCTGCATTCTCTTGAGAAGGGGCACAACATTTCATCAGTGTTTCAAGGACCCTGAACATCCTCATGTCAGAGGATCTTTCAAGGACAGCTGAGGCTTGCTCAGCTTTCTGGGGAAACTGAAAAGTCTTCTGGCAGTTCCCAGGGCTGGCAGACAGAGTCCCTGTCCTGGAGAGGCTGTGTCGAAAGCCAGAAGAGAGCTCATGGTGAGCTTGTGTGGAAATCAAGGACACTGAAGTAGATGTTTGAGAGGAAAGCATCGGTTTTGTTTTATGGCTGGGGACTAGAGTCTAATAAATTTCATAACATGTGGGGAAGACTGTGGTCACTCACTCTAGGATTGTGCACTTGTGCCTAAATTACATAAACACAGTACATAAAAACAGTAGCATGTCCTTACAGCTGTGTAGAAAGAGCCATTTGTAACTGAGTGCAGAAACAAGGTGCCCCTGATGGCAACCTTCATAGATTATTGTTCTCATCTGATGCCTACTCTCTTGACTTGATGTCCCCTATTGCAGCAAGACCAAAAGGGAAACACTGTATTCAATCCTTTCTTTTTTATATCTGCAAGATACAACACAAACCATGTTAACATTTTCTTTAGGAACAGAACTACTTTTCAGGGCCTTGTCCATTCTTCAAAAAAAGCTCCTGGCTGGTGGATGGGGTTCTCATTCGTCCTAGTGCCTGAGTTTGGGGTCAGAAAGCAGTCAGAGGCCTGACTTTGGTGGGTGCTGGGCAGTTGCAAAACTTCCAGGTCTTGGGAAATATTGTCTTATGAATATTGAATTGACTCCCTTGCAATCTTCCATTTTCTAGTCTGGTCTATGATGCATGCAAAGCATTACATATTAATGGTTATCAACCTAATGAACAAAAGACTAGCAAAAGACTATTGTTAGGACCATTAGAGGTGGTGCTTGGGGATATTATGTCCTCAGCTTCTGTCTCCTGCACTGCTGAGCATCAGTGTTTACACAGTTTACTAAGATAATGTTAGTCATTTATTCTAATGATTTGTTTGTTCTTTAGAAATGTTGTTTAAAGTAGATTACCCTTTCATTTTGTCATTAAAATTTAATATTAAGCTCAGTGTAAAAGTGTCATGAGAATTTCAAACTCCAAATAGTTCTCTTTTATATTTCAAATGACTCGTCTTCATCTGGTGAATGTGCCCACATACTAATGTTAAAAGATGCAAAAGCATGTGGAAGGTTGACATTTTGTACTTTTGCTGCAGTGTAAGCTTTTTTTTCTATAGCAATATAATTTAATGTCTGGCTGTAATCTTCACTTTCTTAAAAAACACTATTTCTATTGGTTTATTTCCCCCCAATCAAGTTGGAATGTCAAAGGGAATTTATTTTCATTGTGATAATAGTTAAGGAGTGGGTGGAAAGTTGCTTAAAGGGTTATTTTGATGTTGTCTCTCTGTAGTAAATTGATGACGATAATTCAATCACAACAGTATCCTTAGCACATACCAACCATTGGAAGACAGTCCTGCCCTTTCAATTTATTGAAGGTGTCAAACTATCACTATCAAACCATTCTTTTCTGGTGAAAAGATGAATGGATTTCTGATGTGAATAGTAGGATTTGTAGGAAAGCACACTCAGAAACGACTTTGAAAAGTAAAAAATGTTATTGTACTTCCTGACTTTCGAACGACAAAAATGCCTTTAAAATAGGATTTTTCCAGATTTCACATAATTTGAACTACAGTGACATTCACCACATCACTTCCTCAGTTCTTCTGAAGTCACTGCAGCAAATGTTCATGCTGAAAATTGTCCTTGAAGGTAATTTAACAGCTGGAAATATAGAGGAAGAACCATTCCCTTGTGAGCAATAAGCTCTCGGCAAAAAAAAATTTTAAGCAATTTTCCAGTTCTTCAGTGGTTCAGCTATGAGTTCTGGGGGAGTAATGGGATAGTTATATTCATATTATCTAAATGACAGTCATAATGCTTGAGAGTGCCAGGCTCCCCTGTGGTTGCAGGGAGCTCTATTGGTCACTTCATGCTGCCTGTCAGCTCTCCCTGAGGGGCACAGTGCCCATCTTCTGGGCTTTCTCCTTAGGGAAAGAGCAGCTGTGGGTCAGCTTTCCCTATTGAAACCTACCTGTCCCCAAAGTAGCACCAGCTATTTACTGCATAAGGTGAAGAGTCTGAAATAATTTTCCCTGTTTATCTGGGCTTAATTTTATTTTTACTTGAAATTGTCTCTTAAATTTTGTTGAATAACTTGCTTTCTTCAGTATTCTTTGTGGACTATTAGCAACCTGCTTGCTGGTGTAGGGATTTCCAAGTAGCAAAATGCTATTTTCTGTTGTTGTTGTAATTTTGAAATAGAAGAACTTGCATTTTCTGTTAATAAAGTCTTTGTATTTTCATAAATAATAGCCTTCTATTTTTGAAGTTTGAAAGTGCAATGAATACCACGTAGGTATTAGACTATTTGCATTCCTTATAGAGAAAAGAAAGTGTTGAGTTTGGTGGTACAACACAGTCAGAGAAGGAGTTGTCAAAATTAGGAATGTGGCAGAATTTTAATTAAAAAAATATTTTTAGGTAAGATAGTTTTCTGCTAAAAGTGAGGAGTCACTGATACAGCATGTTGACTAACCCATCAATTACTGAAATCCTTCCAAATTGCCTTGTGTTGATGGGGAAAGCTCTGTCCACCCCACACTGCCCTGGTTAATTACTCTCTGTGACTGAAAGTGCCCATACTATTCCAAATAGGTTGCATTGCTGGTATGAAGTGTTAAGACACGAGGAATCATTATAACCATACTACTCTACATGGAGTTCAATTTATATACTTTGATCTGACATAAAATGATACTGGTTTGTGCATTGTCTGTGGTTCAGGGAGTCCGAATAAAGGCACAGGTCTAAAAGAAAGACTCTGTGTTCTGCAGTAGATCTTACAATATCTTTTGAGTTGATTGAGTTTCAGGCAGGACAGTAAGACCTATGCCAAGGCAAGTGAAGGACCAAAGAGAATGGTGTCACTGAAGCCCCTCCACATCCCACGCAGAGCTGAAGCTGGAGTTCCTTGCCGTGTTCTTGAAGAAGGCCCCTTCAGCTCCTCTGTGCAAAACTCTCTTGGTGTAAAAAGCAGTAGGGGTCCTGGGGAGAGTGAGGAATAAATGGATTGGGGAATGAGAGGCTCTACTCCCTGTCCTGTGGAATTTTGTGTCATTTATGTCAGATAGCCATTGGGAAAACCACAGAAGAGTCAGGGAGGGGAGGAGCAATTCTTGTGTGAGAGCCCATTAGTCAAGGTATGAAATGATGCTTCTGCTGAGATGTCCTCTCTGTTTATGTGTTTCTTTGCATCCCTGTTTCTCAAGTGGTGCAGTTGCAAGCAAGAGCATTAGAAAGGTGTCCCACTGTCTATTGTGTCACTGAGTAATTAGGAGATTCTCTGCAAACTGATGGGGGAGAGGAACTAACTCCCATTTTATGTCTGACCCCCTTAAACGTCACCTGCTATTTCATTTAAATGATGAGTGGGAATGCTGAATCATCTGCTTCTGCATCAGAATTCAGCATGCATCAAGAAATTATGGATATCCCTGGGACATAACTCTAAGAAAACGTTTTATTTTGTGAATCACAAAATGCTACATAGGAGAAAAATTTCATCAGCTTAAGCAACAGATTCTTTTAGTATATGCAAAAGCAGAGCTTCACAGACAGGAGGTGGAGAAAAAACTCCACAGAAAGGAATTTTCACTAAAAAATGCATATACAAGTACTGATTCAAGCATCTGAAAGAGCAAAGTGGAGAATTTTTGGTTTGCTTCTCTGAATTTAGAAATTCAGCAGTAGATTAGGTGCATAAGTAATATTTTGGATCCTGTAAGGTGTCTTTGGGTACTTAAAAAAATTCCATTATTTATAAAGGTTATTTACCTGCTGTGAATCACTTTTTCTACTCATTTTTCAAGCAGCCTGCAAAATGAACTGCTGACAGCTCTCTATTGTCAATATAAGCATCCATATTATTGTTTGATGTAAGAAGCAAGCAGAAAGGAAATCATTATTGCAAAACTAGGAAACACAGATATGGGTTTGTGGCATCTGCAGATTTTAAAATAATATGGAAGGGGGAATGGGTAAAAAACAGAAGACTTCTGAGGAAAAAAAACATTGGGTTTTGAATTGTTTTCTCTCAAGAAGGCCTTGCAGTCGAAAGGTGCTAAGAATATTCATTCTGGAAAAAATCACATTGTTTTCTGTCTATCTCAAGAAGTCAGCTATAAGAATGTCGTAAGAGGCTTAAAAAGCATTTGTCACAGGTCTAGAAGAATGGGGGGAATGCATGGATAAGAACATTTGAGATTGTAAAACACAGCCTTGTGAAGATTTGTGCCTGCACCAGGCCTTTGATATGTAACAGGCAGGGTTCAGGCCTCTCTGCTTTTTGCCCCTGCTAAGATGAAATAAATTTAGCAGTGTATGCATCCCTGTTTTGACAAAAAAAAAAAATAATGGATAAAAATTTTCTTTTCACTTCAGCTGTGTTTTGTGGTTATTCTGGTCTTACCTGCATGTATTCAGTTCACACAAGGTAACAGCTCAGAGAGTAATTTACAGAACAAATTGTATTTTGTGTAGTATGCTTAGGTCTTTCTTCTGTGATCTTAACTGTTGGAACTAGGTTTGAAATGATGGTGCTATTCATTTAAGGTACTTTTATGAAGGGACAGGAATGAAAAAGATAGCATTTTAAAGTTCTAGATTAAAAATAGTCAAGGGCATTTTTAATAACATAAATTTTATGACTGAAAGTGTAAACAACAATGAGGTGACAGAAATATCTTGGTTTTGATTAGATAATGGTAGCAAACTTATATTTAATTTGGCATTTACTTTAGACACCTAAAGCCTTTTTCTGGGAACAAAACATTTTTTTTAAATCTTGTACTAATTTTATGTTTTAAAGGTGAAAAATTTCTTTAAAAATAAACAGTCGTTACTACACGGCAGCTGAGAGAAAATAAAAATAATTGGTGTTGTAATTTGTTGCTTTGCTTTACATTAGTGTGATATGACTTGAAAGGAAAGTCAGATTTTTTTTGGGAAAGAGACAAATATGAATGGTGAAAAATATTTTAGGCATGGTATTTAAAAATTTACTTTATAAGAAACAACTCTGCATTTAGGAGATCATTTAATGAGACCATATTTATTCTTCCTTAAATCCACCAAGTCATATGAAAATGGTCATAGAGGAATGGTTGTGTTTACATCTGTCACTATTGTTGAAATTTCATTTGGTATTTTACCATTCCATAATTTCAATAACAAATATAGTGACATCTTTTCAGCTTATGGAAAAGGTCGTTACTAAATAAGCAGAACATGATGTTATAAGTCTTGAGAATTACTTCAGAAATTCTTATATTTCACTAAGATTTATGAGGTTGTGGCCTATAAAACTAAAAAGGAGATTAAAAAATAACCATAAAAGTCTTTGTATGTGAGATGATGCTAAGCCTTGGATTTTAGACCGCCAGGCTATCTTCCTTTCATGGCTACTTTAGAGTTTTGGAAACTTTTTCCAAGACTGTTAAGCAGTGAAAAATTAGGCTTACATAAAATTAAGACACTTTTGTTATTACCATAAAATACTATTTTTGGAAACACTCATGAATCTTACGTCACAGAGGAGAACTGCTCTTATTTCTCACACTCTTAGAATGCAGGGAAAAAAAATCACCAAAATAGAATAAAAGAACATATGCACAG
Organism: Aegithalos caudatus; assembly: GCA_013389925.1. Lineage (NCBI taxonomy): Eukaryota > Metazoa > Chordata > Aves > Passeriformes > Aegithalidae > Aegithalos > Aegithalos caudatus. The sequence continues at coordinate 467,730 of WEIU01023465.1, forward strand.
GAAAAGTCCCACAAAAGGATAATGTTTGCATGTCCTTTGAACATTGGTATATATATTACATACATATATTAAAAATAAACTATTAATAATATATAAGTAAAGAAGACATCTCTTAAAATACATCTAAAGAAAAAAACAATCAAGTAAAGTGGTGCTGAAGAGAAAAATAGAAAGAATGAATTTTTTTTTTTTCCTCCTTGTCCTGTAGATATATACTGTAGATCCTTTATGCTTCTCTTAGTTTCTCAGCTACCTGAGAATCATAGTTGAATCTGGAACTAGAACAAGAAATTTGCATTTGGTTTTCCATCAATAACCTGACGGAGCCCATGTTTGCCATTTAAATATCTCCAATATGCGTTGCCGGTGGAAAGAAATTAATCTTATAGATAACATTGTGTAGTTCAATTAGGCACTGGAGGGAGAGGAAAGTACCTCCCTTGGAAGAAATTTATTATTTTTATAGTACCACAAGCGCATATGATCTTCTGCACTAAATCAGCAGCACTGGCCCAATATGTCTTGCCTCATAGTGCTGCTAAGCCCACGTGTCTCCAAACACCAACTGATTTGGGGAGGGAGAAATTCATCAGTGCCTGGAGGGATCAGGAAATTGGTGATTGTGGTGGCAGAGGAAGCAGGAGGGAGACTGCAGGAGGGAGGGCACAGGAGGTGCTGGCTAGTGAAATACGTGCAAACACAGCTCCTACTTCTGTGTTCAAGGTATAGGATCACACAGCTCTTCTGAAATCTGGAGAAAGCTCAAGGAGAAGATATCCACTGGTATTTTCCCCTCCTAGCTATTACCACCTTGGTAGTAATTCACTTAAACCATGAAAACAGCCTGGCTTGAAATGTAGGCTAAGGATGTTCATCTACAGCACAATAAGGGAGCATCTAAGAACTAAATAATGAACTAGTCATGCTGTGGCCTTCTGAATAAGGGTAAAGTTAGTGCAGTTATGCTCAAGGGAATATAGTTGGACTACCCATATACGTCCAGCAGATTCCCAGCTGCTGTGAGTGGTGATACTTCGTGATCCTTCGTCTTTTGCATAGGTCCTTGTTAAGATCTGAATAACGAGGGATGCTTCTGCCCAAATTAAGGTGCAAACAAGATCATACACTGAAGTCAATAAAATGGATTTTATTTAACAATGGATGTGAGCCAGAGAGATAGAAAGAAACAGAAAAGGTGGAGGGAAGTGGGGTGTGGATCAAGAGAGGATGAATGAACAGAAGATGGTCACCATCTATGGATCCAGTGACATCCTGCTGGTCCTTTTTCATCCTGGGCTTCTTGGTGGTGGCAGTCCCTATATAATTCAAAACTTTTCACAATTTATTGATCTTATCAAGCAAAGGAATTAATGTTCATTGGCTTCACAGTTCTCTTGTTCTATTGCTTAAATTATTCCCTCCCTTGTAATGCTAATTTATCTACATGTTCAGTCTTTCTCTTGAGTTGGTGCTTTCTTGAGTTGGTTGGTTGTGAGTCTGTTCATGACGTTCCCCCTGCTGGGGAACATTTTACCCAGCTGGAGTTGATTTCTACATAGTTGCCAAGTTGGCTTTCCTGGTGACCCACAAATTGTGCATTCTTTGTGTCCATTATCAATGGTACATTCTTCTCCCTCAGGTTTGCTAAGATCTCTGTAGGTCTGGGATAGCACCCAGATAACAGTACCACCTTTATCTTATCTCAAGCTCCTGCTGTGATGGCTTATCTTACAGTTCATCTTCCAGGTATCCATGGTGACATATTTGTGGATGCTTCAGTCATTGTTGATGGTCACAGATGCCATTTGCTTCATAACCTGGGGTCATCATTTTTGGTTGGTGATATGTGTATGAGCAGTTGCTTATTTACACTGTTTGCCACAGTGGGAGTTTTTGTCCAGACATGTTAACCAGGATGTGCTAACCAGACCTCCTGTCCACCAGGCCTGGAGCTAGAGCTCCATTCTGTACTTATTTCATGGGAACGTCATTCAGTGTCCTTTTTTGAGACAGGCAGCTGTGCTCTTTAGGTCCTTACACTTGTCAGAGGTTTTTCAACCATGGATCTGACTTCTTTCAATGAATTTGAACAATATGCCCTCCACCTGCAAATTTTTGCTAGGGCAGATGATACTAAGTGGTGATGGACATAATTAAATAGACCTAACTGGTGCAGATTGAGTTGTAAATGTTCCCATATTAGGATAAATTGTGCAGATCTACTCTTCCTAGCTGTGCAGTAGTGTGGGAGTAGGTTGGAATGGATAGTGAGCCAGCCTTCATTTATAATGAAGGCATCAACTTAAGGCCTTGGGAAGCAGGATGCTAAGAAAGGAAACATCTATTTGGGTTATGGTGAGGAGAACATGGGTATGTTGCAATTCTGGAAACTGAGAATTTGGGGTTTTAGTATATAGTAGTACATGTGAGTTAAGATGGAGGACTTTGGGCATTATCTAAATCCTTCTTCTTCACCTTCTTCTTCACCTTCTTCTTCCTTCTTCTTCATGGGTTTAGGTGGTTTTCACTGTAATTGGTTGAAAAAGGCCTTGGGTGGTCATTATTGGGTCAAAAGTATAAATAATATAGGTGTTATCTCGTTATTGGGGGATTATCTCTGAAAACTCTTGGAAAGAGTTAGAAGTGCTCCATTTTTACCTTTGTTCTCTAACTTGCTAGTTAGAGCTCACTGCTCGTGAGTCTATGAGTAGATAAATAATAAACATCCAAGTCGTAACACCAAATGCACGTTTTCTGTGTATTAATTCTGACCTCAGCAGAGAGGAAAAGATGATAGAATCATCACATGGGTATAGTTATGCTAGCAAGCAATTCCTTATAAAGAAATGTTCTGAACTCTGGGTTATGTTTGGTTGGTAACATACTCCATATATGGTAATGTTTCTAGTGCTCATTGCTCATTGGTTCCCTACCCTCAGATAATTCCTATATAATGTCATGCTTTCCTCGGTTCTGGGTCTTTGAAGGAGTTCTATATGAATGCCTTATTTCTTTTTTTTTTGCCATTAAAGTCTTTGCTTTTCAGGCTTTCTTCATAGTTCCTGCTTCTTGATTGTCACCGTTAGTGACTCCTGCTGGTGGGAATACCCTAGCCCTTGTCTCCCAGCTGACAAGGATTTATTGCTGCTCCCTGCAGCTGGACCTGGGCAGCAACACAGTAGTCCATCTGTAGTTACTCCTGTTAATCTTTCAATTTAGTCATTTAGAATTGTAAATACTCTGTGTAGGCAGGAATATCTGACCTTTAAAATTGACTTAGTGGCTGTTTTTCTGAAAGGCACCTGTACAATGCCTAGACGCTGCCTTTTTAAGGTGGTTGAGCAGACTGAAATTCCCAAAAGCCTGACTGCATAGTACTGAATTTGCCAAAGTGATCACTTTCTTCCAAGTGCTGTTTTCTGTACACAGTGACTGAAACAGGCAGATCTGTAGTAAAATACTGTACAGGTGTTTTTCAGACCATAGTAGAAGAATAAATGGCTTCCCCAACAGGAACTACAAGTTCTTTATATTACATTTATCCTCTGAAATCAGAAGTATAATTCTTTGCATCTTTTCGTGAAAGGTTAGTGATCAACCCCTCCACTGAATTCAGACAGGACTACAGATGATTGTACCTTTTGAAACTGGCTTTAGATATTGTATGTCAGGCAAGGAAACTCAGCTGCTCTGAAAACACATTTTTATGGATTTTTTTTCTTCTTCATGATTATTCTCACACATGTGCTGCTGTGATTAGTAATCCACAGCACAGAAAGTTCTTTGAAATCCTCACACTAATATCAGTAGTAGTATTGCAAGTTAGTGATAAAAGTTGTTATACAGTAAATGCATTGATCACTTAATTGATCATAAATATCTGTAATCTGTGATATTTTGGCAGGGTGATAATAATCCTCTCCATTATTTACCATCCTGAACACCATTTGATGCTTCAGGTATGCTTAGTAGTTGTGGCAGCTTCTGTATTAATCACAGTTGTTAGAACATCATCCTGTGTGCTAAGTGCTGAGTTTTTCATGATTCACAATGTACTTTGTTACACAGGTATAGTTATACTTAGTTATATATATATATATATATATTTTTTTTTTTCCTGCAGTTACTACTAGGGCAACTGTTTTGTTTTCAAGTTTCATAAAGCGTAGTGTTTTGGAATGATTTAGACTCTTAAATTATCAATCACTGTATAAAGCTCAATTTTTATTTCCTTTACATGACAAAAATGGTAGAAAGTATGAAATTATTTTCCTTCAGATATATATGTGTGTATATATTTTCTTTCGGTGGTATTATACCAAATAAGCAAGCATCTAGTTTGTGTCCCATGAAGAAAGCATATTTGTAAGAGTTAGCTTTCACAGTTGAAATGTAATTAGAGGCTTGATATCCACTGTGTAATGCAGAAAGCTTTTATTGCTTGTGTATTTACAATTCTGTAAATGAGTTGCAAAAATCTGCTGGAAAACAAAGTATAGTAAAGGTTTTATCTTGTGAGTGTTCAGGAAGACTATTAGCTTGATTCTGTAGAGCAGGATTTTGTTCAAAGGCAGAACTAAAGGCGGGCAGGTAGAAGCAGCATTGTGTGGGTTGGAACCTCACCCAGGGCATCGTGTGCTGGTGCTTCACCTTTCCAATACAGTCAACTGTACTCCACATGTCCCTGCCAACTCCTCTTGAGGCTCAGTTATTTCCTGATGTCCAAAACAGCATTATGGCTATACTCTGCTGTGTTTTCTTGGTGGTTTTACAACTCTATGGGGTTGAAATTATTTCCACATTATGTAGTATGGAATGAAGCTAGGGACAACATCAAGATTTTTAAGTGACCTCTATTTCAGTAATACTTTTATATTTACCAGTAACTAGGAAAATATCATAAAAGCTTTGTGTTCAGAGGGAATATGAAGCCTGAGTTACATTTGTTGCTTAAAGCAGAAGGGAGACACAGTGATGGATCCTAACAAAACACCTTTTCCATATTCTATTTCACTGCTGGTAGTGGAGAAACCTACTGCCCAAACAGAGAGAATGTATAGCCCTCAACTTGTTCTCTGAGCTCCTATAGGAGTTTGACTTTGTGTAGGAGAGTAGTCCACTCTAAATTGCCTTAGTAGTAGTAATTTGGACATCAACTTTCATATGTTCCCCCTTCACCAGAAATCTGTCTGTTTGTTTGAACATGGTGGGAGGATTTCACCATGCACTTGCATCTAGAAGTAATAAACTAAGGAAAGGAAAATTCTTGCAGTATCAAAGAGTAGACACATAACACATCTGGGATTTTGAAAAAGGAAAAAAGGCATTTGTAAGACCGAAGAGAGGATTTATTACTCAGGGGTCTACTACTACATGTGGAAGTGGCCATTAGAGATTGCAGCCTACAGGTTATGAAACAATGAATGAAGAGCAGGAAATCAACATCTGTCCCACGATTAGTTCAGTATTACTTGAAGAGAGGTATTAGTAGAAAAGAGCCCTGGTGCTGTCAGTATTCCAACTGTCAAGAACACATTTACACTTCTGGGATGAAATTTCCAAGCTGCACAAATATGCTCATCAAAGTCTGGGGCACATTTTTTTGCCATTCCCATCAATCTGAAATCAGTTAGATGTGTTTTTGTAAAGTGAATCTGCTCATTATAATTTCCACAGGTGAGAACTGACAGTGTGTGACAGTTTGTTGTGATTAAGAGATACAGTTTGGAGAGAAACCAAGGCTGTAAAATATTTAAGTCAGCAGTAGAACTGTGAAAAAGCCTTTAAATTATTTTCAAGAAATAATATTGGAGACTCAAAGATTCTTCTGGATTTCAGCAGCTCAAGAACTTAGCACTAAGGGGAAATACAAGCTTGGGCTTACATTTTATAGTATCACAGGTTGGGTTGCTCATTTGTCTTTTTTTTCTTTAAAGCTGTCCTTTGAAGAAAAACATTAACATGATCTAATGCTTTCTGGTGTAAAAGGTTAAAATCTCCAAGGCTCCTAGGTTCTGCCAAATATGCTACAGAAAGGACTGAGGTTATGGGTGTAAACTTCACACTGCAGAACTGTGTGAGACCATGTGTCAGGATCATACCAATTTAAAAACCCCAATTACAATTATAGTCTAATAATCTCATATTAAAAATACTGTTGGTTGTTCCTTTGGGATTAAGCACATGGATTTTCCTGATGATTTTTATACAAAATCTATTACTTTATTAGAATTTTTATTTATACATTAATATTTTCATTTTATTTCAGGTTGCTGTCGTTCACTTACCTGCTTCTTCAGATGAAATGTTGAAAAAGTCCCCTTTATGCTTTCCTGAAGGTAAAGGACTGTTCATGTCTTTGATCTTATCTTCAGAGTTCTCCATTGCCCTGATGCTGTGCTACCTGACCTTCCCTTTCAAAGAAATAATGCCAGTCTTCTGTGTCTTTGACTTCATGAATTTCTAGTATAGGCCTGGAAGAGGTCAGGATTCCATTATACAGCTGAGACCACAGTCAGTTGCCTTGACAAAAGAAGATAAAAAGATGGTTGCAGTTCCAAGACGCAATTTTAGATAAGTCAGAGTTCCTTTTTTAGGTGGTGTACTCTTAAATTTCCCCTAATTTCCCTCTGTCTTTCTGGGAAGATATGCAGGCTGCTTTAGGAAGTCTTCCAGTTGGTTTTGTCTGCTTGACGTTGGCCATGTGTCATCATTTCTATGTGAACAGCCTACTTGGGGTAGTCAGTGCTGGGAAGGAAAAGCTAATTTCATCCACAGTGGCAAAAAGTTATATTTAAATGAGTGGCAAAGTGAACAAAACTGAAGAATATTCTCCATGACATTCAGCTGTTTTCTTAAAGCTGGGGCCTAAATTAACTCCTGAATGTAGTAAATGAAATAGGGTTTATCCACAAAACCATTGATGCCAAGGATTCTATGGTAATCACTTATTCATGATGGTGTTAATAATGCACCATTCTGTCTGCTGAATCAGGATTGGTGAAATTAACTGATAGGCTTGAACCCAGCTCCTGCAGGAGTATTTGCATTCTTTCCCAGACTGTTTTTTTCAGACTGAGTATTAAACTCTACGAAACTGAGAGATGATGTGAAGAAAAGCATTTAGAAACATTTTGGATAAAAACCATAATATTTTAGAAAATATATAACATTAGGAAAAAACTATTTAGAACCCTCCAGCTGAATCAAGTTCCCTGGAGAGTTACAGAGATAGCTGATATCTTCAATCCCCAGTTTGTCACTAATTAATCCCACTTCACTTAACTCAGGTAGGAGCTTAGTCATCTTATGTTTTCTGCAAAGTCAATGGAGGGAGACAGAGGTCCTCTGATGATTCAGCCTTCCTAAACAGAACTTTGCGATTTCAGGTGACAAGGTCTTTTTGAAACAGAAGTTTCTATCAATAATGTATAATTATTACACCATTAAAATATAATTCACAACACTCATTGGATACAAGATGTAACCTCAGTATTCTGTTGATACATGTGGGTTTATATTTTCAAATCAACTGATGGGTGTTCTACTTAAGTATGAATTAAAGACAGAACCCTACATTAATTTAAGACCAGATGTTTAAAGGTGTTTAGATGACTCACTACTGTTGGAATCAATAACTTCTGAAGTTCTGGACCCTTATGGTAAAGAAGATCTATAAAAGTCAACCTTTATTTGATGGCCTATTGCACCTTATGCTCAAAAAGGTTATTGTAAAAGTCTCTGCTGTATAATTTGCATCCTTCCTCTATGACTATAAATCAAATACAATCAGCACAACCATGTTTCTTATCTTCCGTATTCTATTAGAGACAGGGTTATTGTTCTGAATTATACCAGCTAAGCAGTCCAGTTATCATCATACAATATATTTCACCTTGACAAGGTTCTTGTGAAAGCCTCAACAGGTCATTTGGATGGAGGCAAACACAATTTTCATAGAATAATTTAGGCTGGAGAAGACCTCTAAGATCATTGGGTCTATCTGTTAACCCTGCCAAATCCACCACTAAACCATGTCCCCAGATGCCACATCTGCAAGTCTTTCAAATTCTTCCTGGGCTGCTAACCCTGCACTTCCTGAGCAGCCTGCTCCAGTGCTTGACAACCATTTTGGAGAAGAAATTTTTTGTAATAGCCAATCTAAGTTTCCTCTGGTCCACCCTGAGGCCATTTCCTCTTGTCCTGTTGCTTGTTACTGGAGACAAGAGACGGAACCCACCTCACTACTGAGCTCCATTTAGACAGTGTATATGGCATCTCATTGACTTCTGGGTTGCCCTATACAATGTCAGTTTGTTTATTTTTTTTGACTAATCTCCCCACTTTACTGGTTGAGGGGATCACCAGAAAACCTAGTGCCTCTCAGCTGCCTTACACTTGACTATCTTAAGAAGGAAATGATGCCAGGAATTTAGCCAGTATATAGAGCTTCTCTTTTATAAAATCTTAGTGGGAAAAAAGAAAGAACAATGAATTTTTTTCTGTAGACAAAAATCCTTGATGTATATTTCCTTGCAAGGCAAAAGCAGTTCTCACCAGGCCTAGTTAAAAGCAAAAGAACAAGTACACAGTTTTTGTGTCTCTTCCTGAAATATGTTAAAACCTTCTTTTATCACAACATTTCTATACTCAGTGAAAATAATGCCTATATACTGTATTTTCTTCACATGCTCTGTCCTTATCCATGAATCATGGCTATTCAAGAAACAATGCAAGAGGAAATAAGTTAATTTTGTTTTATTGTTTTGTGTGTCTTTCCACAAGATTAATTTCCTGTTATGTTCTGGGTTGCTATGTTTTATTCAGACTCTGAGACCTATCAGTCAATCTACACTTCTCAGTGACTCTATGCTTCATTTTGTCTTGGCTGAGCTGTTCACATACAGTCCTCTCAAATATATTCTGCAGCTTTGCCAACTTAATCAAAGGCAGCTTGACTACTTAGTAGGAACTGTTCTAAATGTGTCTCACACTTGCTCTGAAAAGAGAAAATATCTGAGCTGTAATATCAAAATTTAGTAAAGATTAATAACTTAGTTTGCATTTAGTTTGATTGTAAAATCTGTTCTCTCTATTCAGAAGTTTTCTGTAAAGGAGCTTTATATTTTGTAGAATCATAACCTAAATGCATTCTCAAAATGTGAAAAATATATGTTCTTTTTTTTTTTTTTACATTGTAGTCTTTCCAGTCATATTGTAAAAACTATACAAAAATGACTTATGTAAAAGGAGTGAATGAAATTAGCAACCCAAATCCCCTGTGTGTTACCCCAATAGCATAAAATCGCCTCAGAATACTTAGGATTCAAACTCAATATTTTTTATGAAAACTGATGCTGTTTTTATTTATTATTTTAGCTTTTATGTAAGGCTGTATTTCAGCAGTTGATGGTGTTTGGAGTGATTATTATTCTAAATAGAAGCAGCTAATTTATCTGTTAAAATAATTCCTCGTTGGGATATGACTGCATAGATGAGGCAGTAAGATATAAGATTAGTCTATTTTGTTTACATTTTAATTTAACATATTCTCAAGACACACAGAGAACCAAAAACATACTGAATCCTCAGTGAAGTAAAAAACTTCAACCATTTGAATGTCTTATGTTTCAAAATAGAGAGAAAAATTAATATTCAAAACTCTCAGGATAAGAATTCTGATATATTTACAAAATATCAATTTCAGAGATGAAACATTTTTTCCTCCTCAATGGCATTCACAAAAGCTTATGCTGCTGCTGCTGTCTGAATATAATGTTTAACTGATATTCACATGGAATGAAAATCATGCTCTATTTGAAATGAAGAACAATATTGATGACTGAAATGGGTTCAAGTAAAAGCAAAACTTCTGCAGGGAGATTGCAATTACTCTCATGCACAACACCTGATTTGTAGCTAACTATTTTTTTTTTTTTTTTTTTTTTTTTTTCTGGAAACTTACCACATTGAATGAAGATAACAAATTGCTTGTTTTTTGATAAAATAAAATTACTTATCTCAAAGCACACTAGCACAGCTGACATAAATCTAAACTGGCATTTTCAGAAGCAAAATCCGTTCAGCCAATTGTATCTCCTCATTTCACCCCCAGAAGTGCCTGTAATATGTGCATACAGGACCATGGATGAAAAATAATACTTTTTACAGCCACTTGTGTTAGGCCATGGCCCCCATGGTCCCATTTCGCTCTTCCTTATCAAGCAAAATCTTGTTAAACTGAAGTTTGACCAAATATGTCCAGCAGTACATCTATGCTGTCATTAGTTATATTCACATTATCCTTAGGTCAGAAGGCCAAGCATACCGAAGAGAATGAGTATAAAACCATGTGGAGGAAAAAAAAAAAAATCAAATGAATACAGTACTCTTTCTTTCTTTTTCTTTTTTTAAGATAGTCTTAACAGAAACCTGAGGATGCCCTTACTCTGAATTTTGCCATTGTGAAGGCTCTATCCTAAACTGAGACATTTCATCTCATCTGTTGAGGGATGAAGTACCCAGGATCTGAAGTACTCTCCTTAGCAGTAATAGGATCCTTACAGGTGAGGGGTTTCCCACGAACTCATCAGGAAATATATTTCAGAAACCCCAGATTTCATACCTACCTAGAGGACACTCAAGAAAGTGAATTCAGGCGGACTCTTCTCTTCATTGTCTCACAAATATAACACAAAGAAGAAAAACTGTTTTAAGGTGTATCTAAATACACTGAAATTTGCACATTTCCATCTGTTAATGTAGAACCTTAATGTTAAGCAAGGATAAAATGTGAAACCCTGAGCAAGGTAAGGGTTGTGTCCATATGAACAAACCACACAGTGCTGCAGGAGAAGTGGCTCTGGGACAAGGCTGGGGCTGCACCTCTGGGACACCTCCTTCAAACTGGCCCCACTCTGGCCCCATGGACTGTGCTCCCATCAGTGTGGGAGCACAGGGAGTGATCTCTCCTGGTGCATGTCCCCCCATCTCATCCCAGTGGAATCTCACTCCTGTGCTCTCCCTCAGAGCACCCCCACAGCGAGCACGGTTTGTGTGTTGTTCCCTGATTATCAGTTTCTCACACTGCTATAGGTTCTCCCAAAGTCTACCACAGCATTAGATGTGACTTGCTAATCAAAGCATCAGACAGAAACATTACATGAAAAATGTGAGACTTTTGCTATAAGCCTTTTTCACCAAATAGTGACCAAAATACTTTCCGATATACTTTTCAAAGCCAGAATTAACCTAAAAAATATCTGTATTTTCACTCAGGCTAGGCCTCATCTTAAACAGCTTTAACTTGAGCTGACAACACTACTTTAGATTGCTGTATATGCCTTGAGTATACTGTATTAACTTCCTGACATTTTGGCATAGGAGAAGAGGCTTTTAGTGATTCTACCTGCCCAACTGCAAGGAGAATACATATTCCCTCATACTGAGTGTAACAGAAATCTAAAACATAGTTGCATGAAGTTACAGGAATCCAATTAAGTATTTATTCCCAAATTCTATAGCCTTTCCAGGTTTTTTTCATGTTTTCTCTTGGAGTTCTTCCTTTCTTTAAAATGTAAAGCATTACAATCTGATCAGCACTGTCTCTAGTAGGGATAGGTAAACAGGAATGAAAATTAATTTATTTCTAAAATGCTGAACCTTTAAAATGAACTTCATCTTCTCCTTGGTTTCTTTCTGGTGTGTGCCAACGTGAGTTGAATTAGATTACCAAAGATTATGGTTTTCAATGGGAAAGTTTCAGTTTTGATTTTGAGTATTTAGGAAATAAATAAATATATATATAAATAAAAAATATTTCCCTTCTTTCTATAAATCCTTAGGAATTCTGTTCCTGTTCCTTTCTTTTCTTTCTTCTTGAACTAGGCAGATTTCCAGTCCGTATCTTTGCTTCAAACACTCAGTGCCTCATAACTAAAGAGTGAAGAGAATATTTTTATAGAATTCAGTATTTGTTCTAGTTATAAAATCTGTGGATTCATTCTAAATTACAGAGTTTAATCCTTTTCTTATTAATTTTTTTAATATTCTTTTAACTACAATACACTTTACACTAACCGTGAGATCCTGAAAAAGATTGTGACATCTAAGAAATGTTTAATGATAGCCAGACACAGAGAATACCTCAGTATGTAGCTACAGAAGAAATTTTTGAAATTGAAAAACAGCTTTTTCATTTTACAGAAGGTTTTACTTTTTTAAGAAAAATAGATTTTTCAGTCAGACCTTGGTAAACAAATTATTTTATGAGAACTTGAAAGAAAAACTAGCTTCTACTGAAATTTGAACTGATTTTTTGAAGATTTTCCCAATTACAGAAATTGTTTTCTGCAGGCTTTTATAATACACTCACTGTGTATGACTTTAAAAAAACTTATTTTTACTGGCAGACTTTGTTTGGAATGATATAAATATTTTCGAAAATATTTTCCTAACCAGCCATAGTTCTTTTTTATGTAATTTCTTGTCATCCTAATTTAGGAAGATTTTCCTGTAATTTAATGTCCATGATCTTTCTGGATCTAGATTTCTAATATCTTATTTCTTATTTTTAATCTCTCCACTTTTTGTAAACTTGACCCTTTTAAGCCTTTGTCTCAGTCTTCAATACCATTTAGGCTTTCTTTCTTTCTTCTACGTATGTACTCATGTTGCCTGCTTTAAAAGCTCTCTTTTAGTCCAAAACACAGCTGGATGAATTCACCACTAGGTCAATCTCTGTATATAGGTTAAAATGACTCACAAAATCTTGACCAGTGAAGAATGATACTGACTTCTTGCTTTGGGCAAAATAGTATTTATTATTCAGTCATGTTTTATTACTTCAGCATTTAGTAAACACACCCAAACTAGATGTAAATTTCCCAATCTGGGCATGAATAACATAGTTCCCAATACTTTCTGCATTTAGAAACTCTTCTGAAGTGCTGACCCCTTTATAGCTCATTTAGCCTACCAACAACAGACTTCCTTTTTAGATGCCTTTTATGGAACAGATAAAGTTTTTCCATTGCTCATGGATTACAATTTGCATGTCACTGACTGCTACAGTACTTTTCATGTATTTAAACAGTAAACTCTGCACATAGTCATGGTTTCATTTTTTCTACAAATTACAACAGTACTGGTTTAGAAATAGATTTTTAGAAACTGCCATTGTTGCAGACCTCACACAGACTTCCATATTGCACAGACTTACAAAAACAACAGAACAGCATCATGAGTGACCTGAAGAACAATCCATGCAGAAATGGTTAGGATATTGTTATTCTACCTTGCAATATTCCTTTAAGGAGTCTTTGTTACATTCCTTTGTGTGAAACAAAAATAAATTGCAAAATTTTTTACAAATTAAGTCTTAAGAACTTAACAGATCTTTTTATTTTCCTGCTGGGCTGGAAAAAAAAAAGTTAATTAAACTATTCATGGTATTATTACCTATATGCATATACATATAAATTTAATGTGTTTGCATATATCTAATATATGCACATACATATTCATTTATATGTACACATCTGCGTATATATGTGCATGGATATTTTAAATATGTAAATTGTTTTATTTAGGGAAGGAACATCTGAAGTGTCATTGCCCAAAGGGCATAATGATAATAACAAAGAGACTTCATGGCCTGAAGCAAATAAAACCAAGTGGTGAGTAAGTAAGACAAATAATGCAGGTCAGAAAGAACATCCTTGAGTCAGTATTTCTGCTTGATCCTGTGCTAAATGTAAACCATCAGGTAAAAAAGCCTTGAAATCATTCTGAAAATCTCTACTGTCTACAGCAAAATTCTTTAGCGTTCCCTTGTGGCACATACAAATGACCTTTTTTATTCTTCTTTCTGAGAAGTGCTAACATGTCCACTGCTTGAAGCAAAGCTTTGAAATTTTGCTGAAAGAAAAGAAAAAAAAAAGGTCTTTCTTCCAGGAAACTCTCCTTTAATTCCATGGAGCTATCACCTGTTAAACCAAATCACTGGCCCCTGCAGAACAGGCTGTACTAAGAGCCTCTCAGCAGTGAGATCAGCAAAGGAAAAGATTCAGCTCTGTTATTGATGGTACATCTCTAGCTCATGCAATGATCCACAGCTTGCCTCCTTATTCCTGCCCCCACTGTGCCTCTATATTATCTTACAGACTTCAGCTGAAGGATTGCCTGTTTTGTTTTGGTTTGTTGTTTTGTTTTTTTTTTTTCCCAAGTGACTTTCCATTCACAAAACAAGGTACGCACAAGCTGGAGTTAAATTAGTGTTGGTCCTACTCATTATATAAAACTTTGGCTTGCTCTGATTCTGTCTGACTTTACAATATACATAACACATAATTGCCTGCTTTTAGACATATGTAAACATGAGGATGCAAGAAAATATGAGAAAAACCCTTCTGCTGTCTTTATAGACTTTGCTGCAGTGATTGCATAACGTACCAAGGATGTTCAGTTCTCATTATTCTGTTTCAAAAACAACAAAAAGACTGCAGGAGCAGAAGTTCTGAAAAACAGCTGGTTAAAGTCTGCTATTTTTCTTTCTGCTCTCAAGTCTCTGAACTAGCAGCAGGTTATTTTATATGCTCTGGAAATTCTTTTGACTTTTTTCAAATTATGAGCAGTTCTCAAGGCTGGTCTCAGGACTCGAGGGACAATTACACTTTTTAGGTTTAAGAAGTCATTTATTATTCAACTGGATTTAAAGTATGTTTACATGGCTGATTATAAATATACAGTTTAATAGGATAATTTTCAGTAATATAACTAAAACTTTTATGATAGTTAATCGCATAAATCTGATGTAAATTTTAATCAGTTTAGACTTTCTGCTGTAAGCTGATTCAGAGGTCCTTGGCCATCTGCACAGTCATTGCAAGACATAGGCTGCAGTATCCATGGACTCACACTCATTATTTTTCCCCTAGATGTTTGAGTACTTGGGTAATAGTTCAGAAGTTTTCCTTCAGAGGAGACATGCAAGAAACTATAGAGAGCTTCAGAAAACCAGGATGATACCCCAGAGAATGATATAAGCCTGCAAAGAAATCTCTACTAATTGTTGCAAAGGTAAAGATATCCAGGGTGAAAACTGGTATGTCTCCTTCATTGCCTATGCATTCTGTAGCCTAAAAGACTTGAGACAGGCATTTGGACAACTTGTGCAGAATAATGATCCTTATAGTATAATTTTAATGATGACTTTTTAGTGAGACAAATTGTTTTATGATTTATGAGGGGACCTGGGTGTGTAAAGCAAGATGTAGGTGAAGTATAGGCACCTGAATCCTAAACTGGCAGTCAAACACACTCCAGCCTTCCTTCCAACTGCAATCTTATGAGGGAAACATCCAGCACTCTATGTGCTGAGCATCCAACTATTCTCATGCTGTCCCCAGCCCAAGCCTGGGGGATTCCTCTGAAGTGTCATTAGATAAACTCAGTCTCAAGGAGTGAAACAGATCCCTACTGAGAGGTCAAATTCCCCAAGAATTAGATCCCACAGAAAGGGATTTATAACATCAGTTGAATGATGGGGAGCACCATGTGCCTGTCATTAGAAAAAGCTGGTCTGTTTTCTAGGTTTAAACATTCATCCATAAATATATTCTGGACTTAAGTACCAAGTATTCAAGTAAAAGCAGAGCTGATGCAGAAAACCTAAAGTGCCTATCCTTGGCTTCCATGCATAAGCAAGTAGCCATGCTTGTACTATTAAAGACTTCCTTTTCTTCTTTCTCACTCAAATTCAGCTCAAGAAGACCCAGATCTGACAGACAGATCAGTAACAAATCAGGAACCCATTTTGTGTTTGGCAGTGCTGAGTTTGAGGAAATGATGTCTATGTCTGTAAGAACTTACACCTCTTCTCCATGGTTTTATATCATAAACTAAAGGAAAAGCTGAGGTTTAGGGGACAGGATTTCCAATCTGACCTTAACATTCTTGGTGTTCTCTCTTATGACTTTATGGTGAATGTGTGTATGTTTCACCATATGCTTGATCTCACTGGCTTTGATAGGAATGAACATGAGCAAATTTAATTTATCACCTTATAAAATTGGGGTTGCAGTCAGGAGCATTTCTATTGATTTCCACTGTCCAGTGTTAGAGAAAACATAGGTTTTCTTCACAAAGTCTTGCCCTGCCTTGCCTACCTTCCACTGAAGCAAATGCCCTCAATTCCTTCTTCGTCCTAATCCTAACATAAGAGAGGGAAGAAATGATCTTTTCAAGAGAGCTGAGATCTGTTGGTTTGCCAGCCTTCAGATCTCTGAAAAAACAGACTGTAATT
>WEIU01023465.1:484081-524765 GCA_013389925.1 Aegithalos caudatus
TATTCTTTAGAAACATTTTTCATCCAGCTGCAAAAGCATTCGCTTTTGGTTTCCTTAGATAAGAAAGAGGTTGTCTGAGGTTAAATAAGAGTGTAATAAAATAAATGTACATGGCACGTAAATTCCTTCCCTTTTGGTGAAAGAGGGAGATTGCAGAATGTGTGCACCCAAATCAGCACTTATAAACTCTCTAGACCCATCTGGAACTTTCAACTTTGTTTACAATACATTTAAAAACTTGGGCAGTTATAATGGAAAATTTTAAGACTGATTTTTTTCAAAACTTTGACCATTTGGAAGTTCAGGCAATTTCAGTGGAAGGTGATTGATTCACAACAAACTTCAAATCAGTCCTGCAATGAACAAATTCTTTCCTGCTAACTTTTTCCTTTTAGCAATGCATTTTTACAAGGTTTTGTGAATGTGTATGGGATCCTGGGTGTACTTTCTCATTTATCTCAGTCTCACAGTAATGCAAATCCGTTGACTTTCACTGGGTTGCTCTTGACTTACATCAGTGTGATGGAACATTAAATTTAACAATATGCCTGTTACCTGCACAAGACCTTCAAAAGTGATGTTTGTCTTTTCTGCTATCTTAGTTGATATGTAGGGAGGAAAAGAAAAAAAGATTTGTATTATCAATTACTCCATGGTAATTGTCCTTGATCTTGATCAGAATTATATTCATGTTATAAGGGGAAAAAACAGCTTTGAANAATGAAGAGCAAAGTCAATAGCAGTCATAAATGAATATAGGTCTGATTGTTTAGATGCCTTTTACAATAATTTAAATAAAGTACAGAGTGCACGGAAGCATCCTCTCGACAGGCAAATAATACATACAATTTCCACTTAGCTACATTAATTATTAATAAGTAAAACAATATGGAGTTTCATGCTCTATCTTTTCTTTTACTTGACAGTCAAGTACACCTATACCATGCTCATTTTCTTTATTTTGAAGAGGTTGTACAATGACATTGTAATTTAAGTGCTTCTTGCACTCAGGCATAATGAACATACGGTATTACAATCACATGGAAGAAAAGTAACATATCCCAAAAGCTCTTCTCCATGGGATTAATTGAAACTTAGATTCTTGCAGTGAGAAAGAATAAAAGCAAATTTGTGGAGATCAAAAATCAGACAGCCTTCTGGGAAAACTTCAGATCATGTGGAGCAAAATATGCTTATTAACACTAAATGCTGAGCCAGGATAAAATTGCTCATAGTGCTGTCACTCAGTAGTGTACGAGCACCTCCCCTAGTTGACCTTAAGAGAGTTGCTGGGACTTAAAACATTTCATTATCCTTAAGCTCCAGTTATTTGTAATGAAACTCAGGGAAGGGTGATATCACAATCATCTGTCACAAAGACTTACATTCCAAATTAGAGTTAACTACAATATATGTATGATTTAACAGATTGTCTTTACTATATTATAACGTCAATTCTGGACATTCCATGCTTCATTTGTCTCTAGCTGGAAGATTTAAGGAATAATAGTGGCTGTAGAGGTCTATAAATCATGCACTTTTTTAATTGGCATATTTTTCCATCCTGAGGTAAAACAGAGCTGGAAAATGTACTGTAGCTGACCTTGTCTGACTTCATTCCCCTGTTAAAGGGCATTTACTCCCCTTGCTATGGTCTGTATCAAGTGAAAAATGTAGCTGAACATTATGAATCTAATATAATTAAATAATCAAGGAGCCAAAATCTTTCATTGATTTCCCTCATTTTTAGTGTTATTTATAAGGAGAATACATCAATAACTGTTATTGATGCTTATTGTAAAATACATCAATAACCCAAGTGATCATTCTCTTCTGGTAAATATTATTTTGCTTGAAAGATATTCAGAAACTGTATAATGTCTGGCAAAAAATAGGATGTTCTACTAAGGAACTTAAAACCATATCTAACTTCTGTGTGACACACCCAGAATCCCATCAGTCTTGCTCTTTGCTCAGCTGGTTTTCATTGCTTCCATTTGAGCCACTCCATAAAAATACAGGTATCTTAAATCAGAAGTTGTCCATCTGGAAAATAAAGTAATTCTCCTGAGGCTGAGAGAGAAAGGGGTTACTCAAAATGTTTTATCTGGCAAAAAACTACATAGTGTCTATAAAGAATGCAAAATCTGCACCAGACCAAAGTCTGCACACCAGAAAAATCTTCACTGAAAAATTAATTTGAACAGGTTTTGGTAGAAACATTGACTTTCAGGCAAAGAATTGTCTCTCAGAGTACAAGTGGCAAGTAAAGATCACCCCTTTGAGGTGTGGAAGTACCTAAGAGATTGGGTTATGCCAGGATTCATTTAAACATTTTTTGTAAGTAATCTGGTAGACTCAATTGTAATTGTATCAACATTACATGGACCTTCATGTCCATGAGCTGTCTAATGGTGCTTGCACAAGTGACTCCCACAAGCCATTGGTGAATTTCCAAGGTTTCAGGAAGAATGAAGCCAGGGAAATGTCCAAAATTTTTGGGACACTGACCAGCTATTTTAGAAAGAATATTGTTCCAAGGAAAATTTTCTTTACCATTGTTCAGGCTGAAATTTTTCATACTGACACCAGAAGCTTTAATCAGTGTGCTGGAGGGAAGAAAATATCCATGACAAACCACAGGTTTTCTTACATTAGTGCAGACTAATTTGGGCTATGGGCAGGGAATAAAAAACCAAGATCTATTTTCCTTGGGGGAAGGTTTTCTCAAAGTATTTTTTCTACAGTAGAAAATAATTTGGAAAGCCACTAGGGTAAGCATATTGCAATGGTCCGAAAATCTGTTTTCTACAATAAGGTCATGTCACCCAGAATAGATATATTACATTGCAATGCCTTTCAGATATTCAAATTCTTGATTATTCACTCCTTTTCAAGGTCCAGAGTGACATTTAGAAAGACAAGTTGTGCAGTTACTCCAAAACATGAACAAAGACCAAATCAAAATTATTCAATACTCAGGGAAATGTAATAGCACATTTCACAGAAAATGAAGTGAAAACACTGAGCTTAGTCTAACCAAAAAATGCGTTGTGGAATCCAGTTAGCCACTGGAAATAAACAGCCTTCCTTAAAATTAAAATTTCCCATTTCTAATATAGAAAAATGTGACTCACTGGATACTTCCTAAGATTTCACAGTAAAGAACACAGTATTTAACCCTCCAGTAAATTCAAGTTAATTATCATAAGTCAATAGGATTTTTAAAGGGCTATCTCACTTTTCAAATAACTAGTGTTAAAATCTCTAACCTGCAGCACATAGATAAGGTGTAGAGTAGATTAATTAAAGCCTTCACATGGCAGTAATAAATGATAACTGTCTAGGTGAAAGTGTTCATAAACGAAAATTCACTCCAAAATAATTCCCATACCTGTGACTAGGATAGGATAATGGCATGTGTCGTAATAGGCAAGCTGGTCCTTGGCCAAGGCTGCCAAGGTTTGGCACTGTTATCAGATCTTTGTATACATTTCCATAGGGTGAGTTTTCTAATTATGAGCTGTAAGGATAAGAAAATTATCATTGACAGTGTCTCCAGTTAAGTGATTTAATTATTATCTTCAGGGAGCTATAATGCCAGTCTCCATTTATAAAGAAATAAGACAGAAGTCTAAGAAAAGATGCTCTTTTCTGCAGTCTTGCCTGTACTGCTTCAGCAAAGAGAAACTGAAACATTCAGATGGCGAATAAATTGTCTTTTGGTCTAGTGGAGGTGTGATAGATTCAAATTTTCAGCTTAATAGCTAGGAAGCAGAAAAATGCAATTAATTGACTAACTTCTATAGAATGAAGGATTCCTAATTATTTTTTGTTTAGTTGTGAGCTCTGCTGTTTCCAATACTCACTGGCATGTCCATTTGATTTTGTACAGTTGAAGTCTGAACAGCAGGAATAACTCTCTTAACAATAAACTCTCAAATGGAAAGTGAAACAAAATTCCACTGGCTTTGTTACAGATCAAATGATGACTTGAGACAGATATCCTAAAATAGGTGCATTTTATTTGTCTCTTTATTTTTTCTCTTAAGATTCTGTTTTTTATTTCAAAGATACCTATGAAATAGAAATTGCACTAGAACATGCTTACAGTTGCTCCCACAAAATTGCAGCTGAAACCTGGAGTCAGGAAGAGATCATGTGGTGATGCAGAGCAGGCACCTATCTTCCTTAGATCTACTAGATGCATTCCTATGGAATCAACTATGGTTAGGGTTTTTTAAAAAATATCTCCACAGATTGACTCCCCAAACATATGTTTTGCTGTGCTCAAAAGAGGCTGTGCCTTTTTTTTCTGCAGTCCTCTGTCCCTCCATTCAGGATGTGCCAAAGTAAATTCACTTCTCTCAAAAAGCCTGGGAGACTCTTCTGTGGTCAATGAAGGCTGGGTGGCAGCTGGAAAGGGATGCCACGACCTGGGTGTTGGTGCTTAAAATAAGACTAGGTGCATATCAGCATATGTAAAGTATGCTGGGAAATAAGTCTGATCTTATTAAAAGGCTTCAGCCTGAACCTTACCAACGAGGTAGTGGTACCTAATTTCCAGACAGCCACTTCAGGGGTCCTTTCTCCATCAGTTCTGAGAGACTTCTCTGTGAGATCCTATTCCCCATGTTCCCTTGCTGGAAATTTGTGCAGAGCCCAAAGCACACATCTGCGCAAAGGAATGGCACTACAACAGAGTATCATCACCAAGTTTCCCTGAATATTTCTTAACGGGATGAGAAATTAACACAAGTTTTAATTTCTTCAGAGCTCCCATTAAGCACAATTCTGAGGGCAGGGACCATTATTTTTATAGGAAATAAGTGAACACTATGAATCTTCAGTATTTTTGGTGTAGAACTTCTTGCAGCATCTAAAATCCTTATTTTTCTCTCCATAAAAAACTGCTGATATTTTATTTCTAAACTATGCAGCACTGACTTCAGCTCTTCAACAACTTACCATGTGATTTTTTTTTTTTTCGTGTGTGTGTGTGGCAGATGCTTAAGAGGGCCAGTGGAATAACTCTGGTTATGGTTTGGGTCCACATAGATGTCACTCAACTTTCTTCCAAATTAGTTTGTGTAATGGAGCAATGTTTTAACACATAGGTCAGACTTCAAGTCTGGATAACTGGCTATTCCTGGTTAGTCAAGTATTAATGGAGACAAAAGCAAAAAGGCATGGGTCTTTTTAGCAAAATTGTTTACTGGCTGCTTTCTGTCTTGTGTCTTTTCTGCTGTTGTAGAATGTTTTGGGTTTTTGGGCACATTGGACTGCTCAGTCACTACGTATGGCCCCAAATTCATCTTAAATGTGTACTGTGTAAACACCATGAAAACATTTTTTATTTAAAGTAGTCGGAAACAGAAAGTCTCTGAAAAAATAATTCTATCTGCTGTGCCTGAAACTATATATTAAGACCATACAGAGTACTCAGCAATGGCATATTTAGTTTATTTCCAGAAAGAATTCAAGATTTCAGTTTCAACCAATAAATTTTTACAGCTAGCTGCTAACTTTTGAGATGTCATTGTTTGCTTTAATGTCATGCCAAGTAAACTCAAGAGTGCCAGATTCTGAGCTGATAGTCACCTCTTCAACATGGGAAATATTTGTTCTAAATATTTCCCTCAGCTTTTCGTTCTACATCTTATTCTCAATTTGGTGATGTGAAAGTAAATCAAAAAGCTTATTTTTTCCAAGGTATTTATTTATTTATTTTTTTTTTTCCAGAGGAATATCAATATAGTAACATTTTGAAATGGACCAAGAGATATTTAGGAATTAAGCACCCACTGGCTTTAAATGAACCTTTGAAAATAAGAGTGAAGATTCTAGTTAATATTAGTGATTTGGTAAATCCAACCATAGGGTCTGGGCTTATGCATAGCCTTTATCCCCTTTGACAGACCTGAACAGGCTGTTCATGGAACTTGCTTCTATTTGCATGAGGCAGTTTTCTGAGTCCCCTCTTCCCTACCAGTAAAGAAGAAATACCTGCAGAGAGTGATTCAGAGCAGCAGCCTAACTGTACATGTTCTGATTCATCTGCTGGAGGAGTGCATCTCTCCTGGCAGACTCCAGATGGAATTCAGGACCTGCCTCCCCATTCTAAAGTTAGCCTGCATGGATCTTACCTGCTTACTTTTATTGTGAGTTCAGTTCTTCTGGGTTCATAAAATATTTAATTTTTTTTCAGAGCATTTCTGCTAAATTTAGTAATATGGTTCTTTCCTTTTAGTGCAGAAAACACTGTAGTCACCTCCCAGACTTAGGTATGCAAATGAAAAATTAAGATTATTGTGTGAAGGCAATGAAACTGTCATACCCAGCTCTACAAGAATCTAAAATATTTTACAGGCTTGACAAGAAAACATACCTTTATTTTCAAATAAGTTAAAAATTTGAAGGAAGATAATAAAATAGTATTAGAGAAAGAAGTGGCAAACAACCTTACAAATTGCCAAAATATGATTTACCCCTTCAGATTCCTTAATTAACGTGCCTTGCTGGTTTTGTTTTCAGTTCTTTTGTTTCTTGTTCTATGATATTTCTTCACTACGGGTAGCAAGGAAATTAATTGCTCCTGAAGCTTATATAGCAGAAGTTAGAGACAATCCATTAAAATTTAATGAATCCATCACTCAGTTGCTTCCTTTTTGTCACTTACAGTTTTTAACAGATATTTACTCTCCCCATAGCTTATCTGTGCCTTTTTGGTACGTAATCTTCCCTGAAATAATGAACTGTTCAAAACAAAATTTTAGTCTAAAATATTAGGCTTCCTAGTTGGTATTTTTTATTGTGTTTTGTCTAACAAGTTCATTGTTCTCAGTGAACCACTCTGAACTGTTTTGAAGGGTGCACTGTGAAGAACAAGCTTCTTTTAGGAAAAAAAATCAAAACGGTATGTGAGAAATGATTGTGGCTTGTCTAAAAGGATCTCTCTAATTGCATGTTCCCAAGATAAATGGAAGTTCTAGGAAATTATGGTATGAAGAAAAATAAAGGTCAGAATGACAGGTGAAGCTGTCACATTCCATCGCCTGCAGTACTAAAATATTAACTATGCCTGCCAGGGTACTTCTCGTGTGTTAATAAATCATTATGTTTGATTCTGGTGAAGTATTCCTGTATAACAAAACAGACCATATCCTCAGAAGATGACATCATTCTCTTTCAGATCAATGTATAATCACAATTCCTTGGTTTGTCTTAAATATATTTTGTACAGAACACTTTGCCATTGTCAGGTATTGGATGGAAATTAATTACTCTGACAGTTCATTGACAGAAGGCTCTGATATAGTTATACTGAATTCAATTGACTTTCCACAAGATAAGTTGTTTCCTGCATTGTTCTTAGCACCACATGTCCTGAAGATCAAATTGCCATCTAAAATTGCCAGTTTACTAATTTGATTTTTTTTTCCTTTTGCTGCTAAGATAATTGATCTCTTCATTGTTAGATCATTTCCTTCCTGAGCTCAAATTGATGATAATTAGATGCAAGAACTATAGAGAAAAGACCAGCTTTAGAGGAAAATCAATTGCAAGTGTATGGGTGGATGATAATTTTAGTTACATTATCACTATAATATGTATCTATTCAAAAGCCCTTTCTAGGTGCAGAAATAATTTGAAAAAAAGGACATTCTAGAGAAAACTGAGGTACTGGGGTTTTGTGGGCGATCCGCTAGAAGAAAACAATCTGAATAGAGAGCAACTTATTTCAGAACAACTCCATTTCAAAGGTAGGTAGAAATGTTTTTGTTTAGCATCCATAAGACCATTTCCATATGGTCACTTCTGTATGATCATCAAAATTTTGACAACTGCCCCTAATTCCTTAGAGTTACTGGGATTGTGCCCCATTTTAGAAAGCACTTCTATCAGCAGATTCCCAGATTCCATTGTCATATCTTGCATGCTTGAATGTGAGACTCAATGTGATTTACCCCTTTTCACACTCAGTAGTAGTGCATAAATCAAGCATGTTTTCCATGCAGGTCCCTGGTATCTGCCCCTCCTCAGGACCTCACAGATCAGACAGGAATATTCAGCATGTCCTTGTCTGCCAGACCTCGATGCCCAAATGGGAGTGATTGAACAGGGCTGTGCTATAACCAGGACAAAATACTGGCAGAAAGCAGCTACCCTCGAGAAGCCAGGTGCTGCAAAACCCCTCCCTGCCCCACACCTCAAGCCCTTCCCATGATTGCTGTGTTTGGTAGCCATTCAACAACAATGATGAGATATCCTTCCCACAGTCTTGTGGCAAGTGAATTTCCTGCATCAGGAACTTCTTCAGCTGAAAGTCTGAACTCACAGTGTTTATCTGCTTGAAACCTCTTTTACTTGTACGAAAAAAGGAAAAACTGGCAGGAAAAGGAAAAACATGGACTAGAAAGAGCCAGGTCTAAACTGAATTTGAGAAGAAAATCAACATTTTGTCATATGTCGTATTATGGAGCAGGTGAAATAGCTCCTTTAAATCATAATAATGTGATATTTTTGAGAGCTAGAAATAGTTTTAATCATATTTCTGAAGGATAGAGCCATTTTAGGACATTTAAAAGTAGGCCAAGTTAGCTTCAGATTAAGTACCTATATCTAAGAACTTTAAGGACAGACTGGGAAAGGCCCTCATTTCTTAGTGCCTTTTCTAAAGTGTCTGTGCCAAGCTAATCTCAGAAGGACGTGGACCTCTATGGTTCTTTTATCGAACAGAGTATAGCAGTTCTTTTGCACCCTTGTCCCTATCCCAAGATGAGATAGGATTCACTGTACTTAGTGAAAATTTTCTCTACTCTTTCCCATATTCCCTGGTTAAACTCCTAGAAATGACACGGTGCCCCAAAATCTTGAAAGGGATGAACACTAGCCCTAAGGAAGGTGCAAGTGAACCAGCTATTTTCATACACACAATGAAACACCTCCTCTCTTCTAAGAACTTGGAATGGGAATGACTCAAGGAGTTGCAGAAATGTCACATTCTGTCTTTCTGCAGATAATGTTTAATTCAGTCAATGGCCTTATTTATTTCCCATTAATTTGACTTATAGTTGTAGGTCCTCAAAGGAAGAACAGCTACTTAATAACATCCAGAGCTACACCAATTGCAATGAGAACATAGAAAACTAGCAGCACAGTATATTAAGAAGGGGATTCCAAAATGATTAATTTTGGTACCTTGCACTGTGATAAATTCAGAAGTCAGAATAAAAGTTACCTCCCTGCTGCATGAATCCTTTTCTTCCTCCGGTAAATGACAAGGTTTCTCCTCCTCTTTGTGAAGAAAAAAAAATTTATATGGATTTAATTTGGAGGAATCCACTGTCTTCACCATTGTCAGCACAGCACTGCACATCAGGACTGATAAAATGCATTCCTTTTTCTGGCTGGCATACTGCAACCTGAAAATGGACCCAAATTGATCACAAATAACTAGTGACTATCTTTTTGCAATACAATTTATTATAATGCATACATATACAAATAAGGATATGTGATTTAGGCTAGTTCTGAGTATTCTTCTTGTGGTTTTTTTTTTGTCTTTGAAAGATATCTGAATATGATATTTTGATATGAAGTACCTCCTTCTCCTTTCAGGCAGAGAGTATTGCATTAAATAGCTGACAGATCCTTCTCACAGCAGCACTACCATGATTCCCTGTAACTTCAGCTTTAATGTATTTTTTAATTAAGAAAGCACCTTTGTTTTGAAAAAGATCCTAAAATCTTCTAAAAACTGTTACATATTAAAACACAAATAAGGTGTGAAGATATCAACTCTCCTGTGGAAACATCTTTCTGTGGATTAGGAGATGGGGGAATTAGAAACTACTTGTTTGGTTTTAAAGGAAGATTGTGAAAGGAAAAAGGCTAGGAAAGGAGATTTTAGGGAGCTTTAAGTAACAGGTTGGAATCTCAACATAATTTTGTTTGGCACTTTATCAATGAGAATTGGGAATTTATGTTTTAGGAAGAATCAGAGTGAACAGCTGTCAGCAGGTCCTTACATGAAAAGATAAGCCAAAGCTTTATGTCTTCTAGGTATTTCTCAAACCCTCTCTTGAAATTACGCTGTCACCATAGTAACCTTATCATGGCTAAATGGTGCCTAAGTGTTCCACATTACCAGAGCATTTTCTTGAGCCCAAAACTTTGACTTTCTCAGTTACTGAGTTTCCTGGCTTAAGAGAAATTTGATTATTCTCTGAAATGAACATATATGAGTAAACATTAGAAAACAGAAAGAAGCAATCAAGCTAAAGTAAAAGGTTTTACCTAACTGATTAGTATAAACTGTCCAGAAAAGTTACAGATATGGAGAGGTCAATAAAATTCAGCAACAATTTACCAGAATAGTTTCTAGTAAGTACTGTGAATCCAAAGGGTCTTATGGTGAAATACATGAGGTGGTTACCTGCTAAAATTGTAATTTCCCTCCTCCTTGTCCAAGGTTACCCAAGTACGTTCTACATTCTGCAAACTGAAGGCTGACAGCAGAAAAGCTAAAATAAAGTAATTCTGCATGTTATTTCTCAGAAACCTCTTGGGACATTCAGACTACAAACCCCATAAATGCAGCAGGCAAATTCCTCCTGCCAGTTTTTCCTAAGGACTTCACAGCTGCTGCTCCTTGCTGGAAATGGCTGGACAACACTCCACCAAAATGCAAGCATTGTGTAAATAGATGCCTGACCCTGGTGTGGCACAGGTACATGGACACACCTGTTCCAGAACACATGCACACGAGGTCCTGCAAAAAGACATTGCAGCTGAAGCTCCAGCACGTGCACATGGATGCAGCTTCAGGTGGAAATCACAGCCTGGTACAGATGTGCAGCCCCCTGAAGGACTGGATGCATTTTTCAGGTCATTTCAGTGCTCATTTCATAAAGCTCATGTAGCTGGTTCATGTTCAGTGACGGGACAAGGAGGCAGCCAAAACACCAAACGTCTCTTTCACACACAATATCTGTAACATGTTTTGCTTTAGTATTTCTGTCTTACTTAACTCCAGCAAATAAACACTCAAATGGAAAGTGAATCTTTTCTCCTTCCCCTTCAATCAGAATAAGGAAATGTTTCACTAGGGTTTCAGAGTTTCATCAAGCCTTTGAACAAAATTGAGCCTAGACTTGATGGTATTTCAAAATTTAAAATGCAGAAGAAAATCCTTTGAAATGTTGCTGATCAAAACATTAAAAGGCCACAAAACCTCTTAAAATTTTTATTTACAGTTCACATTTAATTCAGGTTATTAGGGGAAGTTATAGATTAATATAGCCTGCTGTTATAAAATACATATTTATAATGTTTAGATGAATAATTTACAGAACCAATGCACTCCTCTGCTTCAGAAAAAAAATTGCAATCAGATCATGTTTTGGAGGATTTTTTTTGTTACTTGAGATTAATCAAACCATATGTTAGTTATTAAAATTTTTATTCTGTGGCTTGCTTGTGACTGGTTCTCAGAGCACTTGATATTCTAGTTGTAGTGATAGGTCAGATAAGTTGTGTGCTGCTATTTCCTTGCTATGATTGGACTGATAAAAGAACTTTTCTAAAATAAATTGCCATGTAGGAGGACAGAATATTCAGTTTCTGTGAATGCTTGTGCATGTGATTTTGAAAAACATTTCTACCCATGTGATTTAATAGTATAAATATTTGGAAAAAAAAGAAATATAAGCCAATAATAAACATGCCAAAACAAAATATCAACAAATAGTTTTAAAAAAGCTTTTTCCTTTATATTGTCTCAACTTGAAATAATTAGAAAGAAACTAGAGAATTTTTTGTATCCTTTTCTGTCTAATGAGACTAGAAGCTAGCTTCTATTCAGCTGACAGACTTATCTGCTAGTCTTTATTTCTTTGGAAAACCAAATAAAGTGTTTACATCTGTATGTACCTCACTTGAGAAAAATGAGCACATTTTCTTTGCTGTACTTAGGATGGGTCTAAGAGTATGACTTACCCCAATCATTTCACAACAAGGAAAAGGACCATTAATAGCATCTCTTCCAAATGAAAAGTTAAGCCAGGACTGCAAATATTTTTTTTACCTGTCATTGCTGAAAATTAGGGAACAAACTTCTACTAATGACAAGTGACAAGATTAACAATATTTCTTGAATTTTATTGCCCAAAGGAGAATATAACATGGCACAGCAAACTGAAGAATTATTTTCTGAGTTTGAGAGTGTTATTCTGCAAGTTCTGCTCTGTCTTTTCTCCTTGTGCCTTTTTCTTTCCCCTCGTTTTGAATTCTGGCAGCTGGTTACAGACCATTGGAAGATGGTATGTTCAGATTTCCAGAGTTGAACATCATTCTAAGATGGAGAATGGATCTCCAGCAGATGAGAGACTGAGCCAGAGCTCACCTCCTTTGGTTTCTGTCCATAGCCCTACCTCATATCGCTACGTTAATTTAAGAATATCACTTTCTCTGATTTTGTTGATCTGTAAGACAATTAAAATAATGCTTCCCAATTTTTTGCAAGAAAAAACATCACGTGAATGTGGTGTTTTCCTAAGTGATAGAAAAAGGACTGCTGAATGGATCCAGATGATAAAGACACAAAACCTTCTGCACAGATGTCATGGTCTGACTGGGAGAATCAGTCATACCATCAATCTCTAAATGTCAAGCTGCCAGTATCGCAAGAAACAAGAACTTCAGGATGTTGTAGACTGCAATACATTTTTTATAGCACATAAAAATATTTTTATGATATTGTCCTCTATACTAGCTGACATTCTAATAAAAGCCACTTAAACATGATGGGTTGTGCTCTAGTCATGTAACAAAGGCAGGTGGTACAAGGAGCCATTTCTCTCTTTTGTGACTCTTTGTTACAAAGTGTTCTTCTGTCTTTGAATGATAAACATCCATTGTGAATTTTCACGAGGAAGATCAGCCTTCCTCAGGTGACCTAGCCTTGGAGTACTACAGAGAACTCTCTCTACAAATAGAAGGACACACTGAAAACTTTTGCAGAGGGCAGCAGAGTGTATGTCCTTCCCAAGGCTCTGCAAATTTCTGTGGGAAAGATGAGAAAGAGGCTCTTTGTGACACCCCCTGTGTACAATGCACTTCTCTGTGACAGTCACTTACCTAAGAAAATTAGATAGAACATGATGAGCTGGATCTGTCATGTGAAGTTGCATAAAGTACCAGGCTATTTTCATGAAAACTGGCTTCAGCTGCTTACCTGAAAGAAATTGACAGAATGAGAGCATTATAAATGGGTATTTTTTAGAAAAGATAATGACAGTAACAGCCTTATATTTTATATTGGACTATGAAGGTGGCAATAATATTAACTGATAGCAGGTAGCATTTTTCGTAACAGGGTCATTAGATAGTTTATTACTGGGAATCACCACTATATTCAAAATCAAGTGTTTGCATGTCTTAACCTTTATGATTTTGATCACTTTAGAGTATGTATTTCATTGATGTGCGTATACACACATACACACATGCACATATATATATATATATGTAGGATGTGCATGTATGTATCTATGTGTGAGAAGGTGGTGTGCATATTTGCTAAATAAAACAGAAATGTAAAAGCCCTGATGTGTGCTGATTCTCATCAATTTCCTTTTTGGAAAAGAGCCAGTATATATCTGGGAGGTAAATAGAGTATAGCGGTCTATTTTTGCATGTGTGCGTGCATGTGTACGTGGAACACATAAAAATAATCATCCTCAGACTCATTCCTATATGTGTGTGGGAACATATCCCAGATGTTCACCTCTTAAGCCTTTAGGCTGACTATTCCTACTCCGTGGGAGAAAACAGGATGGAATATGTATGAGCTTTTTCCCCGATTATGTTTGTTACAATGTCAAAGTACTGGCAGCTGTCCTAGTGGAGATAGGAGTAAATCTGGCAGACCATAGTCTAAAATTAGTTTTCCCTACACATGATTGTCCTATTTTTAATTTTTTTCTTAAATATTTTTCTGCATTCATCCGAGCTACACCGAGCTTATACATTACCATGTAACCACCACAGCTTTTCAGGCTGCTGAACTTATTTTCTTTGATGAGATGGACAATTAGAAGTCCACAGTTTTGGGCTTTCTAATTTCACAGATGTTCCTAGGCAAGAACTTCTATTTTTGAATTTATTATATTAGCAGAAAAAATGTGTTGCCCTCAATGAACTTTGAAATTTTGCTTCTGTATTTAGTGACTTAGAATGAAGGCTGTGAGGGATGTTCACTCTCAGTCCATCATAGGTACAACAAAATGATTCAGGTCTGACTCTTGCATTACACTTAGAAATCATTCTTACCCATCTGTACTTTTGGGCTTCTGCTTGTTATTTCCCTGCCTGATAAAGATAGCTTCAAATTGAAATTATTTTTTTCTTCCAGGAACTGTAAACCTCGCTGTTTGTAGACTGTTTGGAACCTAAAAGAAGTCTGTTTCTTTTTCTGTAAATTTTCTACTACTCTGAGAGACTGCCTGCTCAAAAATAATGGATCAGACTTAAAAAATTATTATATTTCAGAGGAGAAGACAAAAGATCACATTAATTTTCTTTTGCCATGACTTTATATGATTTCTCAGAGTAAACGTCCTATTTGCAAGAACATCCAGTCCATCATTAGCTGCATGTGCACACACTCACACCTACACATATCACAAGCCTACCCCTTTCGTAGCTGGTGGAGGTTCCAGTGAGACAGCAGTAAGGCTGCCCACAGTCTTGCGCATATAAGACCTGAAACTACTTAATTAAATTTGGTCTTGTAAGTGAATCTTGAAAGAAAAATGGGAGGAACTGAATAAGTAGCTTTCCTTGTGCCTGTACAATGAGAAGTTAGTACCTCCCATCTAGCAGTTATGCTTGCAGTCCCTAAAAGTGCACTTGAGGCTCTCCAGTTCTTTAGATTGCTGCTTGCCAGAGAAATGCCCATATCTTTTTGGCATCTGTGCACACAGTATCAAGGAAAACTCCTCACCACCCCCATATCCAGTGGGTAGCTGTCTACTGAACTTCAGGAGAAGCTTGGTTTGTCTTTGCTCATCTGTTACAGCTTGTATGGATCTTCAAGTGGCATGTTTCACTTCCACAGCTTTCAGAGTCAATGTAAAGTTCATGGAATCATTAAAGATAAAACAAGGCAAATAATTCTCTTCCCCAGCCAGATCTGCAGGAAAAGAACATTAAAATCTAATGATTGTTGTTTAGATAGTATTACAATAATGAAGGAATAATATAGAAACACAAAATGTTTTCATTAATGATAAATTTTAGAATTAATTGGAAACTCAGATCACCTGGATTTACAGTCAGCTAGTTTTAACAAGTAACATGAAATCAAAGTAAGGAAATGTATAGCTAAGAAAATTGGCAGGTCATATTTGCACCTGCATTTTTTCCATGTGTTATCCAACTGAAGTTTATTTACAGAGAACCTGTGAGTTCTGTGCCATTTACTCATTTATCCTTTTGCCCAGTGTAAACTTAACTATCTTAAGTAGCTACACCAATACCTCCTTATTCTCCAAACAGCTTAAGTGTGCTAATTTAGTTAGGTTCATAATGTACTTCATGTCTTTAGTGTATAGCAAGGGTTGTACCTCATGATAATGTTTAAAATCATGCAAATTTTTCATTACATTAAGGAATTGGTTACCAAAAGGCCATTTGTGATTGTGGTGCTTCCTTTCCTTAACACCAAATTTCTGCAGTTACTTGTTTGTTATGAAAAATAAATCATCACTGTGAGAAAGTAAGCAGCTTCATTTTTCTACAATTAGAAAAGAGTAACTGTGTAGGCTGGCTTAATTTGCAGGCAGGTGAATTAATCATAGCATGATACTCAGATTTTTTTCTTTATGCTTTCCATACTCAGAAACCGAGTGTCTCTAGTCTGTTTATTTCTATTTCTGAGCAACTCTCATTCTAGTATCTTACACAGATCTTCCCACACTTTAACACATACTGTGGTAGGATTTAAGGTCCAAAATATTGCAGAGTGTCAGCAAATAAGAAGATTGTTATAGGTCTGTTTGATATAGAAGCAACAAATTCCACAAGGAAGAGTTGCCTAGCCAGGTGGAAGTTTTGAGCTCTGTTTCATTTTATCTGGATTAACTTTATCTGAATTTATAGAAGATAAGCCTTGCACAAGAATTTAAATTTTTTATCTGTTTGATAATATAACAACACAGGCTGAGATTTCCTTATGTTTATGCACAGGTGCCTTAAGGCTCTGCCTCCCCTAGACCTAGGGGTACTAAAGGATCACAACATTATTTTAATATGAAACATTTAAAGGTGATCTTATTATTATTTACCTCTCTGTCAGGTCTTTGTTCAGGTGACTTTTGAGTTCAAAAGGCACAAAAAGCTGCATAATTTATTTTTCTTCCCTCGATGGTGGGAAAAACATACCCACACATTTGATTTTTTTTTTAATTTACCCTGTGAACTATTAAATATATACCGCTATGCACAGCCTGCTTGGCTTAGCACTCAGCCCAGTGGCTGATGGATGCTTGGGTTGTTTGTTTAAAGCAAAAACAGAAATAAGGATTGATTACAAGCTAAGCAAAACTAACCTGCCTGCCTCACACTGTGCAGCCCGTTCCAGCCCCTCGGCCCCCGGTGTGAATTGCTCGGCGCTGCGGAGGGGCGCCAGCGGGGACTCTGATTTGGGGTCCCCGGTAGCCGGGGGTGGAACGGCAGCCCCGGTTCCCCGGGAACGCCGAGGATCTGCAGCACCACGGACAGCGCCGCACCCGCGGCTCCGCCCGCAGCCGGCCAGCCCGGACGGGCGGCGTCCCAACAGGGAGAGGCAGCCTTTGCCCTCACTACCAGCTCTGATCATCACTGTCCGCTCTAATTCATGGCTTCGACCAACAAAACACATTTGGAGGGCTGAGAAGATGCTCCTGTCTCTCTGAGTCTCTGATAAAGGCCTTATGTTTGTTTTCAAAATTAGGTTTGAAATTCGAGGTTGAGGGGCACTGGACATCTTGACCATAAAGTTTGCCTGACGATACCATTTTTGAAAGAAATATTAGGCTTTTATAAGTCTGATGGCACTGTCACCAAGGACCGTTCCTTTGGATGGTAGGACAATAATTAGGCATTTCAAAGGATTATACACTGCATCTCAAAATATCATGGAGAAATTTGGTCTTACAGTGTTTTTCCTGAGATATTGCCAGTATTCAGTGGACAGCTCAAAGTAATTAGCCTATGTTCTCACAGCGTTTCAAAAATGAGATCTGAATATATCTTATGTAAAATGCAAACTTATAAGACTATATAGTACAGATTATGTAGCCTTTTCATCTTTGGGGGGTTTGAGGGGGTTGGAAGTTAGTTAGTTAGTTAGTTAGTTAGTTAGTTAGTTAGTTACTTTGTTCAGGGGTTGTTTGGGGGTTCGGTTTTTTTGTTTGTTTGGGGGTTTTGGTTCCCCCTGTTCCATTAAACCCGCCTAATAACTACAGATGTGCATCAAACTGGATGCAATATCATTTGAAGAGGATAAACATATTTTTTAAGTAAGAAAGCTCTCCTTTGATAGCTTTGATTTGATAGCTGTAGAATCCAGGTTTCACTTTTGCATCCTCCACTTCCACCCCTTCAGACTTTGATGCTGCCAATAGCAGACTCTCTTCCTGGCCATTTCTAACAGAAGAAGGTGGAGGAGAAGGAATGTTTCCAGCAGAGTCTTTCCCCTCATGGCAGCAGAAGCTTCTCATTGATTTAGCTGTTAAATAATTCAGAGGCAGCAACCATCTGTTTAAGTGAATGTCCTGTTTCATGTCTCTCCAGGGAAAAGACAGCAATCTGGAAAGAAACATCAAATGTGACTTGCTGGCTTTCTTACATAAAGACAAACAATTAAGATATTTTGCTCCAACATTTTCTGGAACTTGTTAAATCAGATTTTGGTACACCAGAGACTAACTATAGTTGAGTGACAGTGGTTTTTCCAGGAACCAGCTTCCACAAAAAATAACCATAAGGATCAAAAAGTTCCATAAACATTCTTGAGAGTTTAAAGAAAAGAAGCAGATGTGGGAGACTTGGTTTCAGGGAATTTCACATACCCATTGCATATATGTGCTTCAGATTTTCCTTTTCTACTGGTTTAGGTCTTCTTCATCTGTGTCAAATTGAAACCAATTGGACAGCTGATTCACACTCACAATTAGAAAAAAGTTTTTTAAAAATACTTAATTATTAATGATCCAAAATTTCATGGAATAATAACAATCTGAGTTCACACTCAGATTAATTACTCAGTTTAATAATTCTGCATCCTTTATAACAGAGGAATGTGTGAAGGAATAGCTTGGTGTATTCTTTAGGGCTCATAATAAACATCTGTATAATCTAATAAGCAAACTTGTAAAATGTGTCTGAATGTCTAATAGTCAAGTCACTTTCTATGTCGTTTTGGCAGGACCATTGCTTAATTATGAGATGGATCAATGTCAGGGCTGTCCTCTCTTTCTGCCACTCCAAAATCAGGATAGATACTTCAGAAAATTTTTCCCATGCTGGTGTAGGGAGCTTCTCTTTGTCAAAACAATTTTGAAAGAGTAGGAGGCAGAAGAAACTTTACCTGTGCTCAAATACATTTTGCAATAATGAGAAGAGAGAGACAAGGAGAAGCATGTGTGAGAAATATAATTGGAAGACAAGTAAAAAACATTACCACCGTTATGATAACATTCTATAGTTTATAGTGTAGGTAATGTAATCTTTCCTCACTGGACTTAGTCAGAGGACTGTGGGTCACACATGGGGAGCTGCTGCTTTTTCAAATTCTCCAAGTGTCAGCAATCCCAAAATACTGCATTTCAGTCTAGGATCCACCTCACCTAAACAAATTTGTTTAATTGAAAGGCGTTAAAATTTAATTGGAAGGTGTTAAACCTTATCTATTTGCTTGCCATAGTTAGTGAGGAGAGACAGACACTTTCAGTATGTGACCCATCACATCTTACACCCAAGAGCACAATGTAGAAGAGCAAAGTTTCATTCAAGAGTTGCCTGTCTCTCTAAATTGGAGACTTTCCAGAACATGTATGATTGTCTTAACCTAAACCACTCAATTTTAGAACTATGGCATTATATAGGGTCCATGTTTGGAGTGCAAGTCATCAGACTGAAAAGGGTGGCACTGGAATTATTAAGGCATTAAACTTCAAACTGATTCCTACAATTTTCCTCATAGCTTAAACTCAGATTTTTTCAGAACTTCAGTGTTATAGGTTATACACAGTTAAACAGATACAAGCAAATTCACATGTCAGCAACTACTTTTTTCTTTATAGAACTGCTCCTCCTGGCATGTGGCATGTGCTAGTGTCCTGTCAGGTTTCTAAACCATTTATTTTGAGTGTGTTCCCTCATGGCAACTACTTTGGAAAGCTGAAATGATATCACCCTACCTTTCAATCAGCTTGTTTTAACTTTGTCCCATGATCCAACAGGATATCTCTATTTTGAAAAGTTTTCAGATTTGTTTCCCACTTTTGTGTGGGCTCATCTCCATGGGCTGCATTTTCCTTTAGAGTGTATCTGCCTGCTGCAGTGTAGGGTCCTCCACAGGCTGCAGTGGGAATGTCAGCTACACTTGCTTTCCGTGGGCTGCAGGGAGACAGCCTGCATCACCCACAGTATTGATGGGCTTGGCTTTGGCCAGCAGTGGGTCCACCTTGGAGATGCCTGGAACTGGCTCTGTCTGACATGGAGGAAGTCACTTGTCTCTCTTCACCAAACCTACTTCTGCTGTTCTCCTCCACCCTCCTCCTCCTGCTGACACCAGGACAAATAAACCCAATATATCTTCTAGTATTATAAGTCTCTTGTGCTGGAAGATAACAGCAGTTGAGTATCTCTAAGATGTTAGATGGAAATACTTTTCTGTATTAGAATGGTATAAGGATTGATCATACCAGTTCTCACACTGTAGGCTGAAGAATATAGGTGAGCATTTGGTATCTGCTTTGAGAAATTTCAATGTTAACATTATCCACTGATTATTTTGCATACAGAATATTGTTTTCAACAGGTCTGAATAAGTATTGTAAAATGATTTATTGCCTTCTCTCTGCACAAAAAACAAATGATCTCTCTTCTCTGGAAATCACCCCAGTCTTCTTCATTGGAAGAAAGTTTCACAAATAAACTTTGAGAAGATAATAAGTCTTATTCCTAAGCAGGTAATTCTCTGGCCATACAGTAGTGCTGGTAGATATGAGCTGATGTCCATGTGTACCTTCATATTTACCACCCCTCAATGATAAGAAGTTTCAGTTTAGTTGTAACAAATCTTAAAGATTTCAAAGTAGGCGTCATCATCAGCTTATTCTATAGTATATCTAGGCATGACCTTGAAGAAAGATGTAATCTGGGTAAAAATGATATTAAGAGTTTTTACAAAACAAATTTGTCTTTTACATTTTTTGGATTGATCTTCTAAAAAAATACAAATTTTAAATGCATGCTGGATTATAACGTAGCTAATGAACATCCGTGCTGGTGTGCTCATTAGCTATGCAGTATTTTCTGCTTACTCATAATTTTGGCATTCCTTGTCTATCTCCAGATACCAATTACTTTCTTAATGTAGAGTCTTATTTTGGTGGTCAAATGAATGTTGCAGATTAGTGATCTGAATATAAGGAAAAGTTAAATGGTTTTGGTTTCCATGAGAATATTTTTAGTCAACTTATCATCTGGCATTTCACTGTGTGTAGTTAAAAAGTTATATCTTCCTTGATTGAATAATACTATAGCAATTGACAGCCGTAAATCAACAAAATCAATCAATCAATCAATCAATCAATCAATCATTTCCAGTAATTAATTTTTGTGGGGTTTTTTTTGCCCTTGGATATGCCTGCCTATATCATTATCACTCAATAGAGTCCTATATCCTAAATACCCTTTTAAATAATAAAAAATAAGTGTTTACTTCTTCCTCAAGTTTGCACATCTACTTTCTCTGACTGAAAGCAACCAGTATGTAAGTATTGGTACAGGTTCTAGATAAGGCTGTGGAAGTTGATGGACAAATTAATCTAGTTTAATCTAATGCAATCTGTAAAACTACAGTTGATGTACATTTAAACTGCTTTAAAATGATGGGTTGATTACAAAGATATGGGATATTTTACCTCCTTATGGAATTTCATAAAAAGACATGATTTTAGTGAATTCAAAGGTATAGCTCAAAAATTATTTCCTAATGTAAAGCTGTATAGGATATTTTCATAATCATCTGTGACTTGACAAACTAAATACATCTTCCAGGTCAATCAGACATAATACAGTGTTAAAGTGAGAATATATTAATCTTTATTATTGCTTGTCTGGATAAGTTGTGTATTCAAAGATGCTGAATATATACTTAGACCGAGCTCTTCTATCACTTAAATATAAGTGACAGACAATGCATACAGCTTTGTTTTGTCATGTGATGTCTTTGAAATTACTAATAAAGTAGTGTTTATTTATTTAGATTTGAATGAATAAACACTTACATTCAAGTTTCTGCATTCCACTGATATGCCACTAAAATACATAATGCATATACAGCATGAATTATCATCTGTATTTGAGTGGGAGATGTTTTATGATATTAATCAACATTCTCTGAGTAAGAAGCCTTTCAATGTATACTCTGCATGATCAGACTGCTGTTTATCCTGCTCTGCATATCATCAGCAGTTTTAAAAGTTGCCAGTCAAGGGGGTTTACATTTGCCTCAAATATTTCATCTGTCTACGTAGCTATGAAACGAAAGGAATATTTTGAGCATCTCCCTGTGTTTCCCCGTGGAGTTCTTCTCATCCCACTTTTCAGCAGATAGATGGAACGGAACTATTCTTTGTCTAGTTATATTGTAGAAAAAGGCAGACTTGGGACTGGGCTGAGGGAGCTGGGACTTGGGACTGGGCTATGACCTTGCTAGCACTGAGCTTGTGAATGGATTATGGTGGCAGGGAATGGGAAAATGTTAGCATTCCCACCCTTCATGTTTTACTGAGAGAGGGATGGTTCACAGCTCTCAAAACTGTTCACAATGTGCTGAGGCTTTAAGCTCCAGATTGAAAATATTAAGGTTTTTTTACATCTAGATTGTTCCATAAATCTTGATGGGATTTCATTTGCATGAAAATTCTAAAGAACCATCTAAATTACTTGTTATCAAGTATTTCCATTTGCACTCTACCAACTTGAATTTTTGCTGTCACTCCAAGGTGAAGTCACCAGCCCCAGCAGCCCTGCAGCCAAGTATTCTTACAAAGATCACCAGCTACTGTTTTTTGCCAGGAGGCCAAGAGTGCAAATGCACACAGCACACCACTGAGGCACTGACTCTGATGATGAACCTGTCAGTAAGTGTTACTGAGTCAGATTATGACAGAGTAGCTGTACCAGAAGACAACAGCAGTTCGTGCTTCAAAATTCACAGGATCAGCACATGGATGGATGACCTTTCTGTCCTGGATATCTGAATACTTATTTTGTACATAAGAATTTCAGTATTTTTGTTTTGTTTCCACTTAGTGCATACTTATCATCATTAAAAATACTGTGAAGTGATTTGCCTTAAGTAGAAATGAATAGTGGAGTTGAGGCACTTAAGAGTTCTGCCAGGAATGCAGATGCATGAAAAACACAGTTCTAGCTAGAGTATTTGTGATAATTACAGTTATGGTCCTCCAATCTTATATCATGTAATCCTCCATGGTCAGTTCTTGATGAAATATCGTCAGTTTAAATTTCACTCATTTTTAAAAAGAAAAAAAAATCTTCCCCACGGGAAAATTATGAATTTCTGCAGATGTGAAATAAACCCCAAACTCTTCATAACAGTAAGACTTTATTTTATATTCCTCAAGAGCACCAGCACTTCCATCTTTTAAAGTTAATGTTTAAAATTATACTAAATTTTCTTTTCTTTAGATTTTTTTCATCCTGGATGTAGATAAACAGGTTTTAGAATATCTTCTTTATCAGTACCTACATATCCTGGTGGCTTTGACTCTTCAGCCAAGTGTGTTCCCTGGTGTAGAAAATTCTGTTTATTTGTACCATTACAATAGCCAGGAAATTAATGGAATTCAGATCTCCTATGTTCATCTTCTAAGCCTACAATACTAACTGTACCATACTCAATAATAATACAAAAAAGACAAACAATTTATCATCCTCTGAGATTTCTTGTTAGCAACCAAGTTCCTATATTAATAAATACAGCAAAATTCATTTGTTTCATGCCAGTGCTTCCATAATACAATTGTTTTTCTGAGCACGTAGTGCAGCTTGCACATTGACTGGGCCTTAGGTTCCTGTTGCATTCCTTGTCTGTCTTCATTGTTTTCCAGTGCTGAGCTCTGTAGGCAAACAAGGGGTTTCCTCCAAAGAAAAAAGCTCTAAGGACTTAAATGGTAAGTCAAAGTTTGCTGTCAAGTTATTTCTTCATACGCCATCTCTATTATAGATGTAGATGGTGAAGATTCAGTCTCAGCTCTGATTGCCCCTGGAGTCCTAGTGTACATCCAAGTGCCTGTTCAGGGAGCAGGTCACTCTGGTCAGGTCACTTACAAGTGGAGCAAAGCAAGAACAGATTTATCCTGAATCACCTATCCTGTCCTGGGGTTTTTCTAGGCCAAATACACTGAAAATCAATTCCAGCAAACAGGCAGTAATAGAGATGGAAGATAGTGTTACACTCTCGTGACTATTTTAATTTTGTGCAGACAAGGCCAACTTGTGAGTGCAGTCAGTGCTTCAAAACGTGATTGAATATAAAGATCTTGATCTCCAGCACTTCTCCCTCTATCATGACATGACAAAACAAGGAAATTTTGCACATCAAGGTCTTAGATTCGGAGAATGATTTTCGTTCTTTTTAACAACTCCAGGTTTGAATCATCTGCTTGGAAAACTCTCATGAGCTCTCATGATAATATTAGTGATTCTACTGAAGGTAAATAGTTCATGAGGACTGTTAAACTGACCTTTCTTATTAAGAAGAGGTATGCTGGGGAGTCCCCACTGATTGCTGAGTAGTGTTATAATGAGATTCTGTCTGAGAAAGTGAGTACTGGCTGAAGTTTTTGGAAGGTTAGAATACCCACTCTCAAATTCAATAAACTTCTGTAACTCAAGTGTCTATCATAGTATGCCAATTTGGCAAAAATTATGCCTGGTCCATTATGCAAACAAAACCAATTTTCTTGAAAGGTGAAAAAACATTCATTATTAATACCCTACAAAATGAACCATTGAAAAGCTGTCATGACAAAAAGCAGCCAGCTTGCCCTTTTTCTACCAGCTACTCTAGCAAGGGGTAAAGGCTATGTTTAATGATGTGGAAAGTAGTTCTTAGTGTCTCAGCATCACTGCCTTGGCTGTCAAAATAACCATTTATTTCTGTGGCTTGAAATGGACTCTATACAGCTTTTTATGAAAATGCTTTGAAAGCCAAGAATTCAATTTATGTTGAATTTATGGAATTCACATGGTAGCTTTCAAAGAGGAATTATATGAACTTGAACTACATGAAGCCCTAACTGGACTGAACGTGATGATTCAGATAATTCCTGATGATGCTCTCCTACAGAAAATTGGACATTACATACATTCTTGTACAACAAAACCACCCAGTTACTTCTATTCTTCAAGCATCAATCTGCAGCAGAGCAGTTTTTGCTTTAAGCACTGCTGTACTCTAGGGTTGACAATTTGGATGTGATTACAATGTATGGGTCTTTAACGCTATAATTGTCATATGGTACTTTGTACTCCTGTAGCAGGCCTGCATAATACTGGCAGTGAGTAGAGACAATGGATATCCCATGGAAACTGAGTAACCTACCTATGTTATGCTGCCCCAACTGAATTCCGTGGCAATGTTTTCAATTATATCACTCTGAGCAGTATTGTGCCTGTCTGTGTGGGAATAAAAATGAGAGGCAAAGAAGAAAAGATCTGCATGAATCACAGACAAATTAGCTTCTCAGTGTTTGATTTTAATAAAAGGTTGTTGGAAAAAAGGAAGAAAGGTAAGACTAGGAATGTAATTTAACTGTGGTTAAACTATTCTTGTCAATATAATTTCATCACATGAACTTCCTTTTGTATTAGAACATTAATGATCGTCCTGCCTGAAGTCTGCCCTCCTCTCCCTCTGGAGCATCTGGCTCATCAGCTTAGGGATTTTGGCCTTTAGTGTCTGGCTTTGTGAATAACTACCTGGTGCTTCTATATTTGTTATTGCTGCTGTGTGAGCTGGGAAATGCCGTTATCTCCGTCTGCCATCCTCATTACAGAGATCTGCCCAGTCATCCTTTCCTCATTAAGATACATCCCTTTCTTCCCCACTCTCTTCAAACTTTTCTCTTCTCATATTTACAAATCCATGTACTCTCTCACACAGGCAATATTTTAATGTTTTCATATTTTGGTTCCTACTCTTTTACTGCAGTGATCTGCTGTCTGCTTTTGGAATCTGCCTTCCAGCTGGGTGAACTGCTATTTTTAATGATGTACTTTTCAGGAACACAGAAGAACTTACATGTAGGACTGGACCATTTGTAAACCTATAGTTTTCCATAGTTATGATAAGCTGCTGCATACAATATGTGTCAAATTAATGATCTCATGCTAAATTAATGCAAAATGTAACTAAAAATAGAAGTCAAGTCAGTGTTAGCATTCAAGCCAGACTCATGTTTTTGCATCTTTACTTTCAGAATTCCTTAACAGCAAAATATCATGAAGGAAGATCAAAAGTCAGAGATGGCAGAAGTACATGGATGTGGAAACTCAGAACAGATGAGACTTTGCAGAAGAAAAAGATGCAATTCAAATGTGATTCTAAGTCATCAAAATGGAAATTGCAGTTCAAAAAGAATAGGCCAAAGGATCAGAAATTCATGAAGTTTCCTTTCCTACTTTACTAGCTGTTGAAGAGTAGCACTTCAGAAATTTCTAGAACTTTTGGATATGAAGTATTATAAAAGTAGAAAACAAGAATTTAATTTGATTTAATTAACTTTGACGTGTTGATAAGGTACTGTAGACTCAAGAACTTACTGAATATGAAATATGGTATAATATTTTAAATTTATTTTTAAAATATAAAGTATTTGGTACAATTACAATTTATTTTATTTCATAATAAATTTTATTTTAAATTTTATATAGTCTACTCAGTAATTCAAATATTTGACTATCAAACTGAAAACCAGAAGAAAAAAGAAAAGGAGACATGGAAATGATTTATTTTTTCTGAACCATGTGAAACTTCCATTTAAAAATATTAATTATAATAAAAATGTGACTGGAGATTTGTTGTACCTATTAAAAATATAGACTGAGGCAACTTCAGTAAAACCACTGCGTTTCACATCATTTATACAATCTATGTTATATTAAAACCAGTTATGTTTCTTTATGAAATTAAAAGAAACATTCATCAAGGTGCATGTTCTTGTTCAAACCAAAGTCATGCACAGACAAAGGATTTTCCTGCATATTTGTTTGTGGAGGGTTTTGCCTTATTTTAGGAGTGTCTATTATTGCAGTTACATAATTTAACTCCAGGATTAAATGACTTCTGATGTTCTTTCTTAATTCCTTGGGGTAGCGTTTTCTGTTGAAGACAAGTAGAAATGCCAACAAAGGCATGTTTACAGTAGAAGTAAACTGGGAGTTTGGAGTAGGGTGAACAGTAGTGAACAAAGAGGTGTGTAAGTCCTGTAAGTGATGCTGTGAGGGAGAGAACAATACAAAATGAAACACAAGAAGGGCAGACAGTTGTTAACATGGACAATGAGTGAAAAAAAACAGGAGTGTAAGGACTGAGGCCTCAGACATGGGTTGCAGAGGAGCTGGTGAGTGATACTCAGCAAAACACTTCTGAGAACACACACTTGTCCTAGAAGGCATCTGTGGGGCTGGGGACATAGTACTGCTTGAAGGCATGACTAGCAAGGAAAAAGAATTTTTTTTAGAAAACCCTCTTCTGCATTGTGTTTCCTCCTCCAGGTAGCAAGAATGGACAGCATAGACAGATTCAGGATAAAATGGATTATGTTGGTTGGGCCTCTGACAGAGGAAGAAAGAGGTGAGAAGACATATGAAGCCAAAGTCTCAGCAAGAGGATCTGGAGCAGTTGTAATAGTGACAGTGACCTGAAGCACTTGGAGTACAAGTCTCTCATGGTCTATTTTTTGCCACAGAAGTCTTACGAGTCCATAGAGAGGGGGATGTACCCATGCCCACCGGCCTAGGAAGGAAATTCCTGT
Source organism: Aegithalos caudatus (assembly GCA_013389925.1). Taxonomy (NCBI): domain Eukaryota; kingdom Metazoa; phylum Chordata; class Aves; order Passeriformes; family Aegithalidae; genus Aegithalos; species Aegithalos caudatus. Next base: position 511,426 of record WEIU01023465.1, read on the forward strand.
ATGTGCCACCCATGGCCTGAGTGGCAAGTAGAGAACAGCTCTGTCAGGTTCATTACACATGCCCCACAGCTCTCCTCTCCTCCTCAGATGACAAGATGTCCCATCTCTTGGTGACTGGCAAAATATAAGGGTGAGAAAATGGAGGGACTGGAGGACAGACATTATGACAGACAGAGTTTTGGGGTGGTTGGGCTCTAAGTGAGACTGACAAATTGAGGGATATGCAGGACAGTGGGCTGAGGAGAGGGTCTGGAGAACAGGGGCTGGATGGGCAGGGGCTGCCCTGTGGCAGGGCACCCAGGACAGGGGGATGACGCAGTGCCGGATTTACCCACTGGCTCCCGACAGCGCGTTGAGAATGGCTGCTCTCAGAAACCACCTGAGTGACAGCAGAGCAGGGCTTGCTCTCTGCAGCACCAGATGTGCTGAGGTGCAGGCAGAAAGCAAGGACAAGGGAGAAGTCTTTCATGTTGTTTCCAAGGAGGTTTACTTGCAAGGAGGTGCCAGGGACGAAAGACCCTGAACCTCCTTGTGCAGAGACTTTTATACAGGGGAGGATCTAGGGGAGGGTACAAATTTTCAACCAACAGGGAAAGGAGTGGGGAGGATCACAAGGTGGGGTTTTAAATACCTAAACCAATGGGGGAGGGGAACAGATCAGATAAACCAATGGGGCTTCGAGGAAAAGGGAATTTCCAGGGAATTTCCAAAGGCAGGGGGCTGGTACAAGACAGGATTGACAGCTCAGTAGGAGAAGGGACAAGGAACATTCTGTAACAAGGGGCATGGTCTGAGGCAAGATGGACAATTGGGTGGGAGGATACAACTTGGATTGAACCAACAGGGGAGAATGGAAGAAACCAAGGAATAAAGCCACCCTCAACAGGGGGAAGCACAGGAGGCTCCTACAGCAGCAAAAAAGGGAGTGGGTTACCCTGTGCACCAGTGGAGAGAGAGAAAGCACATGCACTCTTTACCAAAATGAAGGAAGAGATGAGGTCATTAGGAAGACAAGGCTGCCAAAGCTATCAAAAAATGTAGGATAGAGAGAAATGGAAACTCAGGACAGGTCTAGTGGGGATCTTTCAAGTTTCCCAACTTTCATCCTGAGCAAGGATTGTGACTGAGCAGGATTTGGCTGTTTTTTGTTGTGAGGGAAAACCAAGTGAATCCAGTGGTGTAACCTGAGGTCAAAACAGTCAGAGCTCTTCAGCCTTTGTTCCAATGTTTTGCCTGGACATGAAACACAACCAAAATTCAAATTAGGCAGAGTCCCAAAAGCCTGCAAGGATAATTCCAGACTCTGACAATGTCCAGAGCAAATTCTCCCCAGACAATTCACATTACCCCTCTGATTTAGTGACAAGACATGTTCAGCAGGATCCCCTCTGATCCAAAATTAAACCCAAACAGTGCAAATATCATTCTTGCATCCCCTGCAAGGATCAGAAATTGGCTGATGGAAAAATCCCTTTGAAGCAGGAGTTGGATGCAGCTACACTGGACAGAGGAAGGGAAATTGAAGTTATACAGCATGTTCATTAGCTTGTGAAAGAAAATGTAGGCCATGTTCTGAAACACTGTGGTAAAGTCCAAGCATTCTCCATATCAGGGTTTCAAATTTTCAGACCTACTCACTGATGTAGCACTGCCACATAGGTGCTTCTAGAAAGAGGCTGCATCTACTCCTGTTCTCTCTCCCATGAATACATCTAGCAGCCACCACATGCTTCCTGCATTCACTTTTCCTACTTCTTTATTATACTGAGAACATATAATAATACAGAGAATACTCTGTTCCTGGTAAGTATTTTTCAGCCTTCAGTTGACAAAACCTGACATTTATTTCCCATAAAAACACTTGCATAACAATAATAAAATATAAAAAACAATAATAAAAATGCTCTGCAGAGAAGGATCAAGCTACCATGAAAAATGTCCTGAAAGGTCTCATATACAAACTAGATAGAGGTCTTGCTATGCTTTGTAAAGAATATTTTCACAACCATTCTTAGGCAGATTTTATCTGTGTGATAGCTCAAGGAATCTAGAAACCTCACTTCAAGCTCCAGATGATGAAAGACGTTATATTTCTGTTCATGGATTAATTTCATTGATTTACAGCATTATTTTTTAATCTCAAAGTTAATGTTCAAACAATTCCTCCTGCTCCCTTAATATCTAGAGTCTGAGAAAAGCAATAATGAAAGTTTCATAGGGTCTTAATGAGCTAAATTGACCAAGGTTACTTCTTGATGAGACAGCACTGCAACCCATTTTATCTTCAGTTTGCAGAAGAAACTTATTAAACTAACTTGAAGATAGAGAAGACAGCTCCAAAATGCAAAGGCAGACATGATTGTTCCCAGAGGAGAAGAGAGAAAATTCACAATATCTTCAGCCAAAATTTGGTTCAGAGTTAGGCTTTGATTCAGACCCACCTAGTTATTTCCAGGAAGTCTTTGCTGGAATACTGATGAAGGTATGCCTTTGTAAAAAGCACAGTATTTTCCACTTAATTCCTTAGCAATTGATTAACATTGTAGAAACTGTACACATAGTAACAATGGCTTCACAGAAGGGTAATTTCTATTATTGTGTATTGCTTCCTTGAATAAAATGTTCCAGTTGTGTGGGCCACATCAGGCTAACAATACCTCCATTTTCTGAATTCAGTATTTTTTATTTACCATAATTGCCTTACAAGTAATTGATTTCTGTCAAGAACAGACGTCAGCTTCAGAAATTCTCCGGTTGTCATTGGTAGCCATTTCCTCAAAGTAGTCATTAGCTTAGCAATAATGATGCTTAGCTCTTGGAAGAAAATGGAAATCTTCCTATGCATGTCAGAAAACTCATCAGATTCCTTTGTGAGTGATGAATAGTGTGGCTATTGAATCAATATTTTTGCATAATATTGAAACTTCCACATGTTGCCATAACAATTAACACCTCCTCCTAAAAATTACTTTTGAGGAAATCACCTCAGCACATTCAGATACTTAAAAAGGAAAGAACATTTTGATGACTCCAGTGTGCTTCTGTTTGGCACATATGTGACACCACATGCAAAGACAGTGATGGATTCCCTTGCTTTTCCTCTGTTAGAGATCTCAGAGTCATTAAAATGGTAACTTAATATGTGTTTATTCTGTACTCCTATGCACAGCATACAGTAAACTTAAATGCTGAGTAGATGGGAAGGGAAGGTTTATTTTGGATCCATCTCAAGCTGAGATTCCATGACTGACGTAAAGTCCTGTGATTAGCCTGAATAGCAAAATTCAGTAGCACTTTTGTCCTTATAAAACAAGTAACTGCAGTTTTCTCCAGCGAGGAAATGCACTCTGAATTTGTGCATGTCTTGCTCTCTGAGTCTCTTAGCACACAGCTATTTAGCTGGCTCCTTCAGCGTCCTTTGAGCCTGAGCAAAGCTATCCAAGAGAGAGTTGCAGAGGTGCAAAGTGAAACCTTGAGCTAAGTCCATCAAATCTAGCTCATCACTTGAAGGATGTGTACAAAGAGGAGACAAACATATTCAGCATAATAGGTTTCTGCCATTACTCCTTGCCTCTTCTTTATTATGACTGACTGCTCCTCAAAAATGTTTGGTTCCAATATTTTTCTCCCCCCAGATGTGTATAAGGCAGAATTAAGCTCTGAGGCAATTTAGGTTGCAGAAGCAGAAACTCTTGTGAATGTAGTTCAGGTCTAAAAATGCTGAAAGACAAAATGTCAAGTCAGAGTTTGCGACCATTTTGGCTGGGTCTTAGAGACTCCAGTCTCCTCCTGATTACCCATCTAGTTCTTACACAGGAGACACCTGTGAGGAGATGGTGTGAGCTTTATGGAGCACAGAAATCCTTACATACAAAGATGTGACAAAATGGATACCAGAAATACAGAGGCAGTAAGGCAGCTATGTTCCCCTCTCTTTCTCTTCAGGAGTTTTCCTAGGTATTTGTATAGCACCAACACAGAAGACAAGGCAAAATCTGCAAGCAAAAGACATCCTGTTTTCCACTTATTGAAAATATTCATGGCTTTAATTTCATTTTTTTAGTACCATTAAGAACACAACAGCCACATCCAGTAAGTCTCTTGATAATTATTCATGTTTTTTGCTGTTCCAATTACATAAATTTAACGCATGACATGACAAAGTCATATATTTGGAAGGTCTTTCAAATTAAATATTGTTAGCAATGGGAGGTTGTTGATTATATTCCCACAGCTCAGCTAGGTCTAATTAGAGGGGTTTTCTGTTATGAGTATTCAGTCATATGTCATTTGGTGAACCTCTGCTATGTCTTGAGCATTTCTCAACTTCCACTAGCTGAAAGCTTCTGATTTTTCACTTATTATTTATAAATTTCTATGAGATTGCAAATGACATTCAGTGGCAATTAGGAGAAGTTCATGGATCAAAAATGATGACAAATGTAGACAAATTAGGCATTGTGTAGAGTTTTAAAAATAAAAGCCACCAATATTAGTCTAGTCAATATTGTTTATAGAAAAATTACTTGCATACTACAAAAATCCCAACTTAAAATAAGAGATGTTTTCCTGGGGCAAATGTGTTCTATATAAATAGACATTATAATTGCATATAAAATATGCCACCAAACAGCATTTTCAATGAGTGAGAAAAATTCAAGAGCAAATAATTCTCACAGAAGTCTAACAGCAGTGGTTCATTGTAATCAGCAAGTCAATCACTCAATTAGCATCACTGATGTTGACAATTAGTCTTTTGTCTTTTTTGCATCTGGAGCTTTTAGCAAATTTATTTAGATACTAATTTATTTACCCTCTTGCTTTATTTTGCAACTTGCATTCATGGTCAAAAGATCCTAATTCTTTCATTTTAAAGGAATTCTATTTAAGACTGCATGATTTAAATAAGTACATGGATATATTAAAAATATACATAAATAAAAATTATATGTTTCTTTATATTTACTTTAAAGTAGGTGATACTAGAAATATATCCCAGGATGTGATTTTTAATTATTTTTGCCACAGATCTGAATAAAATTCAATGCAGATTTGCATGAACAAGGTAGGTCTTGATTAAGTACCAGGTGTTGCTCTCCTTCATTATTTTGGGAAATAGCATGACTATGGGTGACAGACTTAAGCTCATTATAAGTCTCAGTATTGTAAAATTTCATTTTCATTTTAATCAATGGCAAACCAGAAAAGCAATCCTTTAACATAAAGAGGTTTCTTCTCATGCTTATAAATTATCTTTTCTCCCTGCTGCTTGAAAAATAATGATCACTTTGAAAATTAGTTGTCCATGGTAGATTAATCAAAATATCTTTTGAATTTTTCATGGTTGTACCTAATTATATTTAATTAAACATGATTTTTAAATGCAGTATCAAAAACATTGAATAAAATATTTTGACTCTAATTTTTCCCAATGGATTAAAAAGAACTCAAATTTTGATGTCGATTGTATTGTACCAAGCAAACTGTTTGTCCAGTGCATTTTGAGAGTTCATAATCTGCAACACTTTTCGAAATTGCTAATTCTCATGTATGTTATTCTTCTAGAAGTGCTCCCTCAGTGCAACATGGCATCATCTCTTCAGTAAGGCTGTAAAAACATTTTCTGCTCTTGGCCAAATTGCTTACAACAGATGTCCAACAATGGTTGTAACCTGGGCCTCTCAAAACATAACTTTTGAGTTTTATTGATCTTCACGCAAATAACTACCTTTCATGATCAAAAGTGTTGTTGTTTCCTTTGTAAGAAAGTAGTTTATGCAATTCAAGAAGCTCAAGTTAAAATAAGCTTTATTTAAAAGAAACATATTGTTTGTAGGCCACAAAAGAAATAGAAATTGAAAGTCAATTTTTTAAATGAAATATCCTTGATGCCTCTTTTGCTAGAAACTGGAATTGCGGACTGAGATAGGAAATAAAAAAGTGGAAAGAAATAGTTTCTGAATAGGTCATGTCTCTCCAAATCCTACTGTTTCTGTAGCAGAAAAATAACTTTTCCAGACACACCCCATCCTTCTTCTGTTGTCAGATTCTTATGCATATTGGACAGGATAGGTGATATTTTTTCAGGAGATAAGACTCATTTGTAAAAGAAGAAATTAGAATAGAAAACAAAGAGGTCCAACAAGAAGTCTTGTTACTTGACATTTTCCTATCACCTAGTAGAATTCCCAGTAAGATGCTATGCTGGTTTCAGACAGTAGGGCTTGAGTTACCATGGGGAGTACTTAGGGCCAGTCCTATAGCTTGGGTCTGTAGCACTACATCTATAAATCTGCTTTAGTAAAATACTAGCAAGGAGGAAGTGTTGTTAGACAGCGCTCCTGGCATGGTTGTGGTGTAGACATGGTGACATATTGTCCCAGGACAGCATCAAATGGAGCTGGCAATGGCAGCCTGCCAGTAGCCAGGCTACTGGGAGGAAGCAAATTTAGCTGTCACATTCCAGTGTCCCCTGGCTACATAGCAAACAGCAGTCTCCAGACTATACTGCAGCAACAGAACCATTACTTCCACCCCGGTATGTACCTGGAGTTTTAAACTGATGGGCCCTGCCCGGCTCCCATTCAAGCTTCTGAATCCTACTCAACACAAATGGACAATTCCTACCCTTCACCATCACTCAAAGACAGCAAAGTGAATTTTGTTTAATTTTCACCTGAAGAGGGATACAGTCCTCAAAGGACAGACCAAAACCCATAAAGGTAAAATACAAACAAACGAACACAACAACAATAAAACGAAACAAAAATTCAACAAAAATCCCAAACAAAAAATCAACAAACCCCAAACAAACGAACCAAGCCAAATCAAAACAACAACAACAAAAAAAAACAATAAAACAAGAAACAAACCAAAACCAACTCACTTTGGAAATGCTGTACTTCATTACACTCCCTGGCCATGAAGAAAGGTAGATGAAAAGTACGTTTCTTTCCCTTTCAGTGCTAGAAGTCCCTATTAGGAGTTCTAACAGTAGAAGTATTAATGTGAATTAAAGCTCATATAGCAACTGCTATTTTTAAAGGTCCAGAAGATAAAGCCTTGTCTCTTTTATTAAAAAGATTTTAAAACAGGAAAATAATATTAGTTTTCTACTGACTAGCAGCTGTCGGACTTCTCATTACTATCTAATGTAACTTAATGTAACTTACTCTTTCAAAAAAGAGTGTAGCCATCTAATATTTGAATCTCTGAAGTTTGTATTTGGTATTTCATGGCATTCTTTTCTCAGGCTTTTTTTTTTTTTTTAATGGAAAAGAGGAAATACCTTATGTATCTTGTGGCTATGGAAATGTGTGCCATTTCTTAGTCATATTAAGATTAGACACATATTCCACATTAAAAATTTAATTCTCCCAACATTGGCATAAACAAATGTGGGAAATGTGTTCTGGGTGATATAAGGAGATAGATTATTCCCTTAATAAGCTAATATGTGTTACATGAGACAGAAGAGGGTGTACAAAATGACTCATTTTCAGAGTTTGAAGGTTTAAAAATAAATTTACCTGGTTATCTGAAGGCTTCATAACTACAGACAAATACCTTGTAAAGTAGCAAAGCTTCAGAATAGTGACTCCATTACTTTAAGGACTTCAGTGAAGTGCAGTGAACTGACTTCACAGTAAAGAGACTTTGTAAATTTTAACCTGACAAATGCACTTATAGAAGGTGGGGGAAGATCTAAAAATGACCTAATGAAATAATGTCTACGTAATAGTATCTCATACTGTATGAAAGCAATAGCCCATTAGGTCATGACAGTTCATTAGGAGAAAAGCTGGCATTCTCTTTATCTTCTCCAGCTCCAACAGTGTTAAACCAGGAGCTTGTTTAATACTGAGACAAAGAAGCTAAAATAAATCAGGAGATGAGCATATCTTTGGCTGGATAGGACTGGGATTTTGAATGAGTATATCTAGCATAGCTGATACACATCATGAGAGTACAAGGATTAATAACCACAATTTTAGACAAAGAATCTTCCATAAGATCAATCCCTTTAATTTGTAAATGGCTCTTGATTGGTTTTTGTAGTAGTTTATGTCATGATATACCAGAATAAATGCAGTCCAACCTGCATGCTGATTTAACTCACTCTAAGAGCAACCAGCAAGTTGCACTGGAGTGATGGAGTGTTTCCTCCTCCTCCTCTGCTGCCATCAGGTCTACCATGGTACCAGGCATTTCCTACCAGATGGGAAATAACTAGGCATCTCATGCTATTTTTTTCTTTTTCCCTTCACTGTGTGAGTGTGGGTGGTGATTTGCACAGACTCCCGCAGGTTAAAATGATACGGCTGTGTGCTGTGCCTGTTTACTCAGCAGCCCCTCTCGCAGCCATGCCACCTCTATGGCAACAAGTGAACTCTGTGTGTAGCTCCTGATTGTCAGCCCACACGGCCAAAGCAAAGCTCCTTATGGGCTCTGTGAACATGCCATTCTGTAGGCTGAAGAGTTTCAGGAGTTGCTCTGCATATGATGAGGTGCTTCTGCTGAAAGATAACTTAATCTAATAGCTCCTGGACAGCTTGAAGCCTCCCAGCATTATCTGAAGTCCTTTAGAAATAAGTTCTCCAACCTATTGATACTCAGAGGGGTATCACAAATGTTGCTGATATTTATTAAACAGTTTGACAGGTCTGGTGATCTGCCTGGAAGAAGTTTGGTAGCACATATAGGTTTTCTGGCTTCATTTCTCACATTTTACTAGACTGACATCCAAATATATTTTGTGTTGGCACAGCAATACATTACTTGAGAGCAAACCTGCTCCCACTGAGACCATTAAAAATTCTGGGTTGTGTGGAATAACTCAGGAATGACATTTATTCCTTCAATAGTATGCTAAAGAAATTGCAATATGAGGATTGAAAATAACTTTCAAAAAGTCAAAGAAATGGCTATGGAATTGCTTCATTGTTTTCAGCCAATGTCACAGATTCTCCATCTAGAAAAAAATACTGATCTTGTGGATAGTTTAAGGAAATAAGGTTTTAGTTTTAGCAGCATAATAATTCAGAATAATTTCTGTAAGACTCCCTTCACAATTTATTTTTGCGAGAATTAATTTTGACATGAAAATACTATACAGAGAAGGTGTCTCTGATATGTTTTGGGAGCTGTTTATTTTACTCTTTTATGTGAAAATTGCTCATGAAGTGATCTGATGGCATCACATATAACAGAAATGCAAAAACACTTCAAATAGGTAAACTGTGTTGGTGAAGGGTGAGAGGTAAAAATCAGATCTGGTGACAAATATGAGCCTACTTTCTTGTTTTGTGGTCTGTTTTCTTTTTATACCATTTGATCTGTGTCTGCTCTTCCAAATTATGTTATTTTAATTAAGCAGAAAGCAGAGAGTTCTTAGCCTGTTTCATGATCCTCAGACCTAAAATAATTGAGGATGGCATGAGGACAGTGGGATGCTCTTCTAAAAATACTCTTATGAATTATTTTCCTTGAGTGAGATTTTTCAATAATTACTATATTCTAGCAGTAAGCATATGGAAATGTCTTAGTAAGAAATTCAGTCTTGTGAAGAAGGCTTGAACAAATATATTCAGTTTCAGGTCTGGTTGGGGTGTAATGAATCATCTGACTGGAGCAAAGATCCAGCCAGGGTGGGAAGTATACAAAGATGACCTTATCTTTTTCTCCTTTTTTTTTTTTNACTCAATTGTTCTGAAGTGATAGGAGTCACACATCACATGAAATCTCTAGACTACTCCCTGTTTCCTCTGAGGAAATTCAGTTTCCATATCTCATCTGATCACTGAACTATGAACCACTCTGGCAAACAGGGCAGAGAAGGAGGTTTCTCATCTCTTTTGTTAACTGTTCATTTCAAACAGAAATCTCATTTCAAACAGAGTAATTGAAGCTTTATTAAATGAAAGGAGAAGGAACAGTTAGCCAACAAGTAGGATATTGACCTGGAAATTATGAGAAATTATTTTCAATCCCTACCTTCCAGGCCAGAGAAAAGATTTTAGCTTCTTCTCTACATTCCAGCCATAGAAGATTGTGTGTTTGTCTTTGGTATGCCTGTGGGAAAACTTCTGTAAGGTATCCAAGTCTGAATGAGGTCAATGGTGAGGAAACCAAACATTCAAATGGAGGAGAAGAGGTGAGAACAGAAAAATTTTCATGGTCATTTCTGTGGTTTGTGAGTATCCCTACCAACCCTTTGCAAGGCACAACAAACCCTGACTGGAAAAATATTGTAGTTTTTCTGATGCAGACCAGAGAACTCCAGTAAAGTACAATCTTTCTCTGGGTTGGCTCATGGTGTCTACATGTCCTTTATTTGACACCTTTGAATGTGAGTGTCTTTCCAGTACTATTTTCAAAAAGAGAGACTGAAGACAAAACTTTTTGTTATACTGCTTGTTTTACGCTGTTGAGAATTAGGGTTACTAGATCTGTGCCTGCAGTCTGACCTGTGTCATTTTTGTGGCACATTCAATTTCCAAAAGATAAAGGAGACCTCAAAGGAGGAACAGAGCTATGTAAAGACAATTTTGGCTTTTGCAGTGCAGAAAGATACAGAAAGGAGCCAAAGGAGTCAAGGGTGATAATGGATTACTTGTAACAACTTATACTTCCACTTGCCAAGAGCACTCCAACCTGAGCTCTCTCCTGAGCATAGCTGCTGCTATGCACCATCTCCTGAATCCAGGAGCAGCTAATCAAACACACCCCAGCCAGCCCCAGCCCAGCTGAACACAAATGCATCCACACCCACATCTGTGTGGCACTGTGTAGTCAGACAAATTTCAGTCAGAGGACTACGCCCATGCCAGCTGGCTGTTCTTGCCAGTGAAGATGATGGTTTGGGATGCAGAGTCAGTGCTACACATTTTTGGTGTTTGCCTGGTCTCTGCTAACACACCATCTGCTGTCTTGCCCTGCAGCTTGGTGTGGGCAAGGACATCATGAGGTGGTGATGGGAGCTGACCCCATCTGAAGAGATACAGTGATGGCTCTTAGTGTGGAGACAAGCTCAACACATCTTAGATTAAAGGTACACTATCCCATGATATATGTCAGCCCAAGCATTACACTGCTGTGCATGGTGTGAACTAAGAGAGGTGTACAAAAGATAGGTCTCACACTAGTCCTGGGGCTTTTAAGCTTGAATGCAATTAAATATGCTTTAAACTTTATACCTTACTTAAATTGTCATATTGTATTCTTATAAAATAAACTCAATTTTCTCAATGATCTTTCTCAATCTAAATGACTCTGTGATTCTATGCTCCCTGGCAAGCAAATATATATGTTAAATATCAAAATATTTTGGTGAAAAAGGTGTTGCATGGAAACACCATAGAGAGCTGTGAAGCTCACCAAACTTGCTCTCTTGGTTTGGGAAGACAGGTGTCTGACAGGGAAAGCTGGAGTTTCCCTTGGAATGGAGAATGTAAACCCCCTCCCTCCAAATTATTCTGATTTTGCACTTAAGGGTTTTCAGGCAAAGTTTTGGGAGTAGGAATAACAGCTCTTACTAGATATATTAAAAAATACAAATGTAGTAGTACAAACAACAACAAACCACAAACACACAAAAAAACACACAAAAACTCCACAAAAAACAAGCAAGCAAACAAACAAAAACGGTAGAAACCCTGACAGAGTCGGGATGTGACCTAACACCCTGTTGGTCAGTGTGTTGGAAGCAGTCAAAATAAATCCTCCTGGAGTAACAGAGGTGGTTCTGTTGGAGTAGAGATGATCCTGTACAAAGGATACAGTGGTGGCAAGATGGGTCTAGTCATCCTCTGGAATCCAGTGGAAAACAGGCTGTTCAGATGTTTCTGAGTCTCAGCTTTTATCCAGCTAGGAATGGTTGGCTCCTCACAGTGGGTGGAGCATCTCACAATGGGATGATGTAATGTTATTGGTCATGTGAGCCTTAATGGCCCATTAACAGAAGATACCCCCTGGAGAGAGGACAGGTCAGTGGAAGAGATAAGAACACTACCCCACTTGGTTTTAACAGCTGGGCCATTAGCAGAAGGCACTCGCCCCCTTCTCCCTGAAGTTATGAGGAATGGCTTGTACAAGAGATAAAAAAAGAAAAACAACAACAACAACAACAACAAAAAACCTCCAAAAATACCTCCCCAGCAAGTGTAAACAGATGGGAAACAGAATACACATTTTTGGTTACATGTTAAACTCAAGACACCTGCCACCACAGTTTAAAAATTACCAATTAGCACTTCGGGGAGATGAAAATAAGAGGTACTTAGGAGTTCATCAACCTACCCTAATAAAAATTAATATCTGGAAGTTAAGCTGTATTCCAGCTTAAGCATTTCTAGAATTTAGGAAGCCATTTCAGTAATGAACTGGAATTTAGAAACCACAACCAAAGAGCAGGCAGTTCTCCCTCTCCTGCCATCTCCAGATCATATCCAGATGCTGTCATCTGCTCTGTCCGAATGTAATTATTGATCTTGATACAGAGACAGGAAAGATAAATCAATTTTCCTGTATATGAGATGTCTGGTGGGGTGATAATAAAAACAAGAGCAGTCCTGAGGTACACAGCTGCAGCCTCAGTGGCTGAGATTTACTGGGATGAGATGCAACCATAGGAGGAAACTGTGAACAAGCTCCAGCCAGGTGTGATGATGGGCATGGTTATGTAATGGTGCACAACACAGAGACAGGCACTTAAGCCTACAGTTAGACTTGCTGAGAGAAATTTGGCAGCTGCCTTTGACTCCCTGGGTCAGAGTGCTGTACTTACACAGCTTTAGGAGTCAAGGTAGCACTTTTGGAAAGTACTCATTTACCTGGTGACTGGCTTCTTTGAAAAGGTCTTCAAATTCCCCTTATAGTGCGAAAAAAAGTGGATACAACTAATATTGAGTTCATATTGTTTATCACATGTAAATAGATATTAGAAAATCAGTTCATGTAGCAGTAAGTGAAAGTCCTGTGCTTATTTTTCATACTCAGTTGAAGACTAAATTTCACCCACAATTCCATATGTATTTTTAGAGGTGTGACAAGTAATGGTGGGCAAGGGGAGGAAGAGGCTGGATGTTTTTGTTACCAGTGCAGTTTAGAACCATTCTCCTCTCTTCACAATGGGTTACAACCAATGGGTGCACACAGAGTGGAACATGCATTTTAACTAGGAGGGATGTATTCTGGTCTCAGTACATTTGTATGTGATTTTTTTTTTTCCATGCCAGCTGCAGTATATGCCCAAGAGATTAATCAAAAAGGTGAAGTAATTTTTAGCATCCATGCAGGGAATGCTACATTTTTCACATATTTTAAAAATATCAATTTTTTTT
>WEIU01023465.1:524806-548046 GCA_013389925.1 Aegithalos caudatus
TTTTTTTTTTTTTTTGTTCCGCAGTAGCTAATTTCCTCAAGGCAGTACCTGGTTCATATACTTAATACTTTGTATTTAAATCAATACTTTTGTTCCGCTTACATTTGAAATCAAATATTCGAAGACTTGACCTATTCTTCTGGCAAAATGACTGCTTCAAATGTCTCTATTAAAATATTAATGAAAATATAACATTTTCTTATAACTGTAACTTTTGTCTGCAGTTTTGATTCTAATTAAAACCAATAAATCTGTCAGAAAAATCTTTTTGTATAACTCCAGAATTGTCATAAAATGGGAACATTTCATACCTCAATATTGTTTTCCAGAAATTCAGCTTTAAAATAAGAAATTAAATAGTTTTAAAAGACGTGATCATAAAGAATTCATGTTAGTCCTGTTCTAAAGAGTTTATTAATAGTAGTTTTGTATACCAAATCACCCATGGGTTTCATTTGAAACTTTTTCCATTAAGTTTGTCTATCCAAGAGTCCAATGAACTGGGGCAAAGTGAAAAAAGCCTAATGTGTCCACAGTAGCCATACTCAACGAGCTTTTAGATACTATTTCCAACAAAACTTGAAGTAAACCTTTCATTTTAAACAACTTCTCCTACAATGTTTGAGAGGAAAGGTGCTAGGAGGGATGAAACAACATAGTTGCTTCTCCTCCTACCTTGTTTTGTTGCTGTTATGTATTTATCATCTCTGACTCTGGAGAGTTTTTCAAAGCCAGAGGGGTAGATGTGGAGCAATACTTTCCAGAAACTTGACATAGAATCACAGAATTATTATGGTTGTAATAGAACTCCAAGATGATCAAGTCTTTGATAGAACACCACCATGTAAACTAAGCCATGGCACTAAGAGCCACATCCAGTCATTTCTTGAATACCTCCAGGGACGGACTCTTCACCGCTTTCGTGGACAGCCTTTTCCAATGCTTAATCACCTTTCAGTGAAAAAATTCTTGATGAGTTCAAGTGAGTTATATCTACTTTGGAGGCATTATATCCCACTTTTGAGGCACATCCACTTCTTGTGGCCTTACCATTCAGACTGGACCTCCTGAGTTTGGCTACAAGGAATTTTGCATTCATCACGTAAGGAAGTCTGGCTTCAAGAGCAGAAATGGAAATTTAATCTTCCCTCCATTAATTTGTCCTGTTTCTTCTTGTCTTTAGTGCAGATCTCTTACTGCGGGTGAGTGTTGTCGTGTTGTTGCCTGATATAAAAGATGACTGGCAACAAAGATTTTTGCTATAATTTTTGAATGAAAGAGACTGTGATTCTCTGCTGTTGCTGTAAATCCAGGGAGGTCTAAGTACACATGGTAGTAAAGACATCTGCTCACTGTGCTATATTTGAGCTATATTGAGGCTCTCCCACACACTGAAGATGGCTTTGATGCTGAGGTATTTTCTCTCTCTGATAATTTGTCTACGCATGGATTCCTACTATGCCTACAAACACATTGGACAACCCAAACTCTTTGTCTCTAGCATGTTTCAGTTTTTCATCAACCCTCTTCCTTCACTTTTTTTGGAGGTAGATGGCGGAATCTACCCTGGGAATGTGGACTTTGTGCTACACTGCAAATGGAGATCTCAAGAGATCTCCCTAAGAAAATTATTTAACAGGTTTTCCAGCAGAGGACCACCACACCTAATAATCTGGGATTTGACCATCCAGATTGGAGGTCTGCCTGGAACCTACTGCATGTTCCTTTCTCCCTGAATCTGGGTTTTATTTCCACAGTAGGAAGGAATGGGATGAGAGGGAAAGATCGTGATATACACTTAAGTCAAAAGGCCAATATACACACCAAGATTGGCTGCTACAAGTACAACTAATATTAAGGGAAGGGAATATTCTTCAGATAACACCATGTTTTATTTTCCTCAGTTTTAGCATGGGACTTTACACAAGATATGTGGCCCCCGTGCTGGATATTGCTTCTATAGCAATCAATCCAGTATTTATTCAGTTATAAACTAGTTATGAAACTTGTTCCCAGCAGCTGAAGAGAGGTCAGGTTTTGTATCTTTGTATTCTACCATATTCTTCCATATTTTTTTCAAAGCAGACAATTACCCAATGACCTAATCAAGTCATTCAAAGTTGAATCTTCAGAGGCATTTAAGACCCACTGGCCAGGGTATTCTAGGGCACTGGCTTGTGCTATAAGTATGAGAAAGGTATTTGAACCAGGATTTTTCCCTCAGATGTTCATCCACTGTGATTTTAGGGAGTGTGTAGCGGCACCAAGTTTTCTCTTGGGATATGGTTAAACTAAAGGATAAAGCCCTGTTTGTAGGGAAGGTGTACCCCAAACCAGTTTCAGCATCTGCTAAGGGTTATGCAGCTCTATCCCCTCTGAGTTTTGGTGGTCAGCATGTACCCACTGTGAGGAACTTAAGCTGACTGTGAAAATTCAGTAGTGAGATGTGCTGAAGACTTTTTACCTCATGGTTGGAAGAGATCTGCTACAGTAATTTGGGTCCCAAATCCCCTTGGTGTTGTTGAACCTCCAAAAAGCCTCTCTTGCCATCATTATTTTATGTGGAGAAGTGAACAAGACTGAAGATTGTTTATATTCCTTCTACTGCTGAGAATATACGTATATCATACCCTTCAAATCCCCAACATGCTGCTGGACTTGCTGAATGTAAATTGCAATCATTTCAATAATTAAACCACAGAATTATTAAACAACTTGAGACACTCCAGCAGGAATATTGTAATTTTAATGCCTCAGGATAAAAAGCCCTCCTAAACAAGAATATGAAATAGCAAGAGTTGTGCTCATGAATGCAAGCTGTACAAGTCAAGAGTGTAGAACAGTTTGAAAAGGAAAAAGCCAGACTTTATTTTTTCCTTAATTTGCATTCAAAGTCTGGCTATTTGGGCACACTATACTTTGCTCAGCCTGTTTTATTGGTTTTATTGCTGTTTTCATTATGTCAGTTTTTCTGCTGGTGCTTTTTTTTTCAAGAATAGTTTTTAGTTGAAATTTTTATTTATTCTTTGTATTTTTTATGTATTTCTTGAAGAAGATTTAGAAAAAAGTTACATGCTACAAATGTAATTATGAGGTTGGCAGTCAGGTTGTTCTGACTGGACATTCCTCTCTGTGTGTATATTTTCTACACCAGGTTTAGTGTTGGCTTTTCCAGCACAGCATAACAAACAAATAGAAAGTCACAGTGTACTTGGTGTGATCACACACGCTTAATCTCATCTTCCTCTTTTAATTTCCCTTTGGTGGAAGCTTTTCTATAAAGCTATTCATTGCTTTGCTTTTCTTTCATTAACATTCACACATAAAAGAGCATTATGAGAAAAATCAGTGTTGCTCTAACCTTGTTTTTCTTTGTGTCATGAACAAGACTGTAGTGTGAAGTCCAAAGAAGCACCAAAGAATCATGAAATATTCATATTTGTCATGTTTTCACATGGTGTCTTTAACTGAGGAAAAGTGATGCTAAAGCCAGAAGGAAAATATGTGTGTTGCATATGCTATTGGAAACTCTCATCTGGTGAGGGGAATGGGTGACAGAGCTCTATGCCTGAAAGCAGGGTTTTCATTCAGTGTTTCACAAATTTGCCTTTGTAAAAAAGACCAGACACTGGTCTGACAGCCAAAGAGATGGTCCTTATCCTTTTTGATCCCCCACCATCCCTTGTCTTCCATTCTTGCTCCTGCACAGCACAAGAGATGTCCTCCATACAGAAGAGAAAGCACAACGTGAAATGCTTTCTTCCAGGCTCTGTTCCATGTAAATGTGCAAGAAATGCAGAAATTTAGGAAAGGCATTTTTTGGCTCCATGCAGCTTCATTCTTGCACCTGTCCATCAACCTTTGCCTATTTTACACAGCATTTATTCTTGTGGCATGTCTGGTCTAAATAAGTGCATAGTAGCTCAAGCCAGTTGAAGAAAACTCCTTTCTGCAATAGAACTGCATTTGTTTGTCTTGAATGAAAAGCAGGGACTTCTGCAAATTAAACATCCAATGTTTTTGTCTCTGCTACACAATGACTCACAACAATTTCATTTGGTGTTATAAGAGATTTAAATTTCTCCAAATGGAGGTCCATTTCTATTCTTTCTTTCCCATTACTTTTATGTTAACACTGTAAAGAGTTCAACATGGCATCTTTCACTGAAAATGCATAAAATATAAGGAAATAGTGTGAATTAGATTATTTTTCACAGGGCTCTTTTTTGCCTATTATGTTGCAGAACATAAAAGCACTGAAGAGCTATTTTGTTTTTGTATCTGCCTGAAAAAGAAGGGATGGAGACACAGATGCATCTCATTTTCTGTTATTGTAGAGGCATTAAATCAACCCATTTCTCCCATTTTTCCTCTTCCCAGACAGTACTGATCCTTACACTCCCTTTACAGTGCCTTTCCTGTGAAGTTGCATGAACCACCCATGCACCTCCAATTACACTAGCTCCACATCTTCCCGCTGAGCTGACTCTTCCCTGAAACATTTTCCCTTCACTCTGTCCTTGGACGTTTTTCTTTTTTCTTAAAAGTGTTGAATTTCTAGGGGAGTTTGGAGGGCCATGTCACAAGTCAGAGTAGGCACAGCTTCAGGAGGCCCCCGGGAAGCCCCTCTCCTCCTGGCACCGTCTCCCCTGTGTTTCTGCTGGCCAGGTACTCACCCGTGGCTGCCGTGTCTGAGCACTGCTGCTCTTGCTGCTTCCAGGCTTGATATTAATTGCACAGCTCTGGCAACTCTCCAAAGGGCGACTCGATGGAGCTGCTCTCAGTCTGACTGACATGAGGAGATGTGCTGTGTTTGGCTCAGCTGGACGTGGTTTTTTCCATGTCTTTTAAGGTATTTTCACAAGGCTCATGGCTTGTTCATTAGGGAAGCGTTATGGCTCATAGGCACAGTTAATTAGAACTTATGAATAAAAGAAAAGTAGAAAGGAAAATTAGAGCAGTAAGAACAACAAAACAATTTTTTTTTAAAATGAAGGTCTATTGGAGCAAGGCACTCAAAAATTAATTAACAATGTATTGATGTTGTAGATTTTACAGTGATTTTTTATTCCCAGTTTAACATAAAGCAAATACACACTGGCATGTGGTCCAGCTGAACCAGCATACACATGTAAGCGTGTGCAGGTCTGTCAGGTGACTCTCTGGTGCCAAACAGCCAGGAAACAGAGGAGTATTTCAATAGGGAGAACAGGGTGACTGGGCATGGCTGTCACCAATGCTATCAAGAAACTTATAAACCCAGCTGAGGAAGGACCACTAGATTAATTTTACTTTGCTTCCTTAGGCTGCAACTCAGCTGGGTATTTTTGAAAACTGTATTATGAAAAGCTCAAAAGTATGAACTATGCTGCAGAGAGGCTGCCCTCTTGATGGTTAAATACAAGCACCAAAAACCTTCCTGGAAAAAAAGCTACAGTGTTTCAAACAAAACAAAACAAAACAAAACAAAAAAAAACATGTTTGGATAATAAATACATTCCAAGCCTGGCTGCTAGAAGGTAAGAAATTTGGTGAAGTATGTAATTAAAGATTATGCCATTGTATGAAAAATATCAAATGAACCAAATAAAGCTAAGTATCACTTTGGGCATTACTGGCAATTTGAGTCTTTTAGTCCTTGACTTTGCTATTCTACTTCTATTCTTTTAAAAAGAAGCATTGTTTCCATGACTGTGTTTAAACAGAATCAGTAGACTCAGTACAGCCAATGCATCCTATTTATCCATAAATCAACACATTTTACATTGAGAAATGAATTGGTGGTCAGAAGAAATCTGCATCAGCTGCATCTTGAGGATTCTGGGATAAATCAGAGCAGAAAGAACAAGGAGCTGTGTCAAACTTTGCTCTTTCTGTCAGAGCAGAAAGCTGTGTCTCTCTACTGACTTTTTTATTGCCTTTGAATAGCACCAGTATTTCAGGGAATAAAATCTTCCCTTGAGCCAACAATTGGCCACTCCTGTCTCTTTTTATCTGTTTGTCCTGGTATTCACACCCTCCCTACATACCTAATCCTCTTGTGCTGCTCTTTAATACCAACAGCCATGTCCCAAGACATGTTACCCCTGGAAGACCAATTTCCAGTTTGTGCCCTTGTTTTCTGGTGTCAGTTTCCCCTGATACTGGATTTTAGGCAATTCTATGAAGTTTCAAAATTCACTGTCACTATATGTCTTGCTGGTAGGCTGTTGAGTAAGGAGGGGAATCAAGATTCTAATTTTTAGCATTAGATAAAAGAGGAAAAAGCAACCATGATCCTAAATGACAAGTCAGATGATCCAGGACCGGGTGATAGGAAACAAATGCCAGGATGGAACTGAAATAATGGAAGAGCCAAAGGTTTTCTTTGCTGCCAGAAATAATTCAGTGAAGATACTTGTGCTCTCTTTCCCTCACAGCATTTCCTTTCTTCCTAGGTGGGTCAGATTCAGAGCTTGTCAAATGAATTAAACAAATCAAATATAGTACATAGCTTTCCCTTCACAAAATTCTCTTCATAAATAGTCCATGGATTTTCTTAAATCACTATGTCAGCTGTAAAATTACAAAGGAAAAAGGGTATTTCATGTAAATTTCATCAAATACAATCTTCAATAAGTAGCCCTCTTAGCTGTAACATGAGCCCAAAAGTCGCTCTAAGGTTTTTCCTTCAAATTCTCTGTTTCCATCTGACTCCTGCCAGAATCCTCTTCCACTGACAAGTTCAGTGTATCTCCCTTTGCCCAGAGTCTAATGCAGACCCAAAGTTGCCTCCTGCATCAGAAGCAAACATTTTTACCTTCTTCTGCAAGTGAGGAGAATCTCATCTCTACACTTGGGCAACAGTCTCCTAATTATCTCTGAAAGCCTCAGATGTTCCACCTGAGTTGGTAAGAGCATGATGCTAGTAACACCAGGATATTGGGCTCAATCCCCATATTTGTCATTTGCTTAAGAGCTGACTCCATGATCCTTCTGGGACACTTCTTGTCGCGGTCTGGTCTGGTGGTGAAGGTGCCACAACCTTCCTCGCTAGAAGTGTCTTTAAAAAGACACCTAGATGGACAGAGGCTCAGGCACAGAGTGATTTGCTCTTTGTGCATCCTTAGGTGCAGAGTGATCAGCTATTTGGGGTACTCTCAGTGCAGAGTGTTTTGCATTTTGTGAGGCTGCCTGAGCAGCAGAGCTGTGTTTGCCACCCTGGGCAGTGCAGGAGTAAAAGCAGCGAGATGGGGTCTTCCAATCTCCAGGAGAGCTTCTTCATTCCACAGGGTCTGGAGCAGAATGGAGCTGGAGGGTCCCAGGGGAGAAGGATTATATAGGGTAGCCAGGAGTGGGGTTTCACAACTTGGCCAATGGGGAAAGGAATTGGGAAAGGGACCAAACAGGGGAAGGGTCCAAAAAGAACCCATCAGGAGGGGTAAAAACCAGGAGCAAAGGGAACAACCAATGGGGTATGAAACAGTAACATGGAATTACAAAGGCTCAGGGGTTGAAGTTGTTTTTTTTTTACCTTGAGCCACAAGGAAAACTCTCAAAGAGACTTCCCAAAGGAGAGTCCCTGCCAACTGAAATAGCATAGGGGCTGCACATAGGTTGAAGCACTTTTGCTTACCCTGAGCTACAAGGGAGACTCCCAAAGGGATTTCTCAAAGTCACAACTACCAACTGAGGAAGCCTAGGAGGTGTGTACTCTCCAAGGGAGTGAAATAGGTCTCTGTGGATGTCCAGGGACCACCACACCTTACAACTCAGACTATTCTGTGATTCTATGATAAATTCCACAGGTGACAATCTGTTTCTAACACAGCAGTGATAGCATACAAGTACAGGTATGGTGACAAAAAAAAAATCTAAATCTTGAACTTACAGGACTACTGATTTCCAGGTAGGAACTTGCCTGAGACATGAGGCTATGCACAAAAGTGGGACAATTCTCAACAGGAGGCAATTCCCTAGAATCATGGAATATAATAATGGGCGGCTTGGTCTCATCACTTCATTGCCCAGTTTCCCTTCTTTTTCCCCAGGACTGATTAGTCCAATTGTGCCTGTGGCCTGTAATAGAACTGTAAAACTGGATGTAGCACTGCTCCCATAGGCTCCATAATGCAGCTGTTTTTTTCCTGAGTTTTAGAGGCAAATGGACATTTAAGTGTCACATGTCTTTGGTAATGTCCCAACAGATGCTCGTCAGTTTGGAAATATCTTGTTAAGTTTTGAAATTTGTCAGTGTGCATTACTGTACATGGGGGAATCTTGTACACAAGGATATTAAATACATTGAGGTGCCTGAAAATACTCTTTGGTTTATTATTCTGATTTAATTCCACCCATTCAAAACATCCTCCTTGCTCTGACAAACACATAATGTACTCAGTCAGGAACTGGCAATGACAGAGAGCACAGGCAGGCTGAAGGATGGCAAATTATCAAGGAATTAGCAGGGGAAAGTAATGAAGGTTGGAACAAACTCTGTTTTGTGCATTAGCAACTGGGAATGATAAACTTCCTTTATCAACCTAAGTGTGAGACCTGAAGATAAAGAGCCATACACTGTAACCCCAGGTAGCTGAATAGGAAAAACAAGCCCCATTATCAGTCTCTGAGCACAGCAGCTGATCCCCGTGATATTTTGCCTTGGCATTACTGCAGTTGGAGGAAGGAGCCTTATGAAAGGAGTTGAGACTGGAGCTCTGGCTCTGTGGAACCATGGCTTCCCATCTCTACCATCACAAACCAGGAACACAGTCAAAGCCTGGCTGGTTTATATGCAGCATGTGGGCATTCTTATTGAGCCAAATTTGTGTCTGAAGCAGCAGAGGTATCCTGATAAAGTCCAGTAATGAGAGCACTGACTGCAGGAATCTGTCCTCAGTACAGCTGGCTTCACATAAATCTGGTATGTGACAGGCACAAGCACAAGAAGACAAAGACTAGGACAAAATGTAATTCTGAGAGGAAAGCTAGTGGAAGTTATTTAAAAAAGGGTTAGTGGATTTTGTTCTCCTGTTCATAGCTACTGCAAATCCTATGTTAAAAACATTCATCAATTTTTAGATTTTACTGAACTAGAGAGAAATGTCGAGACTGAAATTCTGAAAGCTTGAAAAAATATGCTGATCTTGAGTCTTGTGATAGGGAAATTCACTTCTCCTTCAGCTGCCAGTCACTGAGTTCTTGGATTACGTGGAGCACTCTACATCTGCATCCCAAATGATGTGATGTGTCAGATGAAGGACCTGCCTCCATGAGAGCTCGGAGAGATGTCCATCATCTTGCCCCTCTCAGCTCAGGGGGTGTCTTGTATAATGTTTTTATCCATCTTTTGAAAAAAACGCTTTCACTTAAATACTTCATTTAGTATGATGTAACCCAGTAATAGCCTGGCTAATTTTCACAACCACCAGAATCAAATCACAAAAAGCAAAGAAATCTGAACACTAAGGACAGAATTGGACTCCTCAAGGCTCATATGCTACACAGTGTTACACAGAGGCTCTGGTGTATAGCAGTAGCTCATTACTTTTTATTTCAGACATCTGAACTTTGGGCTATTTTAGAAAGAGTTAGTAGCTTTTTCACTTTCCAATGAAGGCTCTGGAATTTATTTTTCTCAAGTCAGCAAGGCGTTACTGGTTCTTCCAAAAGTGATAATTCATTATAAACCACACTATTTCAACACTGTAGATCATCCTTTGGTAGATGGCCCCAGAAATGTGGGGGCACAAAGGTCTTTGATGGTTTATGACACTTTATAAGACATGACAGCTGCCTCTCAACATCAGCTGCCAACCGCATCATCATGTAGCTGAGCCAGGTATGCCCCATCAGAAGGGATGAATACTTTCAGGGGAGTTTTATACCTTGAGCCAGTTGAGTAAAGTACATTGGCATGATAAAAAGGATCACCCCACTTTCACAGGATGTTTCTCATAAGTCTTTCCCCTCATCTGGCTCAAAATCCAGCTTGTTGCTAAACAAAAGTTGGTTTGTCCTGGTCATTCTCTGGTGATGGATAGCACCCTCAGTCTGTAGGTCAGAGGTTTCCCCACCACACACAAAACCCTCTCTCTCCTCCCCTTTGGTTGGGGGATGCAAACCTGGCCTTAGCAAAGCACCCTTGACAGGTGGCCAATTGTGTTAGCTATTAACAAATAACATTTCCGTCTCTCACGGAGGTTTTTGTGGATGCCCTCACTTAGACTGATCTGATACTCAGCTCATTATGGAAGATCTGTCTAAATAAGGGGCCACAAAAAGTAGTTTACACAGAGCATTAATCTATCTTATCAGGCATCAGGACAAGGAAGACTTTTGTATATTCAATTGTTGGTTAATGTAATGGTATTCATGCTTCATGGTACATTTCTTGCTTTAAAAACCAGGTACACTCACTTGGGACAAAGAACCAAGTCTATCTTTTATGCTGCCATCTTAAACTTCATTAATACAAGAAATGCTAGCAGAGACACTAGAAGGTCTGAAGTTTGAAGAAAACACTACTTTCTGCTATTTTTAAGAAAGCAAAAGACTCTGAAGTATTCAACCACAACTGAACTCAGCAATCAACTGAACTGAAAGCAAAAGCAAAAAGAAAAAAGGAATTTGCTAGAGTTTTATGCCGTATTTGCTTCAGTTTATAAACTGTGACTTTAGAGTGGAGTATTTCTACAAAATGGAGCCTGAAGCAGCAAGGTTATTAGGCACATTCAGAAAAAAAAAAAAAAGCTCTGAGCAGAAATATTTAGAAACTAGAAGGGGCCTTCAAGTGTCACTTTCAGAAGCTGAGATGCTTGCAACTAATGATAGGAGAGTGAAGGCAGTGAAGAATGCAATGTTTTGAACAGAAAGGGCACAGTGAAAATGAAGACATTCAGACAGGGAATCAGCACATAGTGACAGATTTAACAAGAAAGATCTGATACAAATGGTTTATGTGAAATGGTACAAAGAAAAAGCGACAGATGCATAAAACCCACAAAACTTTACTATTTCAATCAGTCTGAACTGCATGCTTAAGAGAAGACACAACAATGAAAAATACACTTCCACCTTTTATCCCAAAAGCTGTACCCTTCCTAAGCCTAACCAGCAAAGAAAATAAAGTCAGATCAATCACTAATGCAATTCCAGTCATTTGGCAGACTTGCATGAAGACTAGATTCCAGCTCAGAATGTGTTCCTTAGAGGTCAGGTTGGTTTCCTGCTCTCTCAAGAATAATCACTAACAAAGGATTTAGCAGGGCAATAGTGTTCTCTGCATAACACAATCCTTAGAAATACGCCTTAAGGAAGGTAAAAAAGCATCATGCAAAAATAGCAAAGATAGAATTCAATTCAAAACTAATTGCTCTCTGAGACATGAGAAAGAGTGGCTAGACACTCTTTTCTTTCCAAAAGAAAAGCTACAGGGTGAATCTTACCTGGGGAGAAGTAAGAGTCAATATTATGTGCAGCCCTATGTTATTATTAAGGTCCTTTTTGCTATTTCCAGAAAAGCACTGATTTACTGAAAAAAAACAAAGTGGCAGAAGAGACTGGCACAGACTTTGCCTCACAGTTGCCCCTACATGGGACACAGGTGAAGGAGCAAAAAGAGGATGTATATTTAATGCTCTACACTCTTGGATTATAACACTGACAGTAGAGCAATTCCAAGCTGCCTAGACACCACAGTACCTAAACACTTTAAAAGCTTAATTTCCTTAATCTTCTATCTACTTCTTGTTGTAACATCACTCAGTAAGGTTTCTCATTAAGGCTTCATGGGAGGAAAATAGAAGAGCTGAAAAGGGTACACCAGAGTTGGCAGTTACCAAATAATATCAAGATAACAAGCTGTAATTATAGCAATGGAAAGAAAGGATTACAAGCGTGAAAAGGAAGCAGCCTCAACAACAAAGAGCTCTTTGGTGATCTCAAAAGAGAAAAGCATGTAAGTAGTGGATTTGAGGATAGATTGTTTAGTAATTATTAAGTTACAGTAACAAGAAAACACAGAACCATGAGAGGAAAACAAAATAAGCAGCAGTTGACAGGAGTTAAAAAGATACTGCACCAGCTAAGTGCACCAGCATTTAAAAAAAAAGCCCCATCCTAAACAATGAAAATGTTATGCAAGATAAAAGAAAACAACTGACAGCTGATGACATCGGTAATGAACTGTTCAGTATCTGCTTCCATTTCAGTATTCCCTAGTGATGTCACCTACAGGCAACTGTATTCACATCACTGACAAAGAAAGATCTCTGCCTANTAATTTTTTTTAAGTGGCTTCAAAAGCAACAGTAGTTGTTGATCTGAGAATTGGCAAGCTGAAAGGTCTATTTTTGAATAAACAAGGAAGAGGACAACCAGCAAGAACTTCTTGAACAGTGTCACAACCATTACTTTTCAATTCTAAAAAATCTTTTGGAACAAGTACTCAAACTATATTCATTTATGTTTTTCACAGTAACTGACACAAGTATTGCCAAGTACAAGTTATGTTAAAACCTTTTTTTTTTTAACAGTAGTGTAATGAAAAAGCAATAAATCAAATGTCTTTATCTTGATGTGTGATTGTCACAGGACATCCTCATGAGCAAGAAAAACACAGCTCAGATTAAACATTTACTTGATGAATGTGAAGCAACCCAGAGTTGCTGGAATGTAAAAAAAGTCACAGTCCACTGTCAAAAAGGAAAGCTGTAAGGATGTTCTGCATAAGTAAGTGCTAGGATAAGTTCCCTTAATATTCTAACAACTTAAAGAATCAATAGACAATATGGAGTTTGACTTTCTCAGAAATCAGTATTCAAATTTCAAAAATTATCTTGATAAATTAAAAAGTTACTAGAAAAACACAATTTAATACTGGCAAATAAAAGAATCATTCAAAACTCAAGCCTGAATCCATCACAGTAACAAACACTATCTCATATTTTTGACACCTTGAACGTTGTAACATAGCAGAGGGCTCTGAAGCATTTCAGTTTAACTTCCTCACACTATTTATGAACCTTTTTTTCCCCAACACAAAAGAGTTATAACCTCTGTAGAGTGTGTTGGATTAAAAAAAGAAAAAAGAAAAAANAAAACAACTGACAGCTGATGACATCGGTAATGAACTGTTCAGTATCTGCTTCCATTTCAGTATTCCCTAGTGATGTCACCTACAGGCAACTGTATTCACATCACTGACAAAGAAAGATCTCTGCCTAGTAAAGGAGAAGAATGAGCTAGAACCCAAGTTTCCTGCAACTGATGTTCTCTGAACCTGATAGGTTCTCTGGACCCCAAAGATTTACACTCTAAATATCAAAAAGTTGTATGTTAACCTTGCAGTAACATTAAAGATATTAAAATTATATATNACTTGTCTCCCCAAAAAGGATTTTTTACTTGCTTCACATCTATGAATCTTCTCCATGTTTTATCAAGCCCTAAAATTCAGAAATTTAGCAGGTTTTAACAATTTAAAAGGGAAAAACACTGCCATCTCTTGGAGCAGTTGGAGCTGGCAGTTCTCTGAACACCTGCATTCTGCTCTCCATCTTATACTGCTTCCTAAGCACTGAAAAGTAACTTCAGATGTTGCTTTTAAAAGTAAAAGCAAAAGTCTACAGTAGCATATCATCTGCAAGATTAATCTTGGTCGCCTAAATTCAGTAGCAACATAAAACCAGGTCTACTCACCCACCTCACCAAGTTCTACATGCTTGAAAAACTTCATCAGCCCTCCTCAACATGCACAAATCCTGAACAGAAATCTCTGTAACAGTAGCAGTTTGGCCAAAACCCAACCATGACAGTTTATTTTCATTAAGAGCACAGCACAGTGGAGTTGTAGCTGACTCTTAACCTACAGTTTGAAATCTTTCTGCCATGATCTTGCTTTTACTTCTGAAGGTCCCTACTCCAATCACCTGTTTTCATACAACAGCTTCCAAACCCCAGCCTTTCAGAATGCACTAAATGGTTATTAGTATAATCTAGTCAAGCAAACACCTCTGCTCTACACTGAAAAATTTGTAACAGACCATAGGAAGGTACACTGTGTCTACAAAATCTGTACCTATAAAATTATCAGGTTCTCCATCCCCTACTATTTATGAGTACAGCAGCATCCCCAAACCTCATCAGAAGTGCTTTACAATAAGGGGAACAAATAGCCCATTATCAGTAACTTGGGACACACCTAGCAGTAATAATTCTTACTGTAGGTGAAATATATAGCCTGTAGGCACTGCTATATAAAGGCTGTTCCATTCCCCCAGTAGCACTGTCTGCTCTGGTGCTCAGGTTCAGGGCTAATTTGAAGCTACCTTAGGGGCCCAGTGCTAATGCAATTCCTGTCAATTGCTACCAGGCCTGAGAATGCAGCTCAGTTAATTTTCTTTAAGTGGATTATATCTGAACTAGGACATAGCATAGCTGCCAATGTTTTAAAATTAATTTTCTAATACTGACTACATGGAAGACAACATTTACACTTTTTCCTACTAATCCATGTTGGGAATTTGAAGCCTTTTTGAATGCTCTATTTAAATAATTTTTCTGAAAAAGTGCACAACTACCAAACCCAAACTTTCAGAAGCATCAATACAGCACAAGGGTGGAATCAGGATGAAAGCAAACTGGCACGATATTAGCATGTGTGGGAGGGAAGGGCCACCACTTGGATACTACAGTTAGAGTCTACTGGACAAGTCCTGTTATTTCCTCCTGGTCATGAGAGCAGTGCAAGTAATTTATTATGCCTCATGCTCACTCTTATCTAAGAATTTCAGATAATTTCATGCTTTTGCTGCCTTCTACTGTTGAGGTATTTTGCTTAGCTTCCCGAGTCATCTAAAGGGGTCTTACCCAGTCAGGAACAACCAAGGATGAAGTTTCAGCAAGATTGTTTTAAAAGTACTCTTGAAAGAAGACAGAAAGTGTTTTTCTTTGAACTTTTAGTTTAATTCTACAGTCTTTGTCTTTCTTCTATTCTGCAATTAGTTGAGGTTCACAGGAATAGCTTCAGAGGTTCTCAGCTACCAATGCTAAAACTCCAGTTTCAGATAAACTCAAGTTAAAATTCTGGAATTTTCTTGCCATCATATTTCAGGTTCACTTTGCACAGGACACGTTCTGATGTGATGGAGCTTTACAGAAGAGTGATTTAGGCAACTCAACAAAAAATTCCTTAAAAATATAGTATTTTCAATTCAATAGCCAGTTTATTTTCTAAAGTAAAAAATCCATGCATAATTCTAATATACAGACTTTGATTCTTACCAAAGACATGTTTATAAATATTTTTTTCCTTATAATAAAGATCTCTATCTACATTCCAGATTCTGAATGCCAATCTGCCCAACTGTTTTTCAGGCAAAGAGATTTCACTGAAGAAAATGGAGCTCCATATTGTTTCAGGTACTGGAAAACAAATGTACTGCAGAACTAACTAATGATCTCTTCAGGCACTTGCCATTTGGCTAACCCAAGTTTAAGAGTTTGGTCATTTACAAAAAGCAACAAAATTGCAGTTGTTACAGCCTTCTTAGCTAATTTCCACATGAAAAAGGTGCAAATCCAGACATTTATGTCAGCCATCTTGCTAAGAGAAAATGCCGTATTTCTTCTCCAATTCTTCAACAGAAGCATCTTTTAATCCCACGTGGTTCACGTGATTGAATAATACCTGTGTAACTGAAAAAGAAAATCCCAACATGAACTGTTATTTTTGTGATTCACACTCTTTTAAGGTAAATAGTCCAATTCTTTCCTTGGTGAGAGTAAGGGGCATATGGATTATACAGCTGAAACATGAATACATTTTTAAACTACTGGGAGGATGAACAAAAGTAGCAAAGCAAAACCCTCACTTTGTTTCAATGCCCAGGAGCTGCCTAACAACATTGCCTTATAGAGGTGCATAATCCAGGCAACAGGCAGCTTTTAGTTTCTTTACTACCTTGACACTATGCCACTACATGCAGAAGACAAATGTTAATGCCAGTGGCAAATAAAGCTTACATCAGGTAAAGGTGTGAATGCCATTCGTGAGAGGCATTCAGTAAGTCTCCACTTCAGTAAGTCATTTTATTTTAAGATCTACATTTCAAAAAATTTTAAGTATAATGGTTATTAGTGAAACTCAGCTGTAGATACTAAATTTAAATTTACATAGTCCCAGAGAAACATTTTGCTTGTGTCTCACTATTACAGAGCCTGTCTGGTGTACTAAATACAGAAAAAGTCTGATACAAATCCCACTTTTATGAACTATGAATTCAAGCCAATGTCAACACAAATTGCAAACTAATGAGTGATGCCTCCAGAACAGGACAGACAACCAGGCTGAGTGCTTTAGAGATGTCTGCATTCTTGCCAACAGAAAAGTCAGGATTTGTCAAGAAGTAGTTGTAAATAGTGCAAACTGTATAATCTGGATACCTTGGATCTCAGATGTAGGATTTCATACAAATTCATACATTTGTAACATTAGCAGCTACAAACTGACAAGCTGGCAAAGCTTATTTTATCAGAATAAAATGCAGTATGACTGATTAAAATAAGAGGATTTAGCTGTAGTTTTCTAGTCTAAACAATAAATAAGGAGTCAAAGGATTAAGAAAAATTACATGACATTCACATTAACTTCTCGAACAACAAAGAACTAGACAACTAAAGTGATTATTACATGGAAAAAACAAGAATAGTGCTAAGTTTTAAATTATTTTTGCCAGATTCTACAGTATCACAAAGTAAGTTTACAAAGACGCTACCAAATTACTTACTTTTTTTTTCTGAACCTGACATAAACATTACTGCCATATCAAATCTTTTTAATTCAGAGAGCCTCTGGAGGATTTCAAGGATGAGCGACGGGTCCTCTTTCCTGAAGAAGATTATTACAAATATAAAAATTACCACTGTTGATTAGAAATATTCAGTAGCTGCAAGCAATATTGAAGAATTCAGGAACAAGAAATTAAAGTACCAATAGAATTCCCTTCTCTTTCATATTCCCTGTCTTTGTCTTTCCTGTTCATTGCCCATTCACAAAGCAAAAAGTCAATATCCAGAAACTTTTATGGAGTTATTATTGTTCTACTTAGCACGAGTGAAGAAATACAAAAAGCTAGACTGACGCAAGCTGACTGCTGGTCACGTACAGAACACCTACTACATGATTTAATGCTTACACCTGGCCATAACATCACTGCTTTTGTATCTATCAGTACTGTAAAAGGAAGCAGCACCTGTGGCCACATGAAGCTCTTTACAGCTCCTTTAATTTTCATCCATACAAAAAATTCCTAGATTGTTTCATCTTACATTTTTCTGGTCAACAGTAAACAGGCACTGCCTTTGTTACAAACACTAACAAATAGTGTTTTTCTCTCCTAACATCACATATCTTTTGGAGGGAGACACGACTCTTACCTTACTCTTACCAGCAAACAATTTCAGCTTCCTAGCCTTTTTACATTGTATCAAAAGATGCAGGACTGTATCTCTCAGATAGCATTTTCACTGATTTGATGGATATTTGACTTTTTAAGGAAACCAATGGAAAGGCAAACATTCATTTATGCTTGCTTATTTCCATAAAACAACACCAAAAAGCATTGAGTGTGTGCTTCTCAGTGTAATTCAGAAAAGCAGTAAACTACCTTTGACAGACAAAATGAACTTTAGGGCTCAAATGGTAGCAGGGATAGAAATTTCAAAAGTAACTTCTCAGGTCCTGTTTTATCAGAACCTCAGTCTCCAATACACATTTGCTACTGGCAACTGTAAAATGCTAGCATATAATTAAGTCTGAATGCATCACAATAAGCATGGCATAAAAACCAAAACCCTCTGAATTTCTCAGCTTTAGAAAGTTAGAATAGAGGAATGTGCAATTCCATGCGCTTCAGAATATGCACACGGTAATGAAAAAAAGTTATTTCATGTTGGAGTCCATAACATCCCTTTGGTGGCCCTGGAAGGTCAGGGATCTCAGCAAGGATGTCTAGGACCTGAGCAAGAAGGTTTGATACCTGTACAGGGGGGTTGGAAACCCTGGCACAGAGCCCAGGAAGAGACTGGCTTTGACTTCAGTCCATGGGAAAGGCTTCCAACATTGAGACAGGAATTGCAAGCCACCAAGGTGGGAAAAACAGTAGCGTAGTTTATCACTGGGTGAAATTTCTGTAGATTTGAGTTTTTAGAATGGATGAATGGGACAAGATGGAGGATTTGAGGAGGTTCACCCTGAGCTGTTGTTCTTCTTCCCCTCCATCTNCAAGCAGGATAAAGAAAGAACATATTAGATAAAAAGAATAAACAACTTCGAAAACAGATCTAACGATTCCTCGACTCCTTCTTTGGCTGTGGGGCTTGGGAAAAGGACTTTTTCTAATATCTCAGGAGTCATTCCAACAAGACAAGTCCCAAGAATTTCATACAGACTAATGGGAGTTTCTGGTGCTCTTTAGTAAAGCACAGTTCAACCACATTCAGTAGAAGTATTCTTTCACTTCTTTTCTACCTGAGTTTTCGTGATGAGTTTCACTTCTTAAGAAGCAACTACTGAGTAATTCCAATTTCATTATGTCATGTAATGCTGTATGCTGGAAACAATTTTGTAAGCCCAAGGTTGGGACTAGAGAGAACATAAAAAACCCCCAAATACAAAACAAAAAAAAACAACCTTCCCCTACAAAAAAACCAAACCACAATAAAAACCCCAAACCTTTCAGAACAGCAATAAGCAATGTAAAACAAAAGAATTAAACTTACTCAATGTAGAAATCATGTAGAATTTTCAGGATCTGGTTAAACAAGTCTGGATCTAAGGATTTCTGAAATAGCTTTGCATAAAGCGAGGGCTCTATTTGCTATGGAAAAATTTAAAAAGTTAAATTTTAAACCAAAAAAATATAACTGAGTCACGAGAATTACATGTGCATTTTTAGGTCATGGACAATGCTGAAGTGCATGAAAGCAAAAACCCCAAATCACACAATTTAACATCAAAGAACAATTTTTGTTTGGGGTTTTTTTTGGTAATGGTAATTTCTAACTTCTCTTAAAAAAATTCCAAGTGATTTTTTTTTCCAAATAAATCTAAGTAAAAGCACACATTAAATAGATTGCTGTGTTTCAAGCATCTGCTCATTTTAAAAACGCTGTGTCTAATGACCCTAGAAGCATTCACTTGAAGAATTAGAATTTAATCGTTACTAATGTACTTAGGTCTTAGAAGAAGGGCTTATATTAAAAAATGCAGAGATTGGACTTAAAGCAAATAATAAAGGTGCAAAAGAAGAAAAACTCAAATGCACATCAGAATACTTAATGTTTTGTGAAGACAATGAAGAAAAGGGACCACTGTACACTTGAGACACTCTAAACATAGCCATCCTTTCCACCTAAGGGTACTGTTTCTTCAACTGATGTTGGAGAAGCTGTCCAAACACTGTTGATACTCTGTGTTTCATACCTTCAAGTACAAGTACATGTTTTCAGGGCAGTCTTTCAACTTCCTGAAGTCAGATTCAAGCTGAAAAGAATTTGCAGGAATGGGAGGAACTGGAGAAACAAATGACCTTCTGATGTCTTTTTCTTTTTCTCTCTGTTTGCTTTCAGGAAAAGATGGATGCAATGTTGATGAAATTCCTTTCACATTTACAGGCAGCCTGCAAAGGTATTTTGAAACACATAATCAAATCAACTTTTAAGGAAATACTACAGTGAGATCTAACTGGAAATCTTTCAATTTATTAAAAGCTAAAATACTGAAAACTTTTTTTAAAAGAATGTGTTTCACTTTAAGCAGATATTTAAAAATTCCTTCATATTATACAAGCTTTATGTTTGACTCACCTTTTCTAAAAAGCCACATCAGCAAATACTTAAATTTACTCAGCCTCTCTCTACTTTTTTTCTGGAAATAACTGCATTTTATTATTTATTTATTATACATACCTGCCAAAAAACCCAAAAATCTCATTTCCACAATTTCATAATGGAAACCAATAACAATGTCAAATGGATAAACTAGTTTCAACATTGATACGAGTAAATCTATTTTTTGTCCTACAATTTGTCCTTTAAGTCCACTGATTTTTTAGAAATTAAGAAACGGCTAAGAATATACTTCTTCAACACTGCACAGTAAATGCATCTAACTGAGCTAGAAAAGGTGGGTAGGACCAGTGTTTCTCACAGAAATTCTTAAGGATTATTTATGTCAACACAATGAGGCAGTGTCAATGCAGTAGATAAGTTCTAAGATGGAGCAAGGATAATGCTTCTATACTTAAGCCTCGTTTCAGCAAGACACACTTGAGTTTGCCTAACTAACACAGTGTGACATTAGAAACTGAGAACATCTGAAGCTACCACCTGTACCTCAGCAGAGGGAGAGTGACTCTCATATGCTCCTCTTCTCTCACACAACTGGGTTACAAAGAATGCTTGATCTCTGCTCAAAATGTCTTCTAAAAAACTACAACTAAAAGTTGTAAAAACAGCTAGGGAAGATGAAGTGCCCAAGCAAGAAAGAATACAGCATACAGGGAAATATTAATTCCTTTATATTTGCAATGTAAGACTGAGTTTTCCATCTGACACTAAACAGATCATTTTTGTCTCAACCACTGTGTACACAAAGAGGCAGATGTGCAGTTTCATTCAACATTTCCTTTTTAATTCAGATTCTCCAAAATATCTTCAATCTGGAAATGAAGATTACATTTCAACTACATTTACTTTTTAAAAAGAGGATCAGAATTATTATACTTACTGTAATAGTGATGTATCACTGATTTCTTCTATTTTCAAGTGCTTTGCTTTTGGAATATCAACTGTAGTCAACAGATCATCCTGATGTAGAGTTTCTGTTTCTTCAACACTCACTGAATTCCTCCAGTTATTGACTAAAGCACTGCTGGGGAAGTCACCATCGGATGTGTCACCATCAACTTCTTCAATATCTATTCTTTGCAATGGCTTCTAAACAGAGCACAGACCTCATGTCACATGTGGACTCAATGTAAGTGTTTAAACAGCTGTGTGTAACTTTAGATACTCATATGATAACCAGTTACCTCTCTAGTGGTGCACAGAGAGGACACTGCATAAGGGTAAATGACAAAACCAGGAAACCATAAAATTCTACATGAAGCCTGATATGATAACTTTATTGCTTTACCCTCATAAACCAGTATATCCTTACCCTAGTGGATCTCCACATGCAGTCTGTTTTCCCAGTAGTAATTAAAAATGTATACTTTTTTCCCCACTAAGGCTGAATAGGCAAGATCTGTCATATACTTTTCCCATTATGAGGTCAAGCTTTGTAATTTAGCAAAACAAAAAAATACCCAAAAACACAGGCCTTGGCCCAAAATTTACAACTTTGATATATTAAGTATCTGCAACTCAGCCTTGCTGACTGACCAAATTACATACATCCTAAGGTAAGTAATTCCACCATATGCTAAAATGCTTCAGTTTATTTAATGTCCGCATGATCCCCATTATTTTTGACCATCACCTAGTGCCAGCATCGCAGGTCTTAGAAAAAAGCTCGCATCGCTTCCTATTTTATAACTTCATTTCCTGTACATGAACATAAAATGTACTGCTCTAGAAATAGAGGCAAATGCACATGATTAAACATACTCAACAATTTAGACTTCTAGGAAATCCACACTTATTCTACCTTAACAGAATAACAAGAGGAATACAACCAACCTAGTATCTTCACTTAATTTAGCAGCCAAAGCGAACACTTAATAAATATAACTGACTATAGTATTTCAGCTACTCCACAATAAATTCGTTTAGGTTTAAAGAAATAATGTTTCTAATTACAGGGAGGACATAATACTCCCCTCTCCCAAAGGATCAAAATAATAATTTTCTACTAAAACAATCCATGTGAATTATTTATGAGGGTAAACAAAGGTTTTCAAATAGAATGGGTGAGTACACATACGAAGTACAAGCACTCTTAGTATTTACACAACTCATTGCTGAATGTATAAAGATTAAATGTACTAAAAGAGGAAGCCTAATACACAAAGAAAGCAGGTATTACATTTTTTCATCTACAGCCCATTCATCTGACTATAACCAGTGGTAATTCATAGTCCAAATACATTGCTTATTGTCCTGCAGTTTATATGGATGAAGACGCATGTTCAAAGCTCTTTGGAAAGCAGTCCTAGGTGACAGCAGCATGTGACAAAAGCAGGCAACCACTATGGCTGCTGTAAAAACTGTAAACAGCTGCAGAAATAAAGGGAAGTTTACCCAGAGCTTCTCAACTCTCTATCATTTACTCTCAGCTGCAATTTTACTATGGGCACAAGACAGGGTTTTGGGGCTGCCTGCCTATTGCACATTATAAATGTATGCATACACCATGTTTGCTGAGGGTGGTACTGCAGCCTGAATGCTTACACCACCACTGCTGTGAACTTCAGCATTTCCATGTGCGTGTATATATGTTCTTGGAAAATACCAAAAGAGTAAATTTATAAATTTCTGGCTTTCCACAGGCAAGGCTATATCTATTGTTAGTCTACAATACAGAATGTAGATTTTAACTCTAAGCTCTACTTTTCCCATCATTATAGAAAGCAATTCATGTAACTTACTGTTGATTTAATCTGTAATGGATTATCAATCATTTTCACTATATTTTTAATTTCCGCTTCTTTAATCAACACTGCAGGATATTCTTGCTGAGTCTGCTGCTCTTTCTCCGCTAATTCCTGAAAAATAATGGCAAGTTGTCCAAAAGATCAGGTATTTAATGAATAAATACAAGGCATGTTAAAAAATAATGTAATAAAGAATAAATATAAGGTATGCCAAAAATAATACAATGAAGAATAAAAACCTGGTAGTACTATAGCCTCACAAAAAACTCACAAAACCCCACTATACCCGCGTAAGCATACATACATTCCTTATTTTCGTGAGTTCGTTTATTGCTTGTTTATTTCCAGGTTCCAGCTTCAGAACAGCTTCAAAATCTGAGTGGAAAACAACACAAACTGTGGATATTTCAAGTTATAACATACACGTGGAAGATTTTTAAACCTTGTTTCCCTTTCATACCTCTAAAAAAAATTAAAGGCAGGTAAGTAACAGAATGGGCAAGGTTGGGAGCCAGTGGGTGACCTGGTCCAACCTCCCTGCTCAAGCAGGGTTATCCTGGAGTGCAATGTCCACGATGGTATCCAGGCAGTTCTTGAATATCT
>WEIU01023467.1:0-37671 GCA_013389925.1 Aegithalos caudatus
ACATCCACCACCTC
The DNA here is from genome assembly GCA_013389925.1 of Aegithalos caudatus. NCBI lineage: Eukaryota > Metazoa > Chordata > Aves > Passeriformes > Aegithalidae > Aegithalos > Aegithalos caudatus. The sequence continues at coordinate 15 of WEIU01023467.1, forward strand.
TGTGGGCAAACTGTTCCAATCTCTGACCACCCTAACAGGGAAAAATATTTTTTTTTTAATATCTGAATCTCTCCTGTCTCAGCTTCAGGTCATTTCCTCTTGTCCTCTCCCTGCAAGCACAGCAGGAGAGATCAACTCTCTCCTCTCAACTGCAGCCTCCCTTCAGGCAATTGTACAGAGCAATGAGGTCACCCTGAGCCTCCTTCTCTTTACAGACTGAAGAAGAAACAGCTCCCTCAGAGGTTCCTGAGCTGTGTTGCCCTTCTCTGGACACACTTCAGCACCTCAGTGTCCTTTTTAAATTGAGGGGCCCAGCACAGACCCCAGGGTTTGAGGTGCAGCCTCAGCAGTGCCCAGCACAGGGGACAATCCCTGNAAAGAGCCCTGGGGAACACCATTGCTGAGTGGCCACCAACTTGATTCAGTTCCATTCACCACCACTCTCTGGGCCTGGCCATCCTGGTAGTTTTTACCCATGGAAGGGTCCGCTCATCCAAGCCACAAACAGTTTTCCTGGAGGATTCTGTGGGAGATGGTGTCAAGTGCTTTTACTCAAGTCTAGATAGGCAACACCCACAGCCTTCCCTTCATCTACTAAGCAGGTCGCTTTGTCATAGAAGGAGATCAGGTTGGTGAAGCAAGACCTGCCTTTTTTAAATCCATGTTTGCTGGGCATGATCCCTTGGTTGCCCTGCACATGCCATGTAATGGGCTTCCATAGCTTTGNCTTCCATAGCTTTGCCCAGAACTGAGGTAAGACTGACAGTGACAGCCCTGTAGTTCCCAGGATCATCCTTCCAACCTTTCTTGCAGATGGGTTACATTACATTTGCTAATTTCCAGTCTCCTGGAACTTCTACGGTGACCAGGACTGCTGGTAGATGTTTGAGAGTGGTTTGACAAGTTGTTTTTCCAGTTCCCTCATTACTTAGAGGTGGATCACAAAGAGACCCATAGACCTGTGAGTGTCTGGTTGGCACAGCAGGTCACTAACCATTTCCTTCTGGATTATGGGGGCTTCACTCATCTTCCTATCACCAATTTCCAGCTCTGGTAATTTCTCGAGCTGGGTATCCCAAGGACAAGAGGGAATAATATTAAAGACCAAGGCAAAGAAGGCATTAAGTACCTCTGCCTTTTCCTCATGCCCTGTTCCTCAATACACTATCCTCTGCATCCCACACTTGAAGATACTCCTGACCCTCTTTTTGCTATAACAGTATTTATAAAAACTTGTTTTGCTGTCTTAAATCAAGTTCTGGCAGGGCCTTTTAATCTTCTCCCTACGTGATCTTGCAATATCCTTACAGTCCTCTTAAGTTATTTGACTCTCCTTCCAGGGATTATAGGTTCTTTTCTCCAAGTTCTTTTTAATCAGGCTGGTCTTTTTTCCTGATGACTTGTCTCTCTAGACAAGCAGACAGCGTGTTCCTGAATATTTAGTAATTCCTTTTTAAAGTACATCCAGCCTTCCTGGACTCCTTTGTCCTTCAGGACTGACTGCAAAGAGACTCTGTCAATCAGTGTCCTAAACAGGCCAAGGTCTGCTAGATGGAAGTCCAAGGTGGAAGTTCTGCTGGTGCCCCTCCTTAATCCACCCAGTACTGAAAACTCTAATTTAATTTCATGGTCTCTCTGCCCAAGACAGCTACCAACCACGGCATTACCCACCAGTCCTTTGTTCCAAGTCATGGTTTAAGCACAGTCAGCAGCCAAGCCCCAGGCAGCCACTTGCTCACTTCCCCACCACTGGGATCAGGGAGAGAATCCGTAGGGTAAATGCCAGAAAACTTGAGGGCTGAAATAAAGACAGTTTAATAGGGAAAGCAAAAGCCATGCATGCAATCCAAGCAGAATCACATTTTAAGCCATGATGTCACATGGTCTGGAATATCCCTTTGATCATCTGGGGTCACCTTTCCTGGCTGCTTCTCCTCCCAACCTCCCAAGCACCCCCAGTCTCCTCCCCAGTGTGGCAGAACCAAAAGCAGAAAAAGCCTTGGCTCTGTGCAAGCCCTGCTCAGCAGTAACAAAAATACCTCTGTACTATCAGCCCTGTGTTCAGCACAAATCCAGAACACAGCCCAATGCAAGCCATTATGGAGAAAGTTAACTCTACCTCTGCCAAAACAACCACATACACAAAAGATCTAGCAGGGCATCTCCTCTAGGAGGCTCTTTCACCAGCTGTGTCAAGAGGTTAATTTCCACTCACTCTAAGAACTCCCTGGTCTGCTTTCTCTCTATTGTGTTCTATTTCTAGCAGACATTTGGCAAGCTGAACTCACACACACATAAAAAGGCAACCATGAGACTTCTGCCAGCCACTTGAAAAAGGCCTCACCTGCCTGTTCATCCTGGCTGGGTGGTCTGTAACAGATTCCCACCAGGATGCTCACCCTGATGATCCTGTCTCACCACAGGCACTCAGCCTTGTCATATTCATCATAATCATCAAATTCAGTACAATGAAATCACACACTAAGACTGTGCTACCCCATGCTATTCTATGTTTACAGAATACTCCTAATTGGTTTGCTAATTGAGATGAGGCTTCATTTTCTAGCAGGTGCCTTGCTGTGACTAAATAGGTTTTGCTCTGACACATCCATGGGAAAATAATCTGCAGAGGGACAGCATCCCTAGAGGATCACACACCAACCAACGCTTGATATAGCCAACAGCCTACAGTGCTCAGCTCTTTTCCACTCACAGTGCTAACAGGAAGACCCTGCAAAATTCACTCTGTCGCTGTTCGTATTAATGGAACTGATTTTATCATGCAAGTTTTGTTCACAGTAACACAGATCCAGACCTTTAAGCATGAAGTACAGGTAAACTGTAGGAGAAACTTGAAAATACTGGGTATTGTAAGAAAACAGAAGTGTAAGAAAGGTAATAAATTTTTCTATTACTTCTGTAATGTAATTTTCTGCACAATGTTATTGTCCAATAAGTAAGATACATTCTACATCAAGTTATTTTAAATGTATTTAATTTGACTTACCTAAACCATACGCTTTAATTACATAAAATCACATAGAGCCTGCAGCAATCCAGTGCACATCAGTTGTTTAATTCTGTATCAAGGTCTATGCCAAAAACCACATGAAACATAAGCCAGTTATTTTTTCCACAAAAGCATCTGACCAAGGCAAGGAAGGAGAAGAAGAAACCTTGATGCATTTTTGGCACTGTTAACAGTACACTAGAGAGAGTTTTTGTTCTGCCTTCTGGTGTTCTCATTCAAAATTTGCTAAATTCCACTGTACATGTACTTCCCAATACATTAACTAACCTACCATGTAGGAGTTTCCTGTTCAAAAACCAAAACAACCCCTTCTTGACTGAAATGTGGTACTGCTGACATTTTATTCTAAATGTTTTATAAGCAAAACTGTTCTAGTAAAAGTAATTCTGTGTATAGGCATGTGCCACAGGCATACTGTACACAAGGTCTGCTGCTGCTTTTAAGATCAGAGTTCATGACAGATGTAGTCGGTCAGTACTCTTTTAGTAACCTACTTGTTAGTCAAACAGACATTTTTCAGAGATCTAGATGGAAGAAATATTTAAAAACTGCTGTCTCAATGCTCTGCAGCTGGATGTTACCTTCCCCACAATAAATGGTGTCCTGGCAGACTCAGAAACAGCTAAAAAAGCTGCAATAGCAACATGTTGAAGTTAGGATCACAAACTGTGTCATTGCAACACAGGCATTGAATTTACTCGTCCATGTGAGTGACAAGGTGACTTGCTCAGAACAGTAACAATCACTTCATCAGTTTATTTCCTTGGTCTTCAATGGTTTCCAATGCCAAAGAAAAAGTTAGACTTCCCTTCTTCCTCCAGTTTCACCCAATAAAGTCAAACAGCCAAAATCAAAAGGTGCAATAATTAAAATTGCAAGAAAATGGGACAGCCCTAATCATCACCACATAAATTACCACATTCCCTTCCTGTGAACTTCTTGGTGGACTATTTTGTGTGTCTTTGGAAAGCTTAATTCTTCTATCTGCACACTTCACCTCCATCCACTTATTACGGCAAATTCAAATCCATGCTTTACTGTACCAACAAGCAGACAAAAANTGTTTCTGCTGACAAACTTGCCAGAATAACTACCAATATCTATTCTGAATAGTGTACCACAATCAAGTGCTTTTTTTTTCCTATTAAAGAGAATTTAATTGATTTAAATATCCTTAAAGTGTGGGTAGACTTTATCTTTGTTAAAAATAAAAAAGCAGTCAAATAAGTAATCCATTATAGACAAATCCTGTTGTGATGCCTGAAGGAGAAAGAACTAGTCTCATTTAATGCCACCAGATCTGATACCTTTAAACCCACTGAGCATGATTGTTAATGCAGTTGCTCTCCACGTTAAAAGCAGAGACAACAGCCGAGGACTAGGTGGTCAGTGTCACACTTCTACTGAGCTGAGGCAGTCATGCAGTAAAGATCCTGGTTTAAAAAAAGGATACTCTTCTGTATCCTTGTATGTGTGAAAAATCTTACCCCTCCAAACTAGCCTTGCCACCATCTTTTTCAGTGCATTGTGAGCAACAACATCTTCCTGTTGCTCCATTTTATTACCAGTGTGTCATCAGGTTCTCACATCTAGGAGAGGTAAAATCTATCTGCATGTCACTTTCCTGCTTATCCACTAGACTTCTACAACACTTGGCTGGCATTTGCCTGGTATTTCAGCTACCTGTAAATACCTTTTTCTGTGCTAAACAAATGCAGTGTTGCCTTACCTGTATTTATTCAACCTTTCACTGCAATAATGAGTTTGACAGCCCAGAAATCGCTGTTATTTGGAGTAGATGTTAATTAAGAGGCTGTGGGATTGGCTTTGGGAGCAAGTAATCCTGCTGAGTGCTGAAGCACTTACTGTGTGCAGTGCACCTGATGGCACATGCACACAGCCTTGTTCCTCCTTCACACAGGGTAACACCAAATTCCCTCACAGAACACTCCAGAGGTTGTTGTTATTGGTGAACCCTCTCAGTCATTAGTGCAAATGGAAGTTCAGCAACGTCTGCCACCTCTGTACATTTTGTGGCTAAAGAAGCTCAGAGGAACAATCCTCTGTTGAACAATTCTCTGTGTAGCTGGAGATCGTCACTTTGTACAACCACACAGTCCTTTGGATGCAGTCAGTGTGGGAATGCACATGCTACCTTTCCAGACAGGATAGCCCATGTAATCATTTGGGTCCAGAGATTACTGAACATGCTACAAAATGGCTGGAAACACAGTGAGCAGAGGCCAACTTATTCACACGGTATTTTAAATGCAAAAGAACTTCTCAAACATTGAATAATTAACCTTCCTAGTATATGTTTGACACAGAGGCCTACATACAAAATCAATCAACAGGGGTTTGGTTTATTTGGGGTGTTTTTTTGGTTTTTTNTTTCCAACAAAAATCAGACAGTCCGGGACAAACTTTTGTAGGAAAACAGCGACACCCATTGCTGGACATCACAGCTGCACCCCTACGCTCCTCCAAAACATAGCAGAGGGGAAAACGCCAGGGAGGGGTAAGCCGAACTCCCAAGGGGTTCGCGAACCTTCTCCCTGGACAGCTGCCTCGAACCTCAGGGTCCGGTCTCAACAGAGGGCTGTCCCCAAGCGCTGTGGCCGTCCAGCAGGGACACACGGACCGAGAGGGGAAGGGTGTCACGGTGTCACCGCCTCTGTTTCGGGGGCCCCGCTGCCTCCCCGGGCGCGGCGACACGGACCGGGGTCGGGCGGGAGGTGCGGGATCACGGCCTCGCTGTCCCCAAACCGCAGCCCTGAACGTGAGGATGCTCCGCGCCAGCGAGGAGCTGCCGGAGAGGCTGCAGTTCGCCAGCCCCGACCAGAACGTCCTGCACTGGAGAGAGGGGGGTGCGGACGTGACTCTGACACTAGGGTAGGTAACGAAGCCCCTCGGCTTTTTGTCCCCCGACATCGCCGCTCAGGGCGGGCTCCGCATCCCGCTCCGCCGGGAAGCAGCCGGTCCTTAAGGGCACTGGGCACTTGTTGCTGACGGCTCCGAAAGAGGTGCTGCGGCTCACGGGCTGCCAGCACTGCACGCAGCCCCGGTGCGGTGCCAGATGCTTCTCGCCTTCCCCAAGTGCCCGCCGTGGCCGTGAAGCGGGGCCGGGCGGCGCCGGGGCCGCATCTCTCCCGGTGTGCGGTGGTCTGGGGCTGTGCAGGGGCCACTTCAGCCCTTGGAGCACGTGTCCGTTCCAGGGTTTTTCCTTGTGTGCAGACGGAGCTGCTGGCGAAGATCCAGCTGGCACTCCGGCGGAGGTCAGGCCGGCAGCCGCCCCCGCTACCAGCGAGCCCAACACCGGGGTAGCGCTTCTGGGCTGTCGGGAGCTGCTCTGTGAGGGAAAGGTACAGACTGGCGAGCCAGGATCGTTCCTCCTCCCTGTTCTTGAATTTGTACCTTCAGGCAGGGATGGTCAGAAGAGGTCTTTCCCCCTTACCTGAAGGACAGGGTCTTTTCTTGCTATGAAGCCAAATGGAAGAGACAAAATAACCAGCTGGAAGAGAGGGAAGTAATGGAGGCCAATCTGTACTTGTATGAACATAATTGCGTTTGTTTTTCTGCTGCTGCTGCTAGTTGGACTGCTGTGCTGAGACAGCAGCAGAGCATAGCAGTGCCTTGGCATGCACTGTGCTACTGAGCCCTGAAATAATTCTCTCTGCATCTGCTATTTGTAGGTAGACTGGCTTAAGATGCACTTAAGTGATGTCTGCATGGACGCCTTTACTGATTTTCTTGAAAGCAATATTTCTTTCAAATTCATGTGTTTACAAATTTTAAAATAAAACCAACTATCTGAATCTAGGTGGGGGGAAGATGATGAAAAAAACCCACCTGAAACAGGTGTATTTATATAAAGTAGTTAGTGAGGTGGATGAATGAAACCAGTCTGGAGCTGTTTTAGACATGCAGTGCTTGGTTTTTCAAAATGGATCTCAGTAACTTCTGAAAGGATCGATGGTAACTTCTGAAAGGATTGATGGAATAGATGTTTTACAGTTGTGCTTGGGTTTTGGTCAGCAATGTATTAGTACTGGCAGACAGACTTGTGCTTTCAGTCATCTAACATCATTTAAGAAGACATGAGTGATATAAACTTACCACCAATCACAGCTGATACGGGTTTCTGTCTTGTCTTGCATTACTTAGAAGACTGATCTCTAGTTATTGTTCTCTTGGTGTTTCCTTTTATACACACATTCTTGCATGTGAAAGACCTGCTGGAAGCAGAGAAAAATTCAAAGTTAACAATTTCTTAGTTTGGGAATTTTTTTAATACTAATGAAGGGCTCACATAGGACACAACTGAAAACTTTGATGCTACAGTGTGGGTATGTTGAGATTTTTGTGTCCAACAACATTGGGCTTTAGTAAATCAAACCGTATTTGAAAGCTTTTGGATAAGGGCGCATCAGTGTGTCATCGTTGCTAAAAGAGAGGAATACTGCAAACCTGATTTGAGGTGAAGGCTGTCTTCTTTTTTTCCTATCATAAGAAGATGTTTAAAATATGCCCTATCAGACCCTATGGGTAATACAAAACTTTTTAATGGCATCTGGTAGTTCAGCAACTTGATGCTTGCGTACTTTCTGTGTTAGTTACAAGAAGAAGTCTGCAAATAGCTAGATGGTACAGCCTATTTTTACTACTGCTAATTCAGTGTGTTATTCTAGCCACTAGTATCTGCTTATTAGAATGATCCTACTAATATTTGCATTTTCTCACCTAAAATGGACAATTTTGCTGTGAAAAGTAAAACTTCTTTTACAAGTGTTGAACAGAATTGATCATACTCTAGTGCCTTATGTTGTTGGTGGTAAGATATATGCTATTTAGTCAATAAAAGGAATTGACATAATTTGAAATCTTGACATTTTTCCCTCTCCCTGTTTCACATTGAAATGATGAAAATTACTTTATTTTCAAACTTCCTACCTAAGTCTATGTCCCAAAAATACATATTGGGTAAGTCTGGAAAAAAATTAATACTTGGATTCAATAATCTTAGAGGTCTTTTCAAATGATTTTGTCATTTAAGTAACAAAAAACAAACAACAAAATAAAAACTTCTAGCTTTCAGACCCATCTACTTCCTTTACCAGTAAGAATATTTTTGGGAAATATTTTTATAGATAATAAAGCATGTTTTATTATGCACTTTTTTTGTGTATTTTCAAGTGATAAAATACTCCTGGTAAACTGTCTGGTCAAAAATTAATCCCAGTTCAGATCCATCAAGACTGGATGTTGTTGCAGCACTCAGTAGATCTGTAGGTTTTATACTTCACGTATCACTGCTGCATTTTCTCTGAACCTTTTGTGTTATTGTCTGTAATTTAATAATAGTAATTAAATATAGAGCTAACTAGGAATGCAGACACATTGCATTGCATAATGGAGAGTATAAGCTTATTACTGCTACTCAGAGTGATTTTAAAGTCTAACAAGTGAGTGGGTGATTGCCTGCTGGACTTTGTGCTCCTTACTTACAGTTGTTGGTAAGAATTCTAGCAGCTCAGCCCTTAAACATTTACCCTTCATATGGGGCAATACAGGGTCTACAGTCAAGGGACATAGGCAAAACCACTGTGTTACTCAGAAAGGAACCCTGAAGCAGTAGGATTTCTCCTTAAGTGGAATTACTGGCTCCTGCAAAAACTGGAAAATAAATACAGGATGTTTAAACAAGAAGGTGTCATTATGCTTTATCAGACAATGGACCTGTTTCAGGTGTGGGACAACAGAAAGCAAGAATCTCCACAATGCAGTATTCATATATGTGGAGAAAGAAGAAACACTGGAATTCCTCAAGTACAGGTGCCACAGGCAGCAGGTGAGTGTACCTGTGAGTGTGGTGCAGAGGGACCAGCTCTGAACTGGAGCTGCAGTGGTTTGCAGGAGCATCCATCAGGAAGACCATGGATTCTGGTGAGCTGTGAACCCAAGGAGAGCTGCAGACTCTTGTGCCTCTTGAGGCCTGGAGGAGAGGTGTTATCAATAAGACAGAAGATGATCAGTTGGTCCAAATTACTGTGTGGGACAGTTCATCACCACTGATCTGGAAATGAAAATGTAATCTGCAAAGCACCTCTTGAGAGGTAGGCAGCTGGTCCTAAGAGGAATCTGACCTTCAGTCAAAACATTTCAATGGGTGCTGAACAGAAGAAATCCTACTTTCTGACACAATGTATTTGAGTGTGACACTAAAAATGTAATTTATAGCTGGTTTATGGAATGATCATAACAGAATTGCAAAAGTTCTGGTAAAAACAGTGGGAACTTCTCAGAAGAAAGCAGAAAATTGTTGTGCAGGGAGTGTTCCCAGAAGGCCAAGGTAAAATCCAGAGCTACAATCTACCTGGATCTAGGGAAGCTCAAGAGCAGATAGCAGAGTGTCCTAAGATGAAAATATGTGTGGTGGCTTCTCCAGGGCTGCTTGGCCTCCTGGATTTCCCATCCTGTGTAAACTGGTATGTAAACAGATAAACTGAGACCTGTGAAGTTATTGAAAGGTTCAGACTTGGGCACAGCAGCTCTAATTCAATTACACTGTTGCTTAATTGTTCACAAAGACCATTAGCTACAGTTTGTCTGAAGTATTTTTTCCCACCTTATCTGACAAAAGAAGCTTTCTTGGATACTTTTACAAGCACACTATAGAATCCTTGGAATCTTGTAGTGGTTTTGGTTTCTTCAGTTTATTTATTACTGTAATTTGTTTGTCCCTTACCAGTATCAAGGATATAAACACGGACATGATTTAAGCTTCTAAAGACAAAAAACACATCCAGCTTCACTGTACCTAGCAGAAGCAGGTAATACTGTGCTCAGTCATGGCAATTTTAACATGAAACAAAGTTTAGATCTGCTGAAGCTGAAAAAAACTAACAGCTAACAGCTGCAGAACCCATGTATTTCTGCATTAAAGTGCAAATTCTGGACAAAAGCCTATTATTATACCAGCTCTTCACACATTACCTGTTTTCCCTGAGGTTACTAGGAAAGACAAAATCCCTGATACCTTTTTAAGAAAGGGTCGTTAGCTGTTACTAGTAGTTTGGAGTGAGTGAGGAGGGGAAGAAAGTAGTATTTTTCTGATTCTGCAGATATTTTGATAAAATTCAATGGCAGCCTAAAAGATAATGTAATTTTTCTCTCTAGTTATATACAGAGTAAAATCACCAATGTCTAGGTAAGCTGTTTTTGCAACTGTCTTTATTTAAAGCACGTGGATGATCTAGATGAAACTGTAAGAGTAGTCCTTATTTTTGTTTTGAAAAATGAGCAAAGAGTCTCTTTTGAAATCCTATTTTTTTTCTTTACATTTTTTTTCTTTCCCCTCACCTTCCATGTAACAGTATCTGCAATAGTCTTGTTGGTTGTAAATGACAGGCCTAAGAACTGGGAGGGTGGCAGATGAGTTTCTCTCTCTCTGTTTACAGTTGAAAAAAGTTAGAAAATCTGTAATAAATGTGTGGTTTGGTCCTTATATGTGTTAGGTCAAGTCAAGACAGGGAGTAAATTTGGGCATTATATATACAGGAAAGACGATCTTTTTAGATTGCTGTTGTCTTCATTATGGAAGGCCATAAATTTTGTAAGTTCTGTTAGTAAAATGAGTGAAAGCCCCAGGGAAAGACTGCATTTTATCATATTTTGTATTATTACTCGTATGTCTTTAAGATCCTTGACATCTTCCTATATTTATTTAAGGTCCTTCACATATTCCTTGAGAGTTGCCTCTCTGAGTGTTATAATTTTGAATGAGTCAGGCACAAACCCTCATCCTACAAAAGTGTATACTAATAATTTTTCTGCTGTGATTTATTGAAGCCATTGATTTCAGTTGGCATTCACCTGGAAGGTGCCTGGGTGGCATTACACTTGTGTTTATAGGATTAGGTTCTTCTGTGCTGAAAATGCAAATTTGCATCTTTAATACTGATATTTGGAAATCAAACCATCTGTACTGAGGTTATGATGATCTGAACATTTCAGTCTTGCTGTTGTTATGGCTGAAATCTAAAGGATCAGAAGTCATGTATCATCACAACTTTTTCTTCACTGTTTTATGGTATCTCTCTTTAAGTCTTATTCACATGAAACTATAGTTGAAATGTGGTGGTAATCTCAGAAGGGTGTGGACATATAATTAGCAAAAATAAAGTAAAAATAAATATATCCATAATTAGGAAAGGAATGTGGCCTTCTCTTTCTGCAAATCTGGTTAACTTTACACCAGTCATGTATGGTGGTTGGAGGGCTCATGGCATCCAAGATTTTTTTGTATAAAGAAGGAGGTATACTGACTCATTAAATGTCAAGTTGAGTAGAGAGGAACAGCATAAAATCAATTTTCAAATAGCAGTAAGAGGTTTTGCAGGAGTTACAGCTGCATACAATAAAGTGGCTGAGGTGCACAGCTTCTGGTTGTTGGAGCAGTTTTAGGTTACATCAGGCCTTGGGGGGTCTCTCAATATTAAAAATTCACTGAAAGGGCTACATTTCCTATTTTACCAAGAAGCAAGCAAGGCAACTAAGTGTACTACTGCATGGCAAACAAGTTATTCGAAACAGAAATAAAGGAAAAATCTTGCTCTAAATCACACTAGAATGATTAGTGAAAGACAAAGGCCCCTTTGCACAAGGAAGCATTTCCAGTGCATGTAGTTGGAACAGGTGATACTTGAAATTACATCTTTGACAGTAGAAACTGCTTTCCCCTGCCTTCAGAAATGTACTTTCTGGTGCTCAGTGAAGCATTGCTAGCTGTACAATGAAGCAGATGCTCCCAATGGAAGAAGTACCATGAATCATCTCATAAATTGGCCTCTTCTCTTATTGTGGCCTGAAAAAAAAAGGGCTTTTAAAAACAGCTACCAAAACAGCTAGATGGAATTCTGCTTGTTTCTTTTCTGTTAAAGCATCAGATGATTCAGTCTTTTGGGCTATTTCTACCTCTTCCAAAACTTTATTTCAGGTAAATGATTACCCCTTATCACGGAGTGTGTGGGATTTGCCTTTTCACCTACCAGGGAATACATATATAGGGTTTGCTTGATCTGCTCTCAAAGTGGGCCTGATATAAGAAACTTTATGGGCACTTTAATATGAAACTTTAGTCTGGTTATTTAGAGGGGTTTTTTTAACTGCCTGTGGAAAACTGTGGACACTTGCAGGTTTTGAAGAAAAGCAGTATTGATGAGGAACAGGGCATGCATCAATGTGCAATTTGAGAGGGAATTTATGAGGAATCAAGGAGATGGCACTGTGGCAGAACATCCCCCCTACCACAGAAGAGCTTATCTGCTCTGTTGATCAGCAGGTGCAATAGCTCTGAATGCTCCCCCACACATGAGCAACTCTCTGACTTGTAAGTTGTCACTTGCTAGTGAGTTATTTCTCTCTGTGGCACCAGGGGTGCCAATAAACATCTGGGCATGAGAACAGATATGGGGAGATAAGCTGGAAATTCCTGACTGAGAGACACTGCTTTAGAAATTATAAAAGCTACATGAATTTCATGGAGGCAGAGACTTCCTACACACACCCTGGAAACGTGTGGGACTTCTCACGCAGAGTTTGGACACAAATTTGGCCGATACTTTCTGGGAATTGAGTGAAAGAATTCTATGTGTACTCCATCAACAATTCAGTGGTAAATTACATTGAATCCTAATCTATACTATTTCTATGCTAGCTGTAAATATAGGTACCTTTATCACACACTGTATTTTATGTACTAGTAGTTGTTTTACTCCTGTGTAGTAAGAAGTCCGTTTAAAATCTTCTGTCTGTTAATTTTGTTAATTCAATAAATAATTCATCTTGTAATAGACCTAGTCAATCATTATTAAGAGCTTGTAAGTGAGAGCAATCTGGGGTGCAGGCTGCCTCAAACAGAGCCACTCGCAGATATCTGCAGCAAAGTCAGGATTTGCCCAAGTACTCCCCCTCTCATTCCTAACAGGCAGCACATTTGCCAGTGCTGAAATAATAGTGAATGTGGTATCTCAGTAGCTCACACATTTAGGAGTGCTGAGGCTTCTCATAAAGAAGCACCGTGAGAACAGTATGAAATTACTGGTGTTTAATTGCTTAAAACAAGAAAGTTTTCTTCTTTTAAGCAAGTTTCCATATCTTAAGGATGCAAAAATAGTCAGTGCTGACATCTCAAGAGGATTTAATTTCTCACAGCAAACAGCAATCTAGATTCACAAATACCTCCTCTGTATTCAGCTTAAGTACTTAATTCAGGACCGCTGAAAGCTTCTGGGGTGTCTTTTCTTTTGACAATCCCTGTCACTTGCCCCTAGATGTCCAGAGCTTGCATTGCCTGGCAGAGGCCTGCAAGTCCAGCAGGGGTGTTTTGGGATCATCACATGCACCTTGGCTCTGTTAGTGTGCTTTGATGTCCTTACCACAGGCACTGACCTGGTGAGGGACAAAGAGAGAATGACAAAGGCACAGGACAGATAAGGGACACCACTCTTGCAATTTTATATCAACATTTTCAGTACAGATGAATCTGTCCATTTCTCTCCAGGAGGCAGTGGTATCGGGAAATTTGGATCTGATAAGGCTGGGCAGGGGACAGAAGAGACGTGGGAGCAGCACAGGCAGAGCAGGATGGGCATGCAGCTCTCTCATGTGCTCGGTGTGCCAAGAACAACCTCATTGCAAGGCTTCTGAGTAACCACATCTTGCAATCCATAATGAAAGTTAGATAGATCAAAGCCTTATCTAGATCTTCTAGATTCCTCTAGGCACTAACATGACCTCTTAAAGTTTGTTGATATCATATCTTTATGAGGGTTTATCTCATCCAGAGCAAATGTGGCTAACCACAAAGATTTACAGAGTGGAAGCTCTTCATGGATGTAAGGGATTCTCAGAGTTTTGCAGACTCCTGAAATGTAGACTCTGTCTGGTATGGCAGCAAGAAAATATGTGTCTTGTGCAGTCTTGTAACAATATCTGAGTATTTCCACCTCTTTCTGTACTCAACTGCCTTGATAAATAAGAAAATGACACCACTCCTGTCTTAGAGAAGAAACTGAAGGATGGCACAGCTATGAATTACTACTCATTATAATAAGAAGGTTGGTTTTGGGACTCTTCTGCCACTAGACCAGTGACCAGTGATTTTGCTTGTGAAATGACAAAGAAAGGGCAGCAGGACACATGGAAAGAAAGAACTGTTGAAAGGCTGTGAAATACGGTATAAGTAAAGTTAATCTGATTTTATAATTCCAGACATCTGTTCTGATTCTGCAGCTTTTGTTGAGGTAATAAGTGACCCCCACAAGTAAATCTAAATATAGCTATAGCACAGAAATATGCAATCAGTTTTCGAGCTTTTGCCTGAGTAAACAGAAATTTGTTTGAGACAGTGCAAATCAGGGATTTTTGATTAGCTACTAGAAAAAGTCTCAGACATTGCTTCCAGACTATTGCATTGGATGCCTCAATGCATTTGAAAATATGAGTTTGTGCTTGAGCAGACAGAGCTTGCTTGGTTCACTTATTTAAGTGAGCATTTTGCTAAAGATAAAAAGCCCCTCATATGCGAAAACTCCAGCACGACAAAATAGTGTTTTGTGACCTCTGACAATTTGTTGGGCCTATTTCTCACAGAGCAAGTTGAACCCCTCTCTTTGATCAGCTTCACAGAGGTCACTGGCTGGACTCTGAATTGCAAGCAGCAATGTGCTGTGGTTTAGGGAGAGGAGAGTGAAGCTGTATCTCTGCTGGTCCACTGCCAGGCCACTTGCTTTGTAACCTAAGAGCTACTATTTCTAGCAAAATTTAATTTAAGAGCTAGTCTTGGCTGCTGCTCCACTTCACTCCTGCCAGCTGCAGAGCCACTGTGCTTCCTGCTCCACATGTGCAGGCAAAATCATCGTACACAGTTGGCCCAGCACTGGTCTGTGAATTTATTCAGCCTCCACCCTCTCTCTCTCTGGCTGCAACCATGACCAAAGTCAGCAGTCAGTGGTGTTTTTTCAGGTTTGTCTGATTTTCCTGCTGTGAATCCAAGCAACAATTAGTTTTTTCAGTTCAAAAGCAAAAGTGCTGGCACAGGCAGACTGTTTGGTAAGTATTTCTCTGTAAGCTTTAATCACACAGCCAGCACAAGTATCCATAGCTAAGGTTAAATGGAGCAGAGAACCACAATATTTGGAGGTGCTGTCTCCACTACTCACGCTATTTTGCACATAGGCCTATTTTTCTGGAAAAGCAACCTATTTGCAATGACAGTGATCCCAAAGTCTATACAATACTGCACCAAAGGATTAATCCCTTTACTCTTCAGTAGCTTCTTGGCTGGATAATCTGGTTCTATTGAATTTCAGCCAGAGATTGCCCACATATTACAAGACTATTTCTTTTTTGACAAATAATGGCTGAGCTGTCTCTCCCTCAGACACTGCTGACTGAAAACCAGTCTCCTTCATACCCCATATTATAGAAGGAATTTACCTTCAATCCCAAAACTAGTCAGCTTGCATCCATGCTAAAAAAACCTAAAAAACATCTACAAAAGAAAAACATTTAAGGACCTTCTGGAGGATCAAGGCATAAAACCAGATTCTGATTATCAACCCACAGCAATTCCATTAAAATGTGGGTCTATGAGCATTTCTGTGAGCATTTCAGCATTTCATAATTGTGGGTCCTGAGTAGTTTTTGATAGACAAATATGTAGCACCTAGCAAGTAAATACCACATGGTAACAGGAGCAATTAGTTACCCATATCACATTCCAGCAATTGTGCTGCATTTTATTAAGGTAACTGTGCCCAGGACATTGCAACCAGCTTCTGGTTTGTTTTACCATTTCCCTTTCACATTCTGAGTCAAGAGCATAAGTGTCTTTGAGGCTTTTGCAGAAGTACCTTGTCCCATTTTAGGGTGACTGCATCACTCCTATACCATTTGTTCTGTCATGGAACATTCCACAATGTTGTTTTCATTTGTTTTTTGTTGTTTTTTTTTTTNTGTTGAAGATCTGTAGTCGCTGACCTGCACTGCTCATTGTGGGTCCCCAAGACAGAGGTGATGCTCTGATGCACGTGGCATAGGTGACCTTTGGGTCTGAGGAGTGGTTGATGCTTTGTGCTACCACAGAGATCCCAGCAGTGCTTCTCTGGATGAGCACAGGCAGCCTGTCATCCCTATGGCCCACGGTCCTGCAGGGATGCCCTCTCTCTCACTGGCACCAGGGTTGTTTTCCACATCCCGTCAGCTCTGAACCCCTTCCTGCCCAGATCCTCCATCCACCCTGCACTCACAGGGTCACTCATAGGAGCAATGGGAGCTACTGGTGGCACCGAGACACTGTCCTCCTCAGGGACATCAGCTCTGAAGGAACTGGGGAGCCGCTGAAGGGACAGGAGGCTGAGGGGGCTGGGGGCAGAGGAGGGGATGGTGGGGCTGAGGGCAAGTGGTGGAGATGAGGGGTATGGGGATGGCAGAGGCTGGAGGGCTGAGGGAGGGCAGGGGCAGAGGACTGAGGACATTAGGGTGTGAGCTGGGGATGCTGAGGAAACTGATGCTGTGAATACTCCAAAAGCAGATTGTTTGCAGCATCTCAGCTGTGATGAGAAACTGAGACTCATTGTTTAAAGTTTCATAGACCATAAAAAAGTTTTCTTACCAAGGAGAGAAGTTGCTCAACCAAGACAGCAGTCCATGATCCAGTTTGTAAGTCATGTCCTCAGGTGAACTTGTGGTCATGAAAAGATAAAGTGAGGTGGGGGCCTTCCCCCAAATAACCACCAAAGACCCTCTTGAGACCATTGCCCAAATTGTATATGCATGCCCAACTATAACGCGCACAACCTTGAATATGGAAATAAGGTCTAAGAAGGGGGACGAGAACTCCGGAACCGCGCCGGTGTTTTAAGAGGCGTGGTCCCCCGTGCACCCAGCGCTGAAACAAAACAACACCTCCTTCCTAACACCGAAATCACGGCGTTAAACAGTTGCGCTCTTCCCGATTTTTTCAGTGACGCTGAGGGCAGCGGGGTCAGGGCTGGGGGCTCTGAGGGGGCAGCGCGGCGCGCTCNGTGGCGACAGTTGCCCTCCTCCCGGCGCGATGGCGAAGCCGCCGCTGCCGGATCGGTTCCGTCCCTCCTCCGCCGCCGACCTCTGGTCCCGCTCCCTCCCGGTCGTCCCCCGGCCCTGCACCTTCCCCGTTAAGCTGTGGCTGCTGGTCAACAGCCCGTGCGTCCAGTCGGTGCGCTGGGACGCCCACGGCGAAGGGGTGTTCATCGACCAGGGGCTATTCGAGCAGGAGCTGCTGGACGTGGGGCCCGCGGCTGCCGGAGAGGAGGAGCTCTTCAAAACCAGGAACTTCAGCAGCATCATCCGTCAGCTCAACCTGTACGGGTTCTACAAGGTGTTGGTGAGTCCGAGCGGCAGCGCGGTCGGATCCGGGCCGAGGCCGGACACAGCCGGGGACGATGCCGGCTACACACGTGGGCCCCTGCACCACTTCTGGAACCCGCTTTTTCGCTACGACCGCCCCGACCTCCTCATAAAGATCAAGAGACTGACCAAGGCCAACAGGGAGAAGCTGGACGCTGGCCTGAACGTGACCAGCCGCCTGCTCGACGACTTGCAGTACATTACTGAAAGGGGACTCGCTTCTGTGGCCCGCGTCCCTCGACGAGGTCGGAATGACCGGTGAGACGGGCGGGTCGTGGCTGGCCTGGGGGTGGCAGGGATTTAGGGATAACCGGCACTGCACTGGCTGGAGCCAGTCACCTGCCCTTGCGGGTGGCTGCTCTGTTCGCACGGTGTAAGAAAAGGGTTGTTCCACAGGAAGGTAGATCTGCTGCCAGTAGACGCAGGGAATGTAATTACAGATTGCTACGACCGCGCTGCCTATATATAAATACACAAATATAAGTATTTGTGTCTGAATATCTATATACTTCTCGCTGTGTAAGTCACAGGTCCTGCTTGTATTATGTACAATGAACCACATGTGTTTCAGTGCCTGTAGACTGCCACCAATATACACGCCAAATTGTCCTTAGATAAAAGGTGCAGCATGCATCCCTCAGTACATTTAAAATCTTAGTAATAAAAACTAAAGTTGCCAGAAACACAAGTTCAGTGTACTTTGAAAAGGAAGAGGCCAATCAAAAGAAAATACTGCAGCAGTTCTGCTTTTTGCATCTTGTATTTTTAGCTGTGGGAAACCGTATACAACATAGAGAAGAATGGAAAGGAGAAAGGAAGACTTTGAGATCTACTTTTGTAGCAGACAGATTGAGTGATTTTAATGTACTCAAATTCAGGAAAAAGTTCATGCAGAAGTCAGTTATTATCTCAGCAAAATGTTGCTTGATGCAGTATGTTAAGAGCTATTATTCAACACATACCAGTTTTCTAAAATACGAATTTTTAAGTATCACTCCTTCACATGAACTGAAAACATATCCACAGATACTTTGTAAACTTCAAAACTTTGGCTTTTCCTACAAATAATATTTCATCAGGCTCTGTCTCTCTTGTTTATTTTGTTTGAAATTAGCTTCTGATCTTATTTCACATTACACAGCTCTTGGCCATATTGCTTTTCTGGTAACACTAAGAGGTGTTAACAAGAGGCCTGCCTTAGATATCTGAAAGAACTTTTTCACCTTTTATCCAAAGAAAAGTTCCCCAGCCCAGGGCATCAAACAGCAGCACAGTTACCTGGGCTATTCCTGGGATAAATGCTGAGGATGGGCAGGATACTGATCATGCAGCCCAGCAGAGACCATGTGACATTGGTGCCCTGCATTAGCACAACAAGGGGAAACAGATGAGATAATCCAGAAGTTCTTCCTAGTTTTGGAATGGGAATGAGTTCAGAGAGCCTAGAGTTTTGTAAAGCTTGTGCAAAAGGCTGTGTCTGATTCACATAATGAAAGAAGTTGTTTCTCTGCAACACTTAGAGACTTTGCTCATTGTTCTCTGCTCCACATGGGTAGACAGCTCCTGCACAAATCTTCTGTGTTGTCATCTTGCTCTAAGACTATTTTATAATGGTGAGGAGCAAATGAAGCTAAGAGAAATAAGACATAGCACCTCAAACCTGCAAGGTTTTATACCCAAGTACCCAAACAGGCACCTAATTCACAGCCTGAAGTATCCTTCCTTGAGTTTACTACTGCAAATCACTGACTCCTCCTACTGCCTAAGGATACCTGTGTCCTTCAGATCTCACACTTGAAAGAAAAGCTGGAGCAACTTATGTAAAACTTAATGTGTTCAGGGCAGATACTATGAGAGAAGGTTCTGTGTCTTTTGTGATTTGGGTTCAGATTAGATGATCATAACACTTCTTTCTGGGCTCAGTTCCCCTGAATCAGAGCCAAAAATCACACATATGATGTCCTTTAAAAAAAGATTTACAAGTCTAGTTGTTGCAACACACAGTTCATCAGTTGTAAGTTACTGACTTGTTTTGGGTTTTTTTTTCCTCCAATGTCCTCATAGTGGACATAAATGGAAAACCTCTGACCAATACTCTCTCTACATTTTACCTGGAGTGGCTGTGGCAAACCCCTGCATGAGGAAGATGAATTAATGAAATTATCATGAACCACAGTTAATGTGCATTTGATGTGGTGAAGCATTTAAACTGCATTCCTAAAGACGCATTCATCTTTTGGGGGAGTCACTCAGACCTTAATTGTGCTTAATGAAAACATATTTTACAAGGTAGAGAGAAAGGGAAGGAATGCAAGGGATTCTCAATCTTTCAAAAAGCACATAGAAGAGAGCTGTCTGAAAGAAAATGCAAAATGACAAATGCTGCATACTGTCATCTCACCAAATGCATACCATCCATCTTTGTGCTGCAAGTGGGAACAGCAGCTGGCAAGTACAGTTGAAGCATGTTTAAAAATAAAAATCACCAGTCTACCAGAAGATTTTGAGAGTAATATCATCAATGAATCTTGGAAATCCACAGTGCAGGGGACCACTGAGAGCCACAGAAGAAATCCTAGCTGTCTGCTCAGGGGGCAGAAACATCATGACATGACAACAGCCACAACAGAGTGAGCACAGCCAGTGCTAGAAGAGAGGAAAAGACAATGGCCAGACTCCAGAAACACCAGAAACCTGGGAAGGAAAACATCTCCTAAGAATTAAGGCAGATCAGACACATACAAGAAGAAATGCCTATCTGAATTGGAAATAAATTTAAAGAGACATTGATGGCCCTACACTATGTCTAGGACTGCAGCCATCCAGCAAAAATTCTCTGCCTCACTGCCTGCCAAGCATGGTGCACCTCTTCTCCTGAAGCCGATGTCATTGTCCATGCTGTGACATTCCTGTCTTTCAGTCACCTCTGTCCCTGTAACACAGCAGAGCTGGCAGAGTTCACTTGGACCTGTGACCCCCTGGGGGACCAGGTTGCTTAGGGATGATTCAATGTCACTGCTCCTTGTTCTAATGAGATCTCAGACAGTATTTCTCACTGCATATTGTGATGTGCCTATGCTGCTGCTGAGTCACCAGCGTGGCATCTGTGTGGCAAACAAGTTGTGTTTGCCACTGATCTGTGAAGATACCAAGAAGCAGAAGCACAACAGCTCATTCAGGGCCAAATTCAAGTTTTGTTGGCTGACTTAAATTACTTTTCTTTCAACTTCTTAAAGGTCAGCCACTTCTGGGTAATAGTGTCCCCTCAAACTTGAAACTGGAGATCTAAAAGTAGGCTAATAGGTGAATGACCAAAGGGATGGATGGATGGATGGATGGATGGATGGATGGATGGATGGATGGATGGACAGATATGGGTGGATAGAACAAATAGAATGTTTTCTCCATCCCTGACAGCATTAGTCCAGCATGCTGAAGTCCTCTAAAAGCATACTGTGCAGAAGTCAAGAGACTTCTGCCAAAATGCAGAGGGAAGGAAGAAAAACTGTGAGACATTAGTCTATATTTTAAAAGAAAGGAATTGTTCTTTGGTGCCGTTAGCTGTTGCATTTCCATTTATTTCTTTACAAAAAGCTGAAAATCTAGTTTTAAAAAAGGAAAAGGCTTATGAGAGGTTTTAAAAAGCAGTTGGTATGGCCAGAAAACTGTTGCCAAACTTGCCAAGTTTAGAAAACCCAGATACCTAAGAACATAAAACACTTAGGTAATTATTTTTTTTTTCGGATGGAACAGTCACAGTGTTGCCATGGAAATGTCATTTAATCTATATTCTGTATTTTAATTAAATTTAAAGTTAAAATCCCCAAACTAGCTAGTGTTTCAGGTTTTTAAAAGGTAGGAGTAAATGCTTGTAGATAAAGGACTTGACTCTTTGGTAATCTCTGTGCAGGACATTTCCAGTGGCCGAGCTGATGTGTGGTCATGCGTTCTCCCTGGAAAAGAGAGACGTCAGTTGGATGAGCAACAAGACAGAGACACAAGGGAGGTCAGGAGGAGTTTTTCAGGCTTACAAAGGGAGAAGCAGGGACATACCTGCACACCACACTATGGAGGAGCAGAAGCAAAACTCATGCCTGGACATCTGTTACAGGCAAAACTTCTTAGTTTAGACAAATTGCCATCAGGGATAAGAGCAGCATGAAGAAACATCCTTGAGTGCCAGAGAAGAAGTTGGTGTGTAGCCTAAAGTCCTTATCAAACACTCTGCTGCTGACCTGTCTGCTGCAGGTCCTTTGTCATGGGCAGACTTAGAGCAGAGAATGGTGTTTGATTGCTCTCAGTGACGTTTTGGCTCTACTTGAGGTCAGTGGCCAAAACCCTACAAGGCTCAACAAGGTTAATTCTCACCTTCAACCTGTAAACCGTTTATAAATCATTTATTAAATACAACTCTTCAAACTGTTGGACTGCTTAGTGTTTTCCCTGCCACATGTGCATGACATTAATAGAAGTATGGAATCCAGGTGGTGGAAGGAATATAACTATGTTATGGTGTTCCTGATGACAAAAGGAGTATAGACTTTCCACAAGATTTGACTGTCCCACTTGAAAACAAACAAAGCATAACTACACTGTCTTTTTTTTTTTTTTTTTCTGAAATGTAAGTATCAAAACAGGTTTTGTTTCTGAAGAACACATTTGGAATTCCAGATTGAAATTCCAAATGTTCATTAGCTTTAAATCAACACTCTTTAGTATCTTGATCAATATTTCAATTCCATTCTAATAGTGGCATTTCTTTTTCTTTATTCATTAGTATCAGCCATTGGACTGCTTAGATCTTATTTCTGTTGGTGCCTTTGCTTCAGTTATGTGAATTTTCTCTAACTGCACCTGTGATACCTTACTGTAATTTAGTTAACTATTGTCTTTATTTATAAATCTGTTATTACATTTATTTATTAGCATTATGATTAGAAAAATAATGGACAAATATTAATTTACAACTAATAGAGTAGGAACAGAAAACTATTTTTAACCACACTTCTTAATGGCTCTGTATGGGGATAAAACAGTACAGGAAGTTATGTTGAAGAGTGACATATGAGGCAAGCCATAATGTAAGCTCCACTGGACATTTTATCTATTTCACTGTGAACATTTTATTATGTCCAGCCCTTATACTAAAATAATATCATTACAAAGGGCAAAGGCAACTTCTGAGAATTTGAAGGCATGTTGAAATTTGTGCATTGAAAGTTTGCATTCAAGAAAAACACTGGAAGAAAAATCCATCTCACTGTGTAGCCTAAAGAAATCACAGTGAGGAAAACAGCTTGTGGTCACCTTTGCCAGAAGTGGACACAGATTGGAGGGCAGTAGGGAATTGCCATACCACAGTGGAGCAGAATTTGAGAGGGAAGGGACATCTTATCTCTGGGGTTTAAAGACATTTCTGACAAGGAGTATAGAGACCATTGGGAATCCCCAGTCTGTGTACACAGCCTGAGACCACAAAATGCTTTCCAGAACAAAAAGTTTAGTATTTTTAAAGCAACTAAAAATTAAGTCAAATAATGCAAACTACAGTGTAAATTTACTCCATTGACTGCTGAAGCTGTTAGTTGCACAATAACACCAGTGGAGTCCTAACTTGGAACAAAGGTCATAAAGGCTCTGAATAAACAGACAGAAAGTCAGATACACATATTGAGAGCTGTTGCCTTTTAATCAAAAGACAGAATAGAGAATAAGACAGCAAATTTAGTTTTGTTACGCCTCAAGGATGGATGTCAGAGGCACCTGAGGGAGAGGTTGCACATGTGCCACTTGCAGGAGGCAACTCTGAGAAGCCTTGTCTTTGGGAGGACTTTGCCTGGCAATGCCTCAGATGGGTCAGCCAGTAGGAGACACTGAACTCCCCAGAACTTCTGATCATGTTTTGTGTATCATTTGAAATTGGCTCCTGATTGTACATCACTCACATTACACAGCTCTTGGCCATGTTGCTTTTCTGGTAACACTAAGATGTGCTAAAAGGCCTGCCTTAGATATCTGAAAGAACTTTTTCACCTTTTATCCAAAGAAAAGTTCCCCAGCCCAGGGCATTAAACCATAGCACAATTACCTGGGCCATTACCGATTAGCTTCTGATTGTATTTCATAAATCATTTGAAATTAGCTTTTCTCCAGTCAGATGAAAAGTTGGACAGGGAAGATGGTCTCCTGTCAGCAGGCAGGCTTTGGGAGGGGCCAGGGACATAAACACTAACTGCGTAACAAATGTCCAGGGATTTTCGAAACTTGCTCCTTGAGTGTGGGTGTTTGGCTTGTGGCTTTTTTAAGACTGTGCTTTTGAGGCTTGGTTTTTTGGAACTTGCTTTTCGGAACTTGCTTTCGAGACGGGGCTTTTTGAGGCTTTTTGCCCTGGCCTCAGGCTTCCTTTTGGTTCTCCTGCCGGGTCTGGCTCGTCCCCGCGTCTGTCCTGCCTCGCTGTGTCCCTGCCCAAGGCGCTGCCTGCTTCATCCCTCTGTCCCTCTCCTGGCTGCCTGCATCCAGCCCTGCCGCCCCTTGCAGCCGGGGCCCGCGGGAGCTGCGCCCGTCCGAGAGGCTCGTTCAGCCCCGGGCCGTGCACAGGCAGGCGCCCAGCACACCCCTGCCGCCTGGACAGCGCTTCCCGGGCTCACTAACGCCCACTCTTCCTCTCTGGCACTCTCTCTTCCCCTCTCCTCTCCCCCATTCCTTCTCCATTTTCCTTCCTCCTTTTTTGTCTCTTCTAGCGCTCTTTTTGTTTCGCAGTCTTAAGCTGTGCCAAGGGAAATACACGTTGGATACGGGAAAAAGGTTTTCACGAGTGATAAAGGACTGGAATGGTCTGCCCAGGGAGGTGGTGGAGTCACCATCCCTGGATGTGTTTAAAAAAAGACTGGATGTGGCACTCAGTGCCATGGTTTAGTTGATGTGTTAGAGCTGGGTTGGACTCAATGATCTTGAAGGTCTCTTCCAACCCAGTGTTTCTATGAGTCTGTAATTCTGTTTGAACAATTCCTTTTCCTTTTCCTTTTCCTTTTCCTTTTCCTGATCCCGTTCCCGTTCCCGTTCCCGTTCCTGTTCCTGTTCCTGTTCCTGTTAAATAAACAGTTGACAGATACAATATTTGCCTTGTTTGGTTTAATTTCATTCCCTACCATCCATTACTAAAAGAACTCCCCGCAGTTCCCCACAGTGGAAGGCAAAAAGGTGCCCCAGGTGGGTGTGGGCTGGGGGCTGTGCTGCAGATACTGACAGGGCCAAGGATGTCCAAATGCTGCAGACCCCAAGGCTACGGCCCCACAGACCACACGGACTTCTTAGGAGGAGCTGTGTAAATTCCACTTAAAGAGCTTCACCTGTGAGAGCAAGCTCAGCAGGTGGGATTTTTACAGCCACCTCAAGGACTTCTGAGGTTTTGGGGGAAACTGTTGTGTCCCCCACTATGGCTGACCACAGAGGACAGGAGTGACTTCATCCTAGCCCTGAAGATTGGATTGTGGGAAGTGTTTCCTCAGTGTGGGAATGCATCTTGGTTTTGTCTTACTATGACTGGGTTTTTCCATGGTCAGTATAACTCCTCCTGGATCCTGACCTGTACTAGAACACAATGCTGGCTGCTGGGGCTAGGTGCTGCTGATCTGGGGCTGTAAGGTAGACACCAGGCTGGGCTGGAAGGGTATTCAGGTTTGGGAAAAGGAAAGACCAGTTGGCCTGGGAGAGATCTGGGGTGATTACTTCCCTGCAGACCTAGAGACACCTTGAGGGGATTGTGGCTGGGACAGGGACAAGGGTTGGCCCATTGACTGCTGCCTTTGTGTGGTGGAACGGCAGCAGCACAGGCCTGGACACCCCCTCCATGAGAACTGCTTTCCTGTGGATGCTGGGTTTGGTGAGATTTCAGGGACAATGACACACCCCCATTACCTCAGACCATGGAGTGGTGACACCCTCTCTCCATGGGACAACCAGGGTAATTACACATGTTTTGAGGGGGATGGCTGGGCTCATCAGGACCCTCAGGTCTGTGACACCTCATGCCTCTCTGGGATACCCCTCTTTGGGACCAGAGAGGGGGCTCCTGAACTTTGCAGGAGCCCCAGGGCTGTGACAACCCCCACTATTGGGGGAATAAGGCTTTATGGGACCCTCAGGGCCATGGGATCCCAGCACTCCTGCCAACCCTGTCCCCTCAATAGATGTGGTCACCCTGTCCCCAAAAGGGGTGCAGGTCCTCAGCATGAGGGCTTCCCCTTCTGTTCCAGGCAAGTTCCCTCCCAGTGCTGCTTCACTCATCCTTGGTGTGCCTGTCTTCCCTGAAACTTCCTCAGCTGCCTGCTGAGTCAATGCCATTCCAAGAGCTTGTTCAGCTGCCCTGCAAAGATCCATTCCTTGGGTAATGGTAGCCTGGTTTTAGTGCTGGCATTTGCTTTCTCGTTGGTTTGTGTCCCCAAAGAGAATCTATCATCAGCTGAAATCACTCTGCAGCACCAGACTCCCTACCTGTTCCTTTCCCTGCATCTCCTAAACCTCCACACCCACATCCTTCTCTATCTTGTTGCCAAGACTTCCACTCTGGAAACAGGATTAGTTAAAGTAGGAAAGATAAAATTACTTAAATGATGAAATTACAATAAGTACCTATTCTGCTTCACTAATGTCATTCCCTTTTGCTAGAGATGTACAAAGAATTTTTTTTCTTAACATTTTAATATTTATTACTATTTAGATAGCAGGAAATGTGAAATGTTGAAAGTTTTAATCACATTCATAGAGCCATAAAATGGCTTGGGTTGGAAGGGACCCACCTAGTACCCCACACACTTCCACTAGACCAGGTTGCTTAAAGGCTCATCCATCCTGGCCTTGAACGCTTCCAGGGATGGGACATCCACAGCTTCTCTGGGCAACCTGTTCCAGTGCCTCACTGGAACAGCGTAAAAAAATTGTTTTTGAAAAAAGCTATGAAAGAACGGTGGATAAAGAAAATATTACTAACACAGTGCCCAGGGGTTCAAATTACAACAGTAAAGCATGTAATTACATATTGTTCTTCATGTCCAACAGAAATGCCATTATATAATTTAAGTATATAATATAAGAAAATATACTTTAGGGAACACATGAAAATCATCAAGCTTCAAGTAACAATCATCTCTGGCAAGTGAATGATTACTTTGTAGTTTTAGTCTGCAATTTACTGTTTAGTATTATTTCAAAAAAGAAAAAGGTATGAAGTGTTGGCCATTATCTCCTGTGGTAATAAGATATCCTCAAAAAGACATGAGTGTTTATAGCACAAATGCAGTTCCTTAAGGAAAATGCAGCATGGCATCCCTCTTACTGCTATGAATTTTGCATTATAGAGGCATCTCAGTGATACTGTTGGATAATGGTAGCTTATGGCTTTTCTGAATAGATTATTAGATTTATTTCTTTCTGCTTGAAATTTTCCATCCTTATACTACATTTAAAATGTTAGAGCAATAATATCAGCCTGCTTTAGGAAAACTGATTGTCATCGTGTTTTTTCACAACTCACACTGCATGTATTTATGAGACTGAAAGGAAGGTGAGAACTGCTACAAAATGCAAGCTCTTGAAAAAGTCTTAGTCATAATTTTCCTAAAGGAATTTTCTTTCTCAGTGCATAGATAACAATGTGCTATTCAGCCCTACAGTTCTTCTATTACTCTGAGTTAATATTTTACGTAAGAACCACTAGTTATGATATTAACATAAAAATGGCAATTTGTTACTCATTCTGCATTTCATAACAATAACAAGGAATTCTCAACTTGGCTTATATACAATGAGACTTCTTGAGATGGATAAACTTTACCTGGCTGGTATCATAATTCATGTTTGGGAGTAATACCAGAGGTGAGTAGTGTCTGTGGTAGCTGATAACTCTGAACTATTTGTTAGGTATAGCTCTGCTTCCTAAAGGACAAAACTGTGTGTCTGTGCATTCCAAAGAGCCAGGTAACACCATCACAGACACAGAGACTTACACAGTTACCATGAACAACAAACCAGGCTGACATACAGCAATGCCTTTACTAGCACCCAACTATCCATTACCACCCCCTCCATGAACATGAACACAGTCCAGTCCTTTTCTGCTTTTCCAGGTGATCTGGGTTGGATGTTCTCTAGTGAAACATGAACACACCTTCACTCCCTGTAAGCACAGCATGTTCATCAAATAATAGTATAGATATTAATTTAGATTTATCCATGTACTGTCTGTGGCTGGATGTCATGTTCCTTACCCAGTCCTTGGTGCAAAGCTTGGGTCTTTCTACAAACCATGTCTCCTGGGCCATGAAAGGGTCCACTTTTTCCCCAGTGCACTGCACACACACAAACACAGACTGATCCCACCAGCAGGCAGCCTAAGACACTTTGGACTTCTAACTGGAGTTTCTAAGATCTGTAAGCCCCCCCATTGCTCTGTGACCTGTGTTCCCTTCTACTGCACCCTTGCCCTCCTCTCTGACCACAGTTTCAGTCCTTTGGACTGACTCTTTTCTATTGCACCTGATGTCTGTCCTCAGCCTAAGTTTGCATGTACCAGATGTGGAAGTCCTTGCCTTGCATGGGAGACTGAATGGGACTGAAAACACCATTAACAGTGAAATCAGGCATCTTTATTTCCACAGCTAAGTCAGATTCAGGATATGTGTGCATGCAGAGGAGAAGCATGAGCAGGATATAGCAGGGCTTAAGCACTGAGGCTGCCTTTGGATCAGCAGGCATTGCCCCAGAAGAAAATGGTCATGGTCCACTGCAGCCTGCACTGGATCCTGTTTATCCTGCTTCTTTAGCCAGTTTTCTCCTTAGGACCTGAAGGAGCTCCTGCACCCGAGTAAAAAAGTCCACCAGCTTCTGAAGTGAAAATGGGTAGGAGCTAAACCTGTCCAGTAGTTCTGGTGTTGGTGTTGGCTTTTGAGGGGGTGTTAGGGTGGTCATAGAATGTCTTGATGCTCCTCTATCTGCTTGGGGGTCTATCTGGACCAGGATCCAGTCATAGAAGTGCTGAATGGAGGTGTAGACTCCAGGCTGGTTTGCTCCCTCACAGCCTTTTCCCCAGCTGGCCACACCAACGAGCCAGAAGAAGGCAGCATTGTTGTCTTTGCACACCAGAGGACCACCACTGTCACCCTGCAGTGGAGCAAGAGAGGAATAAGTAATGTTGAGTGGCTGCTGTCAGCACTAAAGCTGTTACCTTCTCTCCCACATCCCTTCCCAGAGCTGTATTTCTGGTAGAGAAAGTCTCATTCCACATTCTGGAGCCTCTAGAACTTTGGCTGGGAGCAGGTCAGGGGCTTGTATGGTAGGGCTGTCTCTCATCTCTGCACAGATGAGAGATCCTGGATGTGCAGAGGATGGAGGTTCCAATGTTGGCATCTGGACCTCTGGACTGCCAAGAGCACTGTGTGCTTGCCTGGCTGTAGTGCCAGGCCTCTGGGACAACAGGGACACTGGACAAGGACCTGCAAATGGGGAAGAGGAGGGAAGCCCTAAGAGGGATGGGGAGGGTGACAGGCCCTGGGCTGTGCTGGGGTGGTGCTGCACACGCTGCCTGCACTGCTGGGGCCTGAGTGTGGCTTGTCTCACACTCCTTCCTACCTGGCAGGGCTCGATGCCACCCACTGGGTAACCAGCACACAAGTTTTGAGTGTGGATGGCCCCTGTGTACCAGAGGCTGCTGTTACAGAGCTGGACATCAATGAGGTGGACCTTGGCCTCCTGCAGGACGTTGCTAGGTCTTTGAACTGTGAGCACAGAAAGAAACAAGCACACGGCAGTTCTTCACCATTCCCCTCCCCTGTTGGGGGGTAAAGCCCTTCCCTAGGTCGTCCCTGGGGTTCCCTAGGCAAATACCATGCTGCTCTGTTTTCCCCCTTCTGTTTGGCTTTGGAGAGTGGACCAGGACTACCTCTCCAGAGGTAAACATCCTGCAGCCTGACTGGCTTCAGCCTCTGCTGTTGGGAAGCCCAACCCATCCCCCTGGTGTGCCAAGCTTGCCCTCAGGGCATGTGTCCTTTTCGGGAACTCACTTCCCGTAGTGGTAGCAGCCCAGCCAGCAATGTAACAGATTTCCAGCTCTGACACTCGCAGTGTGGGGTCGGGCACACAGCCCAGCTGAACGTAGTGGCTGCACACGACAGGCTGGTCCAGTCTCAGCAAGGCAATGTCGTTCCTCTCCTCACCAGGAGTGTAGTGCTCATGCACCCGCAGCTGCTTTATCTGGCGCACTTGCACCTCGGGGCCCAGCTGAGTCAGCCGGGTGGCCCCGGTCACCACCTGCCACGTGTTGCTGTTCCTGAGAAGCACATGGAGAAAGAGGTGAGAGGGAGCAGAGCCCAGGTTCCCTGTCCTCTGCAAATCAGGGAAGAAAGCAGTGTGTATGACTGCCCTAGCTAGCATGATGTAGGCTGAGAGAATGTTGACCTAGAGGATTCTAGGAAGCAATGGCAAGAGAGCAGAGTGTTCTCCTGAGTAGTCTCTCAGCTGGTGTCTGCAACGCCCAGGCATTGGGCATACTGCAGGGAAACAGAATGGGAGTAGCCCATGGTGCTGCCAGCAGGGTACCTGCTGGTGTTGTGGAGCTATTCCCATTCCCTGCTGCTCCCTACCTGGCATTGATGAAGCAGTGGGCAGCTGTGAGGACCCACTCTGTGCTGATGAGGGACCCTCCACAGATATGCCCTGTGCCTGGTTCCTGGGGATCCTGGATGCTGACAATCCCAGCCCAGGCTCCTGGCTGGACACCTGTGCCATCGATGATGTCCAGGTTACCATAGTCTGGAGCCATGGAGTCGTCGTCGTAATCCATGGGGCCATGGGAAGCAGACATGGGCCAGAGACCACAGGTGCCTCTGTAAACAGAAAGTCATTGCTGTCCTGCTTGATGGCTTGCTGCTGCTCAGGTTGAATGTCAGCCAACACACAGCCCTCCCCACATGGCATTGTTTGCACAGACAGCAGAGCCAGGGAATCCCATGGGGCATAGGTCTGTTCATCCCTGTTTCTGCTTGAGCCCACTAGACAAGTTGTGCTGCAGCCTGGGTACTGTCAAGGAACTGAAGCTCCTGCATGGGGCTCACAAAACTGCAGTGTGGCCAGAGGGGACAGAGAAAAATGCTCAAATGTTGTCCAAACTCCCTCCAAGAGCCTGAGGCCACTTACCCACAGGTGTCCCATGTGCTGAGCACAGACCTGCACATCACCAGGAGGAGAAGGAGGCACAGCAAATTCATCAGTGCCAGTGGCATGTATCTGGTGCAAGGAGTGAGGGCTCATTCAGTGCAGCCACCAACTAATCCCTGCAGTACCTTTGGCCCCAGGGCTGATGTCACAGAGCAGCTGCTTCAGTGTTTTGGGTACAGTGGCATTAGGCAGTGGAGGGGCAATGTAGAGTCATAGAATCATAGACTGGTTTGGGTTGGAAGGAATTTTAAAGATTATTTAGTTCCAATTCCCCTGCCTGAATACCTTACTCTAGAGCGGGATGCTTGAAACCCCATCCCACCTGGCCTTGAACATCTCCAGGGATATAGAACAGCTGCTTTTTTTAGATGGCCTGTGCCAGTGCCTCACCAGCCATGAAAGTTCCAAGCAGGAAGAGTGGCAGAACCTGAGACTGGACATTCCTGATAGGCCCAGTGGATGCTCTGCTGGCAGGATGAGGGTGTGCAGGCCTTGTGGCAGGCACCAGCATTTGGCTTCCAGCACTGCCTGCTAAAAGCTCACAGGAACACAGCCCATGGAGCATCACAGCCTCTTTGGAAAGTTCACTGACACCTTGTTTCTGCATCAGTTTGCCACCATGTCCTTCCCAAAAAACATTCAACAGAGAGCAGTATGCATGTGTTTGGGCACTGAGGATCCAATCCAGTTACAGCTGTGGTGGGTAAGCAACCAAGTGCAAGCCCAATAAACCAAGCACTCCCAAGCAGTGCCAATCTTCCTGCACAGAGCACAATGAGATACAGCACAGTCCATGCTGGCCATGCCAGCTACAGCAACACCCTCTGGCAGACTCCATGAACTTGCTGTCTATGGCTTCTCCTGCTGTTCTGGACCCATTCTGACAAGGATGGTTTTGGCATCTGGAGTGTGTAGTCAAGGACATGCAGTTTGAAGCTGTAGACAAGGTGGTCCTGCTCTCAGCTCCACATGCCAATTTCCATGGCTTTGGTAGATCCCATACCAGTCTCATCCCATCAGTCTGGCTGCTACAGCCTTGTTCACCTGCTGGAGTGCAGGGCAGTCATGGCAGAAAAGCAGGAGCCAGCTGCATCTGCTGAAGTTGCTGAGCAGAGCTAGCTCCCTGGAGGGGAGAAGCAGTGTCTCTTCTGGTGTCTCCTCACAGAAGCCACCCCTGCTGTTCTAACCTGCCTCCTTTTACAAGATTTTGCCACTTTAACCCAAGGTTGCAGAGAAGAGCCATGAGAACACAACAGAGAGGTTACAAAAAGGGCCTTATGATGAGAAACCCAGTCTGGCTAACTCTCAGGGAGAAGGTGAAAGATCAGGAACAGGAGCTTGGTACTAAAGGAGACTTCAGCCTGGCAAGAAATACTTCACAAACTCTAGCTGATGTTAGGTAAGCTCAAGTAGAAGGGAAGA
This sequence comes from Aegithalos caudatus, assembly GCA_013389925.1. NCBI lineage: Eukaryota > Metazoa > Chordata > Aves > Passeriformes > Aegithalidae > Aegithalos > Aegithalos caudatus. Next base: position 32,125 of record WEIU01023467.1, read on the forward strand.
TGAGGTTTGTTGTTTTGATTTTTTACCAGTAAGTGAAATTATTGTTAAGGCAGCTTGTGAAAGTAAGCCTGGGACAAATAAATTTAAACCCTGCTGAGCACTGTCCTTTCTTGGGTGAATAATTTTTCTGCTGGTTTACTTTGAAGAAGAGGGTAACATTTTCCCAAGTGGTCTTGAGTTTTGGAGAGTGCAACACTACTCCAGGAGATGATCCCAAAGCAGGTGGCTCAGACAAGTGCAATTTTATGCTTTTGCATCAAACATGTCCTGATGGCCCAGCTGTGACTATTCCAGAAAGTTTACCCAGGCAGTTCCACACTCAGCATTAGGCCATTTTGACTCCAGTCTGAGATGCAAATTCTATTGAGGCACCACACAGATGCTAAAGCACCCTAAGCCTACCCTTTTTAATCCCTCACTAAGCTTCTACCATAATTAGGTTCTTTGTGCAAGCACCACATGGTTGTCAAACATCTGCTTGGGAAGGTTTTTGAGGAAAAATGTTTGAATGGAATATATTAAAACATGGGGGATGTTTAAAAAATCTCATTTGAGAATGAATTTTTTTTTTCTGCTGCTCCTCAAAGTGTTGAAAGCTTGCTTCTTTAAATGTTTCTGGAAGAGCCTGTATTTTGCTCTTGTAAATGGTACTCACACAATGTTATGTTCTTTGCATTTATTTTGACATGAGAGACAAGAACACATGAAAGCAAATTAAAAAGTGGAACAATACATAGAGAAGATAAAAAGATGGGGGGGGTGGGGGGAAAGTGAGTACTTCAGTTTACAAGAAAATACCAGAGGGAATTAAGGAAATGATCACTTGGAGATCACAATATGCTAAAATCACAGATTATGAAGAGTTGGGAAGTATACTGTAATGTTTCAAATTTGACAAACGGAGTTTTGTGTTAAAAAATAGTGTTTGTATATTCATTAATCTCTAACGTGTACTTAATAAGAAATAAAAATGTGTTTTATTTAATATACATTATTTGTCTTGCTTGACTGAATTGAAGTGGCAAGCATAAGAGTATGCCTTTTGTGAACTCAGCTTTCAATTTTAAAGTTATTTGCAGAAAAGTCTGCACCTCAAATCAACAATACATTCCTTTCTCCGATCCCTACCCCAGACTCCGTGTGTGAGGGATGAGTGATCCACAGTGCAGCAAGGTCCTGAGCAGGTGCAGGCTGTGCTGGTTAGCCTGGAGAAGAGGAAGCAGGGAATACTGCTCTATTCAATTCCTTGGAAGGAGGCTGCAGTGAAGTGGGGAGTGGTCTTTTCCCCCAGGTAGCAAATGCTAGGACCAAAGGAGCCAAAGGAGCCAGCCCTCAGGTTGCTCCAGGCAAGGTCAAGGTTAGAATTTTTTTTTTACCAAAAGGCTTGTCAAGCTTTGGAACAGGCTGCCCAGGGAAGGGATTAAGTAACCATCCCTGGATATATCTGAAAACCACAAAGACATCAAGCTTAGAGAACATGGCTCAGTGGTGAACTTGTCAGTGCTGGTACAGTATAGCAAACATATGGAAAGGGGTAAAAGATCACTTGAAGTTACTGGTGTCACTTGATATTCTCTGCTGTGCTCATTTGAATTCCTTCCTTAAGGATGTCTTCTGAGATATCTTTAAGACACACAGCCATCTGGACATCTTCCCTTTGTGTAATTAGCATAGGACGAGTAATGCAGAATTTATCACTATTAAGGAATATTGCCAGAAGGGTTTAGACTAATTTATCCACTTTGAAAAAAGTTGTTATAGTTTAAGATGTGTGTGATGATGTAATAATGAGGACAAACACTCAGTTACCCGTTTTACCTCCCTCTCTCACTCTCTTCTCTAAATCCTAGAGCAACAGTATCCTCCTCCTTTAACAGAGCACAGTGGCTGTTGAATAAAGAGCCAGGAATTAACTCTACAGTGTGAGCAGATCTGCTGGGAAAAGCTAACTACTTTTTTAATATATTGTGTGTATGTAATATATACATGTATGTGTATACACATTACATGTATATTATATATGTAATATTTATTACATATATTATACATATATATCACACATATATGTATGTAATGCATATAATGTACACAATATAATATATATAGTATTTCTGGTTTTGGTAATAACAATGCCTAGAGTCATGCAAACATTGGGAATCAGAGATTCATAATTTGTTTAGATTGGGAAAGGCCTTTAAGATCATCATGTCCAATCTTAAACCTGGCACAGCCAAGTCCACCACTAAACCACGTCCCTAAGCAGCACATCTACATGAATTTTAAATCCCTCCAGTAACTCAACCACTCCCCTGGACAGCCTGTTCCAATGCTAGCCCACTTTTTCTCTGAATAAATTTTTCTTAATATCCAATCTAAACCTCCCCATGAGGACCTGAGGTTATTTTCTCTTGTCCAGTCACTTGTTACGTGGGAGAAGAGGCTGACCCCCACCTGGCTACACCTTCCTTTCAGAGAGTTGTAGGGAGTGATAAGGTTACCCTGAGCCTGCTTTTCTCCAGGCTAAACAACCCCCCTCCCTCAGCTGCTCCTCATGAGACTTGTATTCAGGTCCATTCCTCTTCTCTGGTAAAAAACCTAGGGGTGACCTAGTTAGGAAGAATGTGGGAAAAAATCTTTCTTACCAGTCTGGGGGAAAAACCAGCAAATACTGTCTATCTTTAGCTTAAGTTGTTTAAGCAAAAGTATCAGCTGCTGTTGCATGGAGACCCTAAAACCTGTCCAGAAATCTGGCAAAACCATCAGATTACTGATGTGACTTCTGCACTCAACTGCTTTTGATGCTAGAAATGTAAAAGAGAAAATAAATTTCAGCCAATCTTTGACTGTAGCATGGTCATTCTGTTGCTCTGCCTCTCAGCCAGAGAATGGAGTAATCCCTATGATTGCAGCACACACTTGGATCTTGAATGAAGTACATGTCTGGCTTTGATTTCTCAGCTGAGATTCTTCTTCCATTTAAGACCAGAAATTAATTTCTCAATAAAGGCCACATTAAATTGTCAAAAAATTCAGAGATCTCCTTGCTTCACCCTTGTTCTGTAGCTAGGTATTATTAATGGCTTAATGCTGGGCAATGTGATACAAAACTTGACATTAAGTTTGCTTTACTTAAAAAAGGGTTTGTGAGCAATGATAGATTAGGATTAATACATGTGATTAAGGAATGAAAAATTAAGTGAAAATATTTCATTTGCTGGCTGACCACTCCTAGCTTTTTTTCTAGGGCACAATCTATATTAAGTAATTTTGATTTCTATACTTCATTTAGTTTTCAAGTATCTCCATACTGTTTTAGTTCAGCTTATCCAAATGAAGAGGGTAAGGGTAATTGGAGAAGAGGACATTAAAATGTGGTTATTTTATAATGAACAAAGCAACCTGTAAGCCATAGGACCCACCTTTTATTTTTTATGAGTGATTAATTTCTGGACAAAAGTTATTGTTTCTTGCTTGATTGGAACAATCTTTGATAGGTGTGTAAAGTATACATCAGATATATCAGTGATTCTTGGAACTAACATGCTTGTACGTGAGTGCTGATTTTATGGAACGTTTCTACAAGAGGGGGTGATGTTTATCAGTAAGTTCTAAAATACACTTCTGTTAATCTGTGTTGATAATTGCTTTTTATTAGTCTTTGAAATTAGAACTGTCAAGAATTTAGAATAGTACATACATTAAAAGAATTGTTCACATGTGGATTTGTATTTATTTTAACAGTTGATAGTAACATTTTTAATATTAAAAAAGAAACCAGAAACTCTGCATCAGTTGTAACAGTTGAGAAAACGGCGGACTTTTAAGAACTGACTCAAATCATCTGCTGAAAAGGCCTCCACTTTGGAGTAGGCAATTGTAATCAGCAGTTCTTTCACCTGTCTACAGCTCTGGGAGTTCTTGATCTTAACATTCTGAAATCTCAGTCAATTTTTCTCCCTATAATACCTGTATTATCCCTTTTTTGCACTTATAGACCTTTTCAGTATATAATAGAAATATCTCTTGGAAGAGGAAACTAAGTATAGGACCACCTTGGTGAGTATTATTTAAGGATGAAACTGCTATAGTGAAGAATTATGTTTCACATTAAGTCAAACTTTAATTTCCTGTGATTTCCTGATTTGTTGAAGTTGTCTGAGTGGTAAGAGGAGAGAGAAATTAGTATTCTCTCTCCTATCATTGTGAAAGAAGATGATCTCTCTATTTTTCTAGGTAAGAAATGCTTTTGATTAAAATACACCATTGTAGAGTGGTCAGGAGGACAGGAAATAAAGCACATGTACTATAAAAGAACAAGTTTATGACCTTATTATTACAGTTACAGTTTATTGTATTTGTGCAGGCATTGTTATTTTGTATTAGCAGTGGCTGTTTGTATTTCAAAACTCTATTTAGGCTGTGTGACAAAGAGCAAAAGAGAAAAGCTTTATATGACTTCGGTAATGATTTAATGCTGTGACAAAATAATTGACATTTATTTACTTTCACTAATGTGCACTTAAATCCTTTGCTGTTTCCTGTTGTTATGCATGACTGGAGGAATCAGCAGTGTGCCAAGATGCACTCTGCTAAATATATAAATTGCTGCTGGAAATGAAGGACGAGTCCTTTCTGTTTTTAATGCAGAGGAAAACAACCTACCTGCTGCAATCCATTCCAGCTGAGCAGGGACCTTAATTAGGTGCTTCCAGCAGCATATTTTGGAAAAAAGCTGTTAATTACACATCAAAACAAGCAGGAGGAAGGAGCCATCAATTCTTCCAAAAGAAGGAGAACAAGAGAAAAAGAGGATGTATAAGTAAAACAGGCTGTGCTGTTTTCATTCTTATTTGTATTTGGCATAAAAATATGCTGGTGGAATTGATTTTTTTCCAGCAAGTAGCCATGTAAAATGTATTAATTGTTTCTGGTTTGTATTTTTGACTCAGACCTATATGAAAATTCCACAGTAATGCTACAAAACAAATACCCATCTAGTCTGATGAAAATTAATTAATTTTCATTGGCATATCAAAAGTACAGCACTAAAAAAATATCAGTTTTCTTAGATTTGACCTGTGACATTGACAGTGCCTAGCTTGCTCTTGTTTTTGGTTTGGCTAACATTGGTTTCAAACCTAAAAGCTTTTTGGGACGATAATTATGAGCAAGTTTACTGATTTTCTAAAATCTCTGTACTTATTCTCAGCACCCATTGCATAAGTGACTTTAAAGGTGATACAAGTCTACATATTTACAAGCAGAAGAAACTTTTATTAAGTTTTGAAGCAACAGAAAAAGTGGAAATCACTTTCAGAGTACCATCACTAATTTGTAAGAAAGCAGCCAGTAAAATATTCCAGTTGTGTTACATCTAGAAATAGAAGTTATATGAAGTAGTATTCTAGTTTGAAAGTTGTATGTAAAGGATAACCATATGTTTTAATAGTTGCTAGCCAAATAACCATACTGAGTTCAAAAATGTTGAGTACTGTTCTTATATATATTAGCTCTTAGAGTGCTTGGTTGTGAAATCCTGCCACAGCA
>WEIU01023467.1:42503-57579 GCA_013389925.1 Aegithalos caudatus
GGTCGGGGCCTGCGGAGCGGGGAGAGCGGGCGGGCCAGGCCGAGCGTCCCTCCTGCGCCTCCCTCCTGCGCCTCCCTCCTGTCCCTCCGGTACCCCACGGCCCGCGGGGAGGGCTTGACTTGGCCGTGGGTGTTAATCAGGAGGCGCAGGGTGTTTTCTCCTTACGGGGGAGTCGCGGCGGTGCGGTAATGATGTCTCTTGCTCCGTTTGCAGTGTTGCCGCGATGGAGAATAAGAGTAAAAAGAAGTTCGTGGGGAAGAGTGGGAAAGGACCTCGTGGAAAAGCGCCGCTGGGGAAAAGGAAATTTAAAAAAGATAATGGTAAGAAAGCGAAGGGGCATCAATAGGAGCCCTGGCTGAGTGGTTATGGTTGTTTACTGAGATGCTTGGAGTTTTGGCTTTTTTTCTCTCTTGATAAATTCATCTTTTGAAACGACTAGTTTAGCAAATGAGCAACAAGAAGAAGTGGGTGTTGTTTGCCTGGGCTTCAGTAAGATTTCGACAGCGCCTTCTCTCCTTTGAGATCCTCCCAGAGGTGCTGATGAATTCAGGGCTGCAGGAGCAGAGTCGGGGTCGATTAAAGCGTGGCTGGGTCAGAGCCTGGGGTGCTTTTTGGAGACCACTGACTAGCAGGGGGCCCAGGGGCCCGTTCAAGGTCCGGTTCGGTTCGGCAGCTTCGTGGAGGACGTGGGTGACGGGCGGAGTGCAGCATTTTCAGATTTATTTGTGACACAGGACTGCAAGGAGCCTCAGGTGCACCAGAGGGCCGTGCTGATGTCAGCGGGTGGGAGGAAAGGGCTGGCGGAATCCTGGTGAAGTTCATCAAGGATCAAAAGGCAGAGTCCTGCAGATTGAGGGGAACAGCTCCATGCTCTCGAAAATACTGGGAAAAGCCAGAGGCTCCTGGTGATGAGAGCTGAACCAGCAGTGTGCCCTGGTGCTGGCTGCATCCTGGGCTGCCTGGGAGGAGTGCTGTCAGCAGATGGAGAGCTGTCAGAGCTGTCACCCTTTCCCCTCTCCTCAGCCCTGCTGCTCTGGCTCCTCAGTGCAGCAGGGATACAGATGTGCTGGAGAGAGCCCAGGGAAGGGCTGCAGAGATGGTGAAAGGGCCAGGGCATCTCATTCTGAGACAGCTGTGTCAGTTCAGCCTGTCCCAGAGAGGCTTCAGACGCCTCTCCCCTGCTCAGTGTGTGAAGGGAGGGCCCAAAGCAGAGACAGACTCGTCCTGGTGGTGCCCAGTGTCAGGACCAGGGAACAGTGGGCACAAACTGAGGCACAGGAGATTCCTTCTCAATATCAGGAAACATTTTTTTACTCCAGGAATGGCTGTGCATGGGTTGCCCAGGGAGATGGTGGCGTTTACCACCTTGGAGACAGTCAAAAGCCACCCAGACATGGTCCTGGGCTGTTTTGGGTGTCCCTGTGTGAGCAGGATTGCACCAGGTGACTTTGAGAGGTGCCTTCCAACCACACCCATCCCATAACTCTGTCTTGTATTCCAAAATGTACTGACTGTGTCAGCCACTACCTTGCTGAAATGCTTTAAACACCTTTCCTCTCAGTCTGATTCACCTAAAGTATTCTCAGTTTAAAAATTTAGAGCTGTTAAGCTTTTGATTCCAGAGATTGGCATTCCTATATTAAGACAAAATAATCTGAGAGGTGAAGCTAGGTGGGAACCTGCTGTGGGTTAGGATTGAGGGGCTGCCTTTCACTGCTATCTTAGACCCTGCTGAAACAGCTCTTATCATGAACTGTGAGGGTTTGGGGATTTGGGGATTGATGACTTTGATATCAGGGAGGGTGAAAATTCTTAATACAGAATAATCCTTTTTGTGCCTGAGCTGTTACAGTGCTGACCAGAAAATAGTGCCTGGGCAGAACTTCCCTAAGGAAAACTTACACACCCAGGGGCTGCAGTGAAAACATCAGCCCATAAGAATTTTTGTTAAATACAGAATTGTTATTAAAAATAGTTTAATCCTTGTTACAGCAATTTTTTAAAAAAATTTTGAAGCAACAATAGGTGTATGATAGCATTTTAATTTCTGTTGTGTTGGTTAATAGATTCAGGTCCATCAAAGAAAGTCTTTAACAAAGGAGATGGGGAAGGAAAGCCTGAATCCATTTCCAAGAAATTTATTAAAGGACAGCTAAATCCCGGAAATGCTACTGTCAAACAATTCAAGAATAAACAGCAGCCAGGAAAGTTTGGAAAGAAGAGAAAACTCCAGGATGGTGAAGAGGGAGGTGAGCAGATTTTTAAGTCTGGATGTCAAGGGAAACCAGGTTTTGGAAACACATTATCCATCAAGACCTTCCTCTTTCTGTCTGCCTTTCCAAATTGGCTGAATAACTCCAGGTCTGCTTCCTGTTTAATCTTTGGTGTGGGAAAAGTGACTTCACTTGACTAAGCTTGAGGCTGAAGTTATGAAAATCAACAGTTTGGAATTTTCTTGGAAGTCAAAAGTAAAGACACAGTATCAAATTTACAAGCTGTCACACCATGCTAAAGCTGTGTTTATTTTAATGGCAGTGTTAAGTGGTTAGCTAGAAACTGGCAATTGTTACTTGTGATTTGCAAACAGAGCTTTTCAAAGTGTGTTTGTTCTAAAAGTAGTTGCCATAAGCTTTGGAATAGAAATTCATGAAACAAAGCTGATTATTCTTTACATTATTTTCTTTCTGTGGGCCAGACTATCTGATCAGATCCTTTAAGGGAAAAAAAGGCATAATGGGTGTTAACACTGCTTTTATATTTTACAGCTTTTTTTCTTTCTGGTGTTTATACAGAAAGCCTAAACAATTGTCTGGTTTTGTCATGTTTAATGGATTTATTTTTCAAATTAATTTCCTCTGCTTGAGATCTTCATCTTTCCCTATGCTCTCCTCTAAAGTAAGGCTCTACTGGGGCAGTTAATCAGTGTTGTAAAATGAGAAGTGGAATCTTAAATGAGGGGTTTTGAAGTTCTGCAAAAAGGTGTGATTTATTTGGATGACAGAAGATTGTGGTTGATTATTTTATTATTGCTGTTCTTGCATGTTTGCAGGCTGGATTCACATGGAATGTGCACTAGATGTCTGAAAATACAGTAACAGTAGAATGTTTTTATGAGGCTGCTTTAAAGGAAAGGAAACCCACAGCAAACCTTTAAATGTTGCTCATAAGAGTAAATTAAAGCCTCTGTGCACTGCTCTCAAAGCATTACAAGCTTTTCCTGTCACTGTTGCTTTAGGAGAGTGATATAAAAATCAATAATATGCTTTGTAAAAAGGAAAGCATGGGTTTTTGAATGGGTAAAACAGTTAAGTACATGCTCCTAAATACCAGTGAGCAGTGCTTTAAGCTCTAAAAACTTAAGGTGTTGTCCTTAATGCATAACTTGTGGCCCTTTTATAACATTATTTTGCACAGGTTTGTTGTGTGGCAGTGTACAGTGGCTGTATGGTAAAATGCCATGCTTAAGGAATTTGACTGAGTAAAAAGATTAGGCATGTAAAAAGGATTTAACTTTTTTTAGGTTTTTTTGAGTTTTCAGATAAGTATCTTTGAGCTTGGGCTCTCCTTTAGAATGAGGGAAAAGGTTTGTGTGAATTAGGAGTGAACTAAAACAGGAGAATTATTGGAGCAACCATAGCTGCTAAGTACATCTTCAGTCAATTTTCAAGCTATTAAGAGATTTTTGATGCACCCTGTGACAGTTTTGAGGAAAATGAATTGTTTGCCTTGTTTTTTCCAGCAGTCTGGAAGCAGTGATTGCTAGCTTAGCAGACTTATTCAGGATCTGTGGTTTCATGTTATCTGGCTGGGTAACTGCATGCAAAGGTCCTGAATCATCAGCAGTTCAAGTCCTAGAAATGCCACAGTCTAGACTGGCAAAGAATTCTATTGCTGCTCTTTTATTGACTGCAGAAAATATATTTATTTTTGTCCTAAGGGTCAGATTCTAAGAAGCCAAAATGGAATGACTTCAAAAAGAAAAAGAAGGAGTTAAAGCAAACCAGACAAATTAATGATAAAAGTAATTATGACATAATTGTAAAATCCAAACAAATATGGGAAAACATGAGAAGGTAATGACTTTTTTTCTTCCACTCTCTTGACTTCTAGACATAAATTGCCATAATACCCTCTTTCTCATCTTGTAATTATGTAAAATACGTTTCCAAACTGAATCTCTTCGGGTGAACAGTAACATTGCATGCAATTTTTTAGGTGTTTCAGAGTATGGTAACCCATGGTCATAGAATATCTGGATTGAGCTTGTATTTTAGGCAAAAATTTATAAATTAGTGTGTAATTGCTTAAGAAATTGCCTTTTTTATTTTGAACCCTGAAAATACAGAGCATGCACTGATTCACCCTCATGCAGTGGGGTTATACTGCATGAGTTTTTTGTGAAGGTTCATTGTCTCATGAGGATGTAATTCTAGAACTGGTGCCCCATGTCAGCAAGGAAAGTTAATTTTGCTTGTTCCAAGTGTTTGTGCTTTGCATGCTTACAGATCTTTGGACCTGTGAGCAACTCTGCAAATTTGAGTTTATGTTTAAAAAATATTTTTACTCAAAAAAAGAAGAACGTTAAAGTGTGGAATTCTAGTTTGATTTGCGCAAACTGGAACAGCTTAATCACATCTTTGTTAATGTGTTAATGAACTCTGTTAATGAATTACAGTGTAAATTTGGATTGCTGAAGCCAGCCTGGTTTTATTTGTACTGTCTTGCTTCTTAATTTATAGATATAAGTGAATCATGCTACAAAAAGAGCTGCTTCCTCAATTAGAATTGTTTTACTAGGTTTTTTTTTGCTTTTAGGAGAAAATGTGATAAGGAGAAACGAGAAAAGCTGATGAGTGAACTGCAGAAGCTTCTTCGTGGGAAAATTAAAAATGTAAGAAAAAACTAATTGCGTTGTGCACAAAATCTTCTTTAAAGAATGGTGAAACTGTGAGTAAAAAGAACAAAAATAAGGCTAAAAGACTGCATTTGGCATCTGTATTTTGGGACAGTAGTCCTGTAATGCTTTGTCTGTCAGTAGCTTTAGTCCCATGAAATTTGATGTTAGCTGGGGTCCAGGAACTCAGAGGTTTGATTAGTTACAATTGTTGCTTTGCAATTTTGTAGGGAAGTCAGTGTCCTCATGCTTAATTATAGTAAACAGTCTTTCTGCTTTATTCTTGAAATGTATAAATGTACAGTGGAGAACATGTTGAGCTTTTCATATTCCATGCTGAAGTGGGACTTTAATCATACTTACTCCGAAATTATAAATAAGAGCAGCAAAGTGGAGATGCCATTTAATGTTTTTATTTCAGTATGAAAAACCTTAATGCCTGTCCTTAATTGTCAGCAGCTGTTGTCTGTATTTTCTTTGATAGAGTACTTGGGGTAAAAACCCCTAAGTCTTGGTTTGTTATAGGCAGGTAACTGCTTTTCTAATTTTATAATTGGCATTACAAGTAGCATGAAACTGTGCCAGAGAGCAAATACATTAAAATAATTATGGTGCATATTGCCTTTTGAAGGGCCTAGAGTAATAAAATGTTTCTGTCCTTTAGCTGGCATTTGCACATGATTCAACCCGAGTGATCCAGTGCTTTATTCAGTATGGTAACGAGAAGCAGAGGCAAGAGACATTTGAAGAATTGAAAGGTATTTTCATTTTACTTATGTGCTTCTGTATCGTGATTAGGATGCATTTAAACCAGCCATGTTTTCTCTGGAAATTTTGTTTTTCTGAACTGATGCATCATTTCTAGTGAATCCTCCCTACTTATTTAAAAAATGACATATTATTTCATAGAGTTAATGTAGTGAAAAATAAACCTGAATGCTTCTCCCTTTTTCTAGATAGCCTAGTAGAGTTGAGCAAGTCAAAATACTCCAGAAATATTGTGAAGAAGTTTCTTATGTATGGGTGAGTATCAAGTGAATTTGCTCATCAGTGTTGCATTGTTTCATTTCCAGTGTGAATGCTGATTGATCATGAATAAAAAATAAGTCCCTGGAAACATCTTTGTAATATTATGAAATAGAAGCAGGAGAGTGCTAACAGTATTGTTTCCTTTTGCTAAAAGTAAAGCTAATGCTGTACACATCAAGGAAAACATGACAAAAAATGGTTAGATGTTTGCTCAGAGTTGATCTTCCTGTATATAAAACACTGGCTTTTAAGAATTTTCTTTGCTAAGTGTTTCAGGGTGGCATTTGTTATTGTCTAGAATTTATTCACTGTTTACTTTCCCTTGAAATGCCTTACAATTTCTCCACATTCCTGGCAAATGCCAAAAGGCTGATTCAGATTCATAAATTGCATGGTTTCTGTTAGAAAATTTACTACCTAAGTGTGTTTCCAGAAACAAAGCTATGATTAGGCAAGCTCATCTCTGTAAGTTTTAACTCTTGCCATCTGTATTTCCCTGTCAAACAGGACAAAAGCACAAGTTGCAGAAATAATAAAAAGTTTCAAAGGCAATGTGAAAAAATTGCTCCGTCACACCGAAGCATCCGCTGTAGTGGAATATGCATACAATGACAAAGCCATCCTGGAGCAGAGGAATATGCTGACAGAAGAGCTGTATGGGAACACTTTCCAGGTTTACAAGGTGGTGTTTCAATACTTTGTGGTTTAGGATAGTTTAGCCCATAAGGTATTGTGTTTGTAATGCCTTACCTATCTCACCTCCTGTTTCTTTTGATTACCTTTCTTTCTGTCAGCTGTCCAAAGGTAGTCTAGTTCAGCATGTTTAAATGTAATGGTTACTTGCACTTCTCTAGTTTAGATGAAATTGCTGTGAGTTTTTTTATTTTTGAACTGTGTAAAATGTGCTATGTTCACATATGAGCTTGCTCTGCTCATCAAAAACAGTGATAGTTCTTATATAGTTTCAGTTCCTTATATAGTTCAGTTCTCTTAGTGTCTAGGCTGAAATCATCCTTGCTGAGGTAAGACTTAGGTGTAATACCTCATTAATGCTGTAGATGAGTCTTGTGTCATAACTACCTTATGTCTTTTTGAGCAGAATGGGCCAGTATCCACATAAAGTGTTCCATTTAGGCTTAATTTTTCTCTTTGTTCTCTTTTTCCATGGAGACTGTAGGAGTTGAGTCCAAACTCCACTGAATCCTAGGTCTGTGGTAGATCCTCAGCAGGCAATTGGAACCTTCTTAAAAACTACAACCTCCATTCTTTTGAATTCTGTTTTTAATTTTTTCTGACTTGGAAAGTTGGTATCCATGAGGCTTAGGAATTTTGCTACAAAGTACAGAACTCTTTTACACAGTTACTAACTCCACTCCAATGACTTTTCCCTCTGTTCGCTTACACTCAAGATACCTGTTAAAATCATCTTGAGAAATTAACAGCTCATTTCTGAACCTGTGTTTTCTTAACAGGTTGTTATAAGTTTTAGTTAGGCATTTTGAAACAATGAGTAGTAGAGAGGCATATTTTTTTGTGATTATGGGCTATAATTTGGACTGGGAGTCAAACAACCTGTGAAATCAAGTGCAGTGTTAGCTTCCATCATTCTGGTATTTTTAGCATAACTGCTTTAAGTAGCCCTACATTGTGGTGCAAAACCAAGATTCAGCACAAAGTGGGTTTATAAAAAATTGCAATGTAGTCTTTAAAAAGTAGCAGGGATGTTTAAAAAAAAATTATTCCAGTTGTCTATCCAGTCAGACTTCTAACAGCAGATTACTTTAAAAGAGTTACCAGTGTAATTCTTTTGTTAAGATACCAGGAATTACTTTTGTGTGTAAGGTATATGGTATATATTCCTCTTTGCTGTTCCTGAACTGGAATTTCCTGGGCCTTTGTTGGATTCTCAGTTCATTAACTTCTGGTGTTGCCCTCTGATGTGTGCATAAAGCTGGATTTCTGCTTAGCTCAGGAGTACCTCAATACAATGCCAGTTTTGTGTATTTTGCCTTGTATCTGGCATGAAGAGCTGATAACTGGCAAAAATCAGCACATAGAAGTGAATTTTGTTGGCTATTGAGAAATATTTAATTTATAGAAACTTATTTTTACAGCTTCTGACATACTCAGAGAAGGCAGCTTTTTATTTTTAAAATAGTAAAAACTGTTAGTTTTGCAGAAAATTCATTTTGTTTTTGCTGTTGATGACATTTGATTGAAAAAGATCTAAGCATAATAATTTTTAATGAACTCTGGTACTTACTGGTATGATTAAACCTCTGAATTTGCATTCATTTCAGTCACCAGCTGTCCCAACACTGAATAAAGTGCTGGAAGCTCAGCCTGAAAAGAGAGAGGCCATCTTGGATGAAATGAAGCAGATCCTCACACCAATGGCACAAAAGTAAGGACAAAAGTTGGCTGAAGGTGTGACAATCTAGCACAAACCAATTTTTTTTTCTGACAAACAATACAAATAATGGTACTGGTATATTTATAAATTCAGACAACAGTGATACTGGTATTCTTTTAAGCTGTAATGTTGCTGTGGTGAATAGTCTGTGGTTTTGTTCCAGGTGTCATAATGAATATCTTACCTTAATTTTGAGCCCTGCTTCTATGAGCTAAAGTGCCCTCTGTCCCAGTCAGAAAATTGGTAGAAATGTTGCACTGTGATGTATTTCCATAATTCATTATTAGCTTTGATTCTCCAGTAGTCTTTATGATAAAATAGATTCTATAATTTGTAAGTTTGGGTAGAATCTTCCACATATTGTAAACATTAAACATCTGAATCCAAAATGACCATGTGTTTTTTTGCTCACCACGCTGCCTAACTTCTTAAAATACAAATGAGGCATTGCTGACTTAATTTAATATGTTTGTTTGTGGGGAACTTGTTACTTATTTTCATCTATCCAAATACAGAGAGGCAGTGATAAAGCACTCACTGGTACATAAAGTATTTTTGGACTTTTTCACTCACGCTCTTCCAAAACAAAGATCTGTAAGTATCCTTATTTTCCTTTTTGTCTTCTTTTGCCTTTCCATAGAATGTTTTTTATCTTGTGAAAATGTAGTAGGATAACTAGACAAAAATAGAGATGTTTCATGGATAGAGTTCTACACATCTGGTGATTCTGGATAGATGATTGGAGAGTAGTGTGGATAGATGATTGGAGAGTAGTGTTGTATGGAGATTTATAGTCACAGGGAACTTTCCTGATAGTGTTTGTGATACTTGAATTTTTTTTTTTTTTAATGAGATGACTATGATGTCCTCTTGGTAGCTGAGAAATAATTAAAGTGAGGACCATTGCTTGCAGTAGTTTAGATTTCCAGTGTGTGGTTTCTTAACAACTTGCAGTGGTTGTCCAAAAATCTCTTGATCAAAATACAGTGAGATGATTGGCCCTTCTGTGAGTAACCAAAACTTTGTCTGCTATATCCATATTAAATTGCAGGTTGAAGATTCCATCAGACATTCTTGTATTTAGGCCTAAATCCATCTGTGTGATGTGGTTTAAGCTGGTTTCCTGTTTGTCTTCAGGGTGTGTCCATCAACCTTACCTTAGTTCTGCAGCTCAGAACCATCTCACTTCAAGTCAGGCAGAGCCTTCTAAACTTGCTGCCTCATGCCTCTTTCTGCCAGACCAGACTCCTGAATTCTCCTTTGTTATTGTTAATAAACCCAAAGCTAAGGGTAGGGAACAAGACTATTTGTGGCCTATTCTGAGTCCAAATCTTCAGAGCCCAGAGCATTCTGCATGGTTTCGTGTAATGCCGTGTCTGAGAATGCTTTTGGATTTGCAGCCTTGTATGAATCAGGGGAATTAAGGGCATATCCCCTTGCTTGGCTTTCTGTGCAAATGTGCTAGGATATGGACATGCTCTTTGGGGTTTGGAAACTCCTTCAGCAGATCTGTTCCTGCCTGTGCTTACAGCTAGGCGCATTAATTGTGTTCCAACTGAGCAGTTTGTAAGTAACTGGTAAAAGGCTCAGAGCCTTTGGCTGCAGAGCAACAAGAAGGGATAGAAAGAGGCATAGGTGGGAGCTGCACTTGAAGGAAATCTATTGGATAGTAACAGAAGTAGTATCTACCCAGCTGGGTGTGATTTTTTTTTTTTCCTTAGCTGATGCTATTGTCAGATAGATTCAGATAACCTCATTCTTTTGATATGAAGACAAAACTTTTGGCTGTGTCTTGTAATATCTGATTTATAACATGACCTGGTGTGTAAATGACTTTTTAGTTATTTTTACTTTCTGGCTAGTACTCTGTATGTATGAATATGCATCAGTTTCAAATATTTCTTCCTAAATTAATGGTTGTCTTCTCTAATTTCTCTCTCAGTTCTGTGCACCCTTTCTTGATTTTTTTTTTGTAGTAGGGCAGCTGACAAGCTTCAGTACAGTTGTGATTTCATGGGATGATTGTGATGAACAGTGTAGTTTCAAAGAGAGAAAGCTTGTGTCATTTACAGTCCTTTGGAGTCCTCTTGAGGCAGTTTTTCATAGGTCAGGGAAATAAGAGTGGTTCTGTAGAGCCAGTGATGCAGTGTAGTGTGAGCAGACAAAATTACTCTTTCAGCCTTGATCTCCTCAAGCCTTTCCTTTCACCTTTTTGCTTTATCACCTTTTTTTTCCCCCAGGAAATGATAGAAGCCATCAGAGAGGCTGTCATCTACCTGGCACACACTCACGATGGAGCCCGAGTAGCAATGCACTCTTTGTGGCATGGCACCCCCAAGGTAACGTTTGGTTTTCCTCTTCTTGGTCCTCTCTGACTGCCCACATGGCTCCTTCTGTTCATGCCATTAAAAATTTGATAGCAAGGTTAAAAACTGGTCCCTCTTTATCTACTGGCAGACTTAAGCAGTGTTTTGTTTTTGTTTTGTTTGTTGTTTTTTTTTTTGTGAATCAAGTGCTGTCATTAGAACTTTCACAGTGGAAACATCTCCTTTTATTTTAGCAGAGGTTTTGGCAGGGACACATGGAGCCATTTTTCCAATGTAAGGTTGCTGGCATATCGTTTGTCCCATGGATTTCTTAATATAAGTGAAATTGACAGTAGGGAGAGGACAGCAAAAAAGTCATAATGTGAAACGATGTTTGGCTTTGGAATGCCAAAACTTAAAAAATGTGGTTTAGTTTCATCTGCTGATACAGTATCCAGAAACACTTTTGGTGTAATGTATATCATCATGACTTGGAAATACTGTAATGCCTTCTATATTTTTCTACATTTAAAGAATAAAAAAGACAACATATTAAAATAGCCCGCTTGTTAAAGAATGCAGAAAAAAAATGAAGTTCCTAGGATCTAGGTGTAGTAATGGATCTAAAAAAGACTGAGCAGTGATTCCAGGAGCCAAAAATACAGGGAGGGAACTTTGTGACAAAATACTCTTACTGGTAATAAGGGTTTAAACCAAGCTAGTTTCAGGTTCTGTTGAACATATTTCTTTCCAAATGAAGAGATGAAATGCATACTTCTTTAATTAATGGACAGAATGTGAGTGAACATATGTGGTGGTTTGGGGTTTTTTGTTTGCTGTTTTTTCCAAGTTTTCTTGATATCTCCCACTGGTGATGTGGACTTTGTAAATATACAAATACAGGATTTTTTTTGAATCAAGTCACAATTCAGCTCTAACTTTTCACACTGGTTCTAGGTGCAAACTAATAGAATATGTTTGAGTCTTAGATGCCTTTGCTTTAGAAAGAAAATGGAAGATTATCTTTCTGGAAGGTGTAAATAGCAGTATAGTTACTCAGAATCACTGGTATCCTAGGCTAATTTGAATTTCCTCTTTCTTTTTGGATAGGACAGAAAAGTCATTGTGAAAACTATGAAGACCTATATTGAAAAAATAGCAACGGTGAGTGTTCATTAAGCATTTACTTCATTGTCTCTGAAACTAGTGATTTGATAGAAGCTAGCTTGAATGTTCTTTGGTACTGGGAACAACTCTGAGATGTTAATAAAACCAGACTTAAAATAGCAGTGATGTATTAGATAATATGAAGTAATTGTATGGAATATTTAGAGACATGCCAAGAAGATTCATTCTGGGTACTCCAAATTGTTATGGCTGAGTTTGTTATTATTCCTCAGTTTTCTTTCTACTTTTTCTTTTGTTGATACCAACTTTATATTGCATTTTCATGTGGTTCATTGATTAATTCTCCTTGGCTGGGAGTAAAAGAGCCTGTATAAAGAAGAGGAAGAAAAATCAGGATTGTTGGAGGTGTCATTGAAAAGGCTCTTTCAACATGTGTGTTTCTTTGAAGATGCCCAATATTTTTTTAAGTCAGGAAGCTTCAAAACACATTGGCATACAGTGGAAGAAGTCTGTTTTATTTTTTAATTAATAACCTGTATGTTTGGAGACTGCATCACCAGCAGAGTAGCAGTTGAAACTGGTACAAGATTTTATGGAGTTGGGAAAAACTGCAGCTGTAAAGGAGGGCTTTATAAACTTCCCTTCCTGGTGACTGTGGATTTTTTTATTTCCTAATAGTTATTGTGGTCTCAGTCAGTGGCCTTCAAGCATTTTGATCACATCCCCAATATACATATTTATGTATAAATTACATGCCTTCACTATTATAATAGTGTACATTATAAAGCATACACAGAAACAGAAAATTTGAAAGGATGAGATAAAAATAACCAGAGGCTATTTTTATATTTCTATTAATGGTGCCAAAATTATTTTCTTTCTGCACCACAGATTGTCTTGTGCAATCTTTGAGGCCCACTGGTCTAGGTTATGTTTCTCTCCATGATTTTCCACTAGAATAAATGAGTTGTTTCATTTTATAGATTATGTATTATATGGAAACATGAGACAGTGGGTGAATAATAGCTGACACAACAGTGGAGCACAGAAGATCTCTGCTTTGATGTAGAGCCTCACAGACATAAAAGTGAATTTGGTTGTGCCCTTTTGAGTGTAGTGGAGATTTGATCTCCAGCAGTGCAGCAGAGACTGTATGGCTGATTGCAGGGATATGATCCCCAAAAACATTGTACATGACTCAGTTTTAAGCAAGCCTACAATAGAAATAAAGTGTGTATGTAATGTTGCTGTAGGGAAAACACAGTGATTTCAGATGTTGATAATGCAGTAGGATTAGGTTAAAAACTTTAATGTGATAAAACAGTATATCCCCTTGAAATGGAAGATCTACCTTTGTTTTAACAACATATTTCTCTTGACAAACCTTGCTTTTAGAGAAACCTAAATGTTGGACTTCTCGTTCTATGACAGTAGTCAGAATTTGCTTGTGCTTCATGTTGTGTTATGTTTGAGACAAACCCTCAGAGATCCTGATTCTAAGTCAGTATATTCATAAAAAATGACTGCATATGGTTTCTTATGTTTCATCTTTGCAGGGTGAATTTTCTCATCTGGTCTTACTGGCAGCATTTGATTGCATTGATGACACTAAACTTGTGAAGCAGTTAATTATATCAGTAAGTAAATGAATTTCTCCTAAAATAGTATATTAAATGGTGTCACTGTGTTTGTCAGTGTATAGGAGGATGAAAGTAGGAATCCATCTGCTTTATTAGACTATTTAAATACTTCCCATCTTTTCTGTTTCATTATATGTATGTATCATGGTAAGTTTTTTCTTCTCCTAGCAGACCTTAGCACTTTTATACATTGTTTTAATTGCTTATTTGAATTAATTTTTAAGCTAGGTTCAGTGCTTGCTGAAATTTTTCCTCTGAGTACACATTCATTCTGGATAAGGGGAGACTGGAGTCTCTTTAAAGTCAGTGTCTTTTATCATAGAAGTTTGAACTCTATTAGTATTTCTAGAGATGAAATTGATGGAAAACTTCAGACAGATGATGTTACCTTATTGATTTTACAAGCAAAGCTACTTTTATGCTCTCAGCAGAGAAATTAACTTTGCTGTAGATGCTGTAATCTGTTTGCAGTAGTACTCATGCTGCAGCTGTGAGGGCTGACTGGTTTAGAGGAGGTGGCAGGGAGATAAAGATGAGGCAAATATTCTGCATGTGGCGAAGGAATATGAAGAGAAAGTGGTTCTGATGGGGCTTGTTTTGAAAAATAGGAACATATCCCACTTCCCATGGTCTCAGGTTTATGGTTTCTGCATAAGCTGCATGGGCTAAGGTATTATCCACCCCAGCTAGCTCAGTTGCCACACAAAAATAATGGACTGTTTACTGTTTGGTCATCCTGCCACACCAGTCTGGACAGAAAATGGAAAATAAAATGTGGCCTTTGCACGTACACTGTTGGCCCATCAGGGCTTATGTGAGGTCAAGAATGGGGAAAGGATGGCAGGAAAAGGAAACAAAAAAAAAAATCTTAGTATTGAAACCAGCTCTTCAGGTACTGAACAAAAATTAGTGGTAGGTGATGAGGTGGAAACCAATCTTAAAAATTACTTCAAAGAGCAGTTAGACCTTTAGACCTTANACTTGAGCAGGGGAGAAAAAGCAAGGGAGTTTTGTATTTTTGTTGTTTTGGGGGCGTTTTTCTTGGTTTGGAATTTTTCTTGATAGTATTGCATCATAGATTCTTCATTTATGTGGGTTTGCAATATGGCTGAGAATTTGTAGGTAAAGGAGGGTTAAAGCTCTTTAAGTGCTCTTGGGGAAAGTGTTTTCTTATCATCATCTCTCAGGTCCACAGAATTTTAATCCTGGACCAAACTCTGTGTGGTGCTTTGAAATTTGTATGTGATTGGAACTGTACATTGAGCACTTGGCTTGTGTAAAGATTGGGGCAGATTTTAGCACAAAATCCCTCTTCTTCATGAGAACTCCAAAGAGATGGAGACATTGCCAACAAGAAATAGCATGTCTCTGTCATTTAGAGTTTCTCCTGGTACTTTTTCATGGTTCTAATACTGACAGTGACCAAGAACTGTTACTTACAAGATGTTTTGTTGTGGTTTATTTACTCTTACAGGAAATAAAGGCTTCCCTGCCCGATATAATAAACAACAAATATGGAAAGAAGGTCTTGTTGTACTTGCTAAGTCCTAGAGATCCTGCACATTTTCTTCCAGAAATCATCACACTTCTGCAACAGGGAGATGGAAATGCCTATAGGTAACTCAGATCTGAAGGTTTCACTGTTTTACTTAGGAGCTCAGAAGAA
>WEIU01023468.1:0-93511 GCA_013389925.1 Aegithalos caudatus
CGGCCGGCGGCGGGACAGTAACTGGCTTCTGGTTTGAATGGTGTGGTTTAGGGCAGGGCTTGCGCGGAGCTCATGTCCAAAAATGGTAACATTCGGCCCTTTTTTAAACCGAAAGGGTGGCGGTGGGGAGGGGAGCTCAGGAGGAGCTTCAGCCTCGCCGCTCGCTAGTTATATTTTTTTTTCCCCTCCTCCGTTAAACCAAAAGCATCCTGTATTAGATCACTCAGGAATCCTAATCCCCGAAACATTTCCGTTTTAGTCACTCTATCAGACAACAGTAAAGCACAATTTGGAACAACACTCATGCTGGCATGGCAGGGGCACTTCGGGGTGCAGCAGGCTCCCACTGGCTTCCCAGCCACTCATTCTCTCAGGGCTCGCGTTTTGGATCGTGCCTTGCTCTCCCCTCGTTGTGCGAAGGCAGAAGAATCCCGGACCTTCCATTGGGGCGGGGGGGATGATAACTGCTTTTTTATGTACAAATGATAAAATAACACATATAATGTAGCTTGAGGTTTGGGGCTTTCTGTAGAAAGCTGGTAACAATTGGGAAGGAGAACACAACAGTGAGAAGATGATTATTCCTCTTTAACCCTTCTCCTGTTCCCCTCCTCCACTTCCAGATCAGAGTGTTTCAGGTTTTCCTGTATAGAGCTGTCTGAAATGGTGCCACTGAGAAGTTTTTCCCCCGGAGTCTGATGATTTAATTGAAGATGATAGCTATAGAGCTGCTGTCAGTGGTTTCCTTGCTCAGGGATTTGAGTGCTGAGAGTAGACAGCATGAGAACTAAAGTATACAAACAAGGACATTTAGTGGAGAATGAGTTGATAGTGTATGAGGTTATATTTCAGCAAAGGAAAAGCGAGGAATGCAATCTTGGTCTGGGCTGTGAGTGCTGGATGGCTTATCAGAAGTCAGAGCTCTTATTCCTTGGAGGAGGGAAGGTTCTTCCTTTTCAAAAGATCTGCCTGGCTGCAGTCTCTGTTTCCAGTCTTATGACTGTATCTGGCCAATATATCTAGAAACAGCTATTGGGGCCCAGAGCGAGATCGCCAGCCTTGCTGACGGGCTGCAAAGGGAAATGATTGTTGTGCTATGGGGTTTTTTGCCTTTTATGGTGCAGGGTGAGGTAAAATATTTTATATGTAGGGGGACACTGATTTGGTTGTCAGGAGCAGGAGTGAAACCTTTGGACTCAAAAGAACTCTTAAGCCCAAGGTTGTTGTATATGCTGTAAATGTCATGCTCTTTTAGTATTACCACCTTCCAAGAGATTTTAAGTCCTCTTGGTCCTATCACAAGAGGGTGACAGAGAGCTGTTTTGTTAACGCGGGTTACTTGTGCAGAGGGAAGAAGCCAAGAGGGAATTTTAAGTAATGAAAGCCAACTTGTGCTGGTCAACAGCCACCAGTTGAATTTGGTGTGCTGGGAGTCACTCTCCAGCTTGACAGACTGGAGGACTATATAGGTACATGTCTGTCACTGGTGGTGGGATCACTTTGTTGTTTCTCTTTCTGCTGATGGACAGCTGAAGCTGTTCCATTCTGCAGTGGATGCAAGCACAAAGGTTTTTGGTGACACACCTCTCTGGTGTCTGTAGTTAGGAGGATCAGGTCTGGGAGTGATGGCTTTTCCCAGTTGCATCAGGCTAATATCCCCTCAGAGGCATTGGTGATTGGGCCCCAGCCCGGGAAGGCTGTGCATATGTTGAGCCCAGGAAGACTGTTGCATATGTCTTGCTCTCCTTCTGGGGGTCTGAATGTGACCCAAAGCGCTGTTGGGATCTTGGGGCTTGCTTCCTTCAGATATAAGGATATCTAGCTTGCTTGCTTGGGGTTTGCTTCCTTCAGATAACAGTATCTACCAAGCAAAAACCTGCAGTGTGGTGAGGTAAAACTGTCAGTCCTTCTTACCTGTGAAATGAAATCACTGCAGTAATTAAAGTTAAATGTTCAGTACAGTACATGTTAGTTAATAGCTTACTGAGATGAATAGGAGAGATTGATGCCTACCAAATATTCCTGTAGATTCTTTTCAGGCTCAGTCTTTTCTTGTTGACTCACATGTTTTAGGTTTTTCTCCACCTAAGTCTGATTTAAGTACTACTGAATTACCATCATTATTATTATTATTTATGACACTGAGGCCAGCTGGTGAGGCAGACTTGAAACTTCTTGGGCCCTCTCTGGGAGCAAGGACAGCATGTCTAAAGTGGTGGCACCGCCAGTAATGCTACAAGCAAATGTCTATGCAAGAAGTGTCTGTGTCCTGCCTGCTATTTCCAGCCCAGCCCCTTATGTCGTGGCTCAGTAAGGCTCTGTAGGCTGTGCCACATTGCTGTCCTGCCAGGCTTTGTGCAGCTGGGACTAATTGAGACTTGGGAAGCGAGCAGTCTAGTAATGTTACTCAAAGATGAATTCAAGCCCAGCTCCCCTTCTTCTGGCTGCATGGGCTCAGCAGAACTCATGGCAGACATCAGAAGTGGGAAGATCTACTGAATATTAGTAGTGTTTTCTGCAGGAGCATTATAAGGGCAAGTTTGCTAAGCTTTTGGGAGCTGGTTTGCAGGTTTCCTACCTGCTGAGACAGATGTTACAACCTTTGCTGTCTGGAATGGTGCTTTGAAATGGATAAATAGGCAAACTGCGGAATGAATTTCATAGTTGGAGGGTGAAAATTGGCCTTTTGAATTTGATACAGAGGAGCACTGGTTTCACACCTCTTCATACCTGCCCCTTCCTGGGAAGCTGTTGTTTTACAATGTAGGGATAAAGTGACAGTTCCTGGGAGGAAAACAGCCTTCCATATGTAGCAAATTTTTCATGTCTATCAGAAGTGACTCTCTGGGAGGTTTTAAAGAGCTCATCACAGCATTGCTATTCTTAAGCAGCAAAAAAAACCCAAAAAACCTGTGCAGAACAAATTCAGCTACCTTTCACCTGATATAAGCCTCTGCACAATCTTTTGTGCAGGAGCAGAGGGTCTGTTCTGGGGATTAAAATACTTTCTCCTTTGAACTACATCTCAGTAGTTTGAACTGTTGAACTCATCTCAGCAGTTTCTTCTAACAGCCTTTTTTCTCCTTTGCCTTCTCTTCTTTCCTGTCTGGAGTCAAGCCTCAAAGTAGCACTAGCCAAGGCATAACAAGATTGATCCTGCAGTTTCCCAGATTTGCAAAGCAAAACTTGCTGGAAGCCTTTTGCAATGTACTCACCTAGCTGTCAAGATAGACAAGTTTGCCTAGTAAAAAGTATATATATAGGTGTTTAGTGCCAAGAGATAGTCACTTTTGGCCACAAGGACATTTCTACCTCCTGATGACACGTTACCAACTACAGCATTCAAACTTTTCCTGGTGGGCTGCTGAAGCGGCTGGGTTTGGTGTGAGGGACTAGTTGAGCCAATTGGTGTTCAACATGCCTGGCTCATCTTCACAGATGAGGTGGAGGGCAGTGGTGAGAAGGGCAATCTCCAACCACTGTCTCCTTAGTGTCAGGAATAACACTGGGGTGAAGCTGGGTATGTCTGGGGGTCCTGGTGGGGGTCAGCCTTCAGGTCCTGCATACAGCAGGCTCTCGTGTGGGCCATTCTCGTTTAATGAGCTCGTTGCTCAAGGTACAGCTCATTCAGGTTTATTTTCAAATCTGGCCTGAAGCAACTTGTCTCAACTGTAGAACTGGCAGGGAAATTTTAAATGCCAAATTGCTTTTTAACCTGATAACTGCTTGCTTAGAAGTAGGAAGCAGTGTTCATTTGCAGTGTGTAGAAGATAGCCATATGCAACTTTAATGCTCTAAGGAGTGATAATAATACTTGATTTTATTAAAAAATCAAAAAAATCATGAAAAAAAATCAAATTGATGAAAGTCATGTTTTGTGATTTATTCACTGCTGCTCTGCCTTGCCATGTTGGTGTCTCTGATAATGTGGCAGTAAATGGTATCTCTGGCTTAGAGAACCGGACTGGTCAGATTTATGGTGCTGTAGAAGCAGTGATAGCACAGACTTCAGTAGTACCTTTTCTGCACCAAAGAAGTGCTTACTAAGTTGTTCATGAGCTTACAGAAATTTCCTCTTATAAACCTAAGTCTCTTTAAACCTCTCTCTCTACTGTGTGCCATGCAGTGCATGTAAAGATACACATAAATACAAGGTTAAAAAAAAAGCCACAGATCTCTTGGCCCTACTGTGTCTGCATCCTGCGGGCCTTGCTGCTCTTATGATTTGAATTTTGCTGTTCTAATCACCCCTCTGAGATGGGGTTGTTAATGATAGAAAGTACTCATTAAATAGGGCCATCATGGAAACACCCCACCTCCAGGCCTGCTGGTAAGCATGCTCCGATCAGGTGGTAAGAGTGTGACTATTATCTCTGGCAAAATGTAAGAACCACAATCAAAGCTTCTTTTTCACTTGGATTGAGTGTCCTCTTGTCCAGATAGGGTCTATTTTGAGAAAGGTATCTAGACTTCCAGAAAGCTACTGTTGTGGTAGCTGCTGTGGACCTACAAAAAGCTGTGATAGTGCTCCTAAACTGAAGTTTGCTAAAACTTATTTCATAGATTCAGCCGTGAGGTAAATAAATGTGCATTGTTGATGAATGCACTGCATTGGGTTGCTTTGCTCCTGCTATGACACTGCATAGTTCTCTGGGCCATAGCAAGGGATGGTCCTTGCATGCTCTTCACAGTGTGAGTGTGCTGCAGGGAAGGTGGCCCTGATGCACCTGAGTATCCTATGTGCTTTATTTCACTCTGACCAGTATTGATACAGAAGCAAAATGGTGAAATTTGTAAGGATGCTTGCTCAGCTGCTCTTTTGCAGGCAGGCAATATAGGTCACCAGATATCTCCTATCTTTCAGATCAAGCTTTTGTTGTTTAACATAAGTAACTTGTTGCAGATACTTGCTGTTCAAACATTATGCTCAAAAGTTGCTGTAGGGAACTCTGGAAATATCTGGCTTTGTAGATGAATTATTTCTTGAGTGTGGGAGCTGCCTCATACTTTCTGTGATCAGGTTTCGTCAGGATGTGCGTGTTTGGTTTTTTTAACAAGAACATTATTATTCATTGTAACCTCATGGTGGATGATGAATGAGGCATGTGCGTTTTTCTGTGACTTACCCTCCTATTCACAATCCTGTGGAAGGGGGGAGTCTAAGGAGAAAGCAGGCATGGATTTAAAAGGAGACTGCAGATTCTTTCAGGGGGAGTCTGTAACAGATTCCAAGGATCAGTTTATGAGAACATGGTACTCACCAGTCTGTACTGAACTTATCCTTCCAGTCCTCTAGGGAAGCGTGAAACACCTCAAAGGCATCCAGCTACCAACCCAGTGATGTAAAGTATGTCTGTCTGGGGAATTTCTTGTTGACTGCTTCAGGCGGCCAGTTTAAATTCTTGTGCATGTGATTTTAGTAATGACATTTTTTCACTGCATTGAGTGCAAAGGCTAGGGAGGATAACACTGTTTTCTGCCCTGACCACTTGCAGTGCTTGTAGCATGTGGCATGCTGCTTAGGGCATCCCTAAGTAAAAGCTGTTTGGAAATCAGTTTTATACTGTGCTGGGGAGAACTTGTCCCCTCTTGTCCCCTTGGAAGCACATGCTTTTGTATGAGATGGTGTTGTCTGTGTATAATTCAAGTATAACTGGGTGGTAACTGAGAATGTGGGACAGTAAATCTGTTCAGTAAAAGTGTTCATGAGCGCTGGAATCACACTTTTGGAAACTGTACACTACAGTGGCAACCCAGTGAATGGTACCTGTTCTTCCTAGCCCTGAGCTCCCAGCTGCTCCTGCTGTAGGCACTTGGCTCTTCTCATGTGTGCTGTGTGAGAGGTGCAGCTCTCATGCACTGTCAAGTGGAGATGAGCAGGGTTCAGTTGGCCTCCCCAGCTGCTTTGTGAGGCTGTGTGCTTTTCTGTGGAGATTCACTGGAATCCACTAAAGACATTGACCTGGAGTTATTAAGGCTGGCACAAACAGCAGTGACAGAGATGGTGAAAACTTGCGTGGCTGTGCTGGTGAAGGACTGAAAGTGTTTCCCATCTGTCTGTGGATTATCACTGTTGTGCCTGACACTTTGGCTGTTCTCTGGGGTGCGCTTACGCTGTTGGAGAATGGCTGTGCTCTTTCTGACAATGAGGTGCAGAAAGCAGTCAGTGTAGAAAAGAGTCTGGAGAGCTGTCTGGGGAAACATTGGGAAGCTGTAAAAATACTACGTACAATGGACTGGTCTCACTTTAATGTGTTGTGTCAGCCCCAGGGGCTTGCTGGATGTATTGCTGTGATTTTTAGAGGTATTTTGTGCAGTCTAAAAAATGGTGTTTGAGGAGGACACAAGGTGGTGCAACAATTTTCTCCTGTATGGGAATATAAAAGTGATTTCTTGCCATGTGTGACTGTTGGAAGCATGATGGTTATCATAAGGAATGTGCTTAGCATGACTTCTACAAATCTTCTATAGCAATGTAAAACCCTGTTATCCCATCAAAGCAACATGTGAACTGTGCCTGAAGGGGGAAAAAGCAGGTGTAATATACTTGGCAAGTACTAGGGTGGGAAAACCATAACCTCAGCAAGAAAGGCAGTCACCTTTTCTTCACAGAGGCATAGGGTGTGCTCTAACTGTGGTGTTTTGGGGCTGAAGCTTTGTTACTGAGAGATTGAATCTGAGGGGATGAGTTGGTGAAGAGTGGTGAGATAGACTTGTCAGCAGCAGTACTGTCTGTCTGCTGTTAGTCATGCCAGAGAAGCCTTCTATTGAAGTCTGTAGAACCACCCACCACGTCTTCTTGACCTCGGTGCATGAGGCTGACATAGGGGTTCCCAATAGTCACTCAGATCTCTGAGACAGAGCTGGGGACTGCCTGTGCCAATCCAAAAAATGCTTAGGTGAGCAAAGGCACTAGCATTAATATGATAAATTTAAAAAAAAATTAAAAATATGATTAATTAAGTTACTTCCAGTTCCCTTCCTGCCATTGCCTTCCCTGCTCTTGTTCCCCTACTGTATGAGAGCAGAACTTGGTCATAGAATGTGGTGTGGCCTGGTGCCAGTTTACCCTCTTGGCTCCCTATTAGGCACTAAAGCAGAACCATTTTTTCCCCATGCTGGTTTCCTGTCGTTGTGTCTTTGCTGGCAATGAGTGTATCTTACTGCTAAGGGCTGGGTCAGGCCTTTGAAGGCCAACTCTCATATGTACTGCAGCTTGCTGTCTTCATGCTTTTACCTGTGATTGTCCTCTCTTACTCTGCTTCCAAATCCGTGGCTGCTTTGAAGCACTACAACGTGAATGAGACTCTGCAGAGACATTCTCAGCCCTCAGTACTCTCAAACAGCTCCCATTGGCAGGGCTGGGGTATAAACAGAGGGGGTTTTGGTCTTTCATCCAAATGAGTCTTTGATTTGTCATTCTATCTGTGTAGACTAGAAATGTGTTCAACCCTGTGGTGTGAGAAATGACAGCAAACCTGTAATTTTTCTATTGTATTAGAGCCAAGATAGGAAATGTTGGCAAGTGCGAAGACCATGTCTTGGCTATACTCACTACAGTGAGCACCACTAATGTGTGTCTCTGTATCACCTGTCAGTCAGGTTGGAGCAGTTTCAAGTAGGTCTCTGAATACCAGCAGTCCAGGGCTGCTGGGAGCACCAGTGTGGATAGTTCATAGGCAGATGAGGCTGCAGGGCAGGCTTCTTAAACAGCAAAATTTTCCACATCCTCCTTGATAGCTTATGTGGTCAGTGGGAAGGAAGGGATGACTTGGTGGATCATCTGATTGTGTCTTTTTCAGTCTACTTGACTTGGCAGTGACTGTGCACTGCTGCAGTGTAGGATAGCACAGGTGGGCTCTGCTCATGTGTCCTATGCATGGGCCTCAATTTTCAGAGGGACCCTTGTGAAATTTTTTATGTGTCACACAGCATAGTGTGAATGGGCAGCTGGTTTGCTCTGCTCCTTCCATGAACACAGTGCTGGATGGCTAGAGAAATTTCACACAGAATACTGATGTTTCCTTTTATAACATTGAGGATGACCCTCATGTCCTACAGAGGTGCTGAACCAAGGCCAGTTGGCAGTGGACTTCTTTCCATGTCCTTTGGATCAGGCAGCCAGGGCACTTGCTACTCCTCACTGCAGCATATGATGATGCTAAGCATTTGAACTTCACTGCTGCTGTAAATGGAAGTTGTGCTGTTATTTCTTCCCTGCAGGAGCTAGCCCATAAAGGCCTCTGAGAGATGCAGGAGAGTGAGAGAACCATGTATGGTCTCTGCATCCCAGCTGAGTGCTCTTTTCTTCATCATGGAAAATGATGTGTACGTCCTAGAGCCCTGTTTCCTGGCCAGATTCTTTGGCACTACAGCAGCCAAGTTTCTCTTGCTACCCAAGTACTTACTTACCTGTAATCCCCTTCATTCACTTTATTTAAATCTACCCTTCAGTACATGGTGAGTTAGTTCTGCTACTTAGATGTATTATCCCCAGGAATACTGCAAAAAGTGACTGCATGGTTGAAAAAAAAGCAAGGTTATTTCTTAACTGCTAAACAGTGCCAAAAAAGGAGGCCATTTAAAGCTGTTTAGACCATATCTATGCCAGGCTTTATTGCAATGGAAAATACTTAATTTCCTAAGGAAAACTTTGACTGCAGCCAAAATCAGTTCCAAAATTTTAAGCATATTTATGCTTCCGTGTGAATTTCCTGCATGTCTTACCTGGTTTGGGAGATGTGGACATTTCCCACTTATGAAGTAGGGGAGAGCAGTAGCCCAAGTGAGTGGGCAGGGGGGAGTGCAAGCGTGTGGTGGTAAGAGGAGCGTGGGGGTATGTTTGTTCAAACCTCTGCCTTCCCTCTAGCCCTGCTTGCAGTATTGCTGTACAAGAGGAGCATCTCCAGAGGAAGCTCTGGTCTTGGCCCCACCTGTTTCTGCACACAAAGTGAGAGACCCTGTGCTTTGTCAGTGCTTGCTCATCAGGCACCCTTGGGAGTGGCACTTGCAGGCACTGTGCTGTGCAGGCAAGGCTGGCTGGGTGCAGCACGGCAGTACAGTCACGAACACCAACGTTTCGGTCTGTTTCAAAATGGTCAGCATGTGGAAACTTGCTGTTTCCCAAGGGTTTTGTTGGGCCGTTGGGGAAATCTGGCCAGAGATGAGACTATTTCCAGCTGTGGTGAGCCAAGTGTGAACTCACTCTGGGCAAGATGCCCAGATCCACTGGTTTTCTCTTGCCAGAAATCCTCGCCCTTCAGCCAGCGATACCAAGCTCAGTTTCTGCCAGTTCTCAGCTGAAGACCTCTGAAGGGAAAAGAGAACAAGGAGACCAACCAGAGCAAAATACTGCTGAGGGTGGGCAAGGGGAATAACTGAAGAGCTTTTGAAGGGGGTATAATGGTAGTGTGCTACCACTGAGGGCTGGCTGTTGTGGGTGAGGGATAGCAAGGGGTGTAGGGACCTGCCTTTCCTAGGGTGAGTAGAGATGTAAAAGTGGCTGGTGGTGGTACAAAGTATTGGCTTTTCTCTGTTAGGCAGAGCTACCTGACCCACAGGGCCATGGCATACTGCTGGGTGGCAGTACAATTAGGGTGCTCACCTGTGAATGAGTATTGTTGCCTTTATTGTCGTTTCAACACACTGGGGATTTCTTCTGTAAAGTAGGATATTGCTTATCTCTTTTGTGGAAGGTTCCCTTCAAGGTGGGGAGGCTGTGTATCTGGTAATCTTGCCTTCCTCATATCTGGGAGTCTTCTTGCCTTTCTCAGAAAAGGCATGGCCACAAAAAAACATCTTCCAGAGCTGGCAGTCCTTCTTGTTGCAGTGTCTCCACTGGGATAGGACTTCTTGCAGGGATCCGTTGGTCCAGTTGCTTTTCTGCAGACTCCTCTGTAGTGAGAATGTGTGTGAAAGAGTGAGGTGTATGTGTCAGGTGTGAGGGAGCCTCCCTGCCCATTACTTGTATGGATTTCTGGTCCTCCCAATGCTGGCAACAGTTGCTAGTGAAAGGAAATTTGTTTTTTTGGTGGGCGCCTTTGGCTTTTGGTCCTGTGAGTGGTTGCATTTAGCTGTTTGGTTCAAGCTAGCAGGTCTTTCTTAAGACTTTCTGAAAGGCCTGTATTCATGACTTGCATGCTGAAACAAAGCATCTCAGGCATGATACCATGTCAGTAACTTAGCATGCACACACCTGCCTGCATCATGTCTTTTGGGTCCAGTCATGGAGAGGTGCTGGAGCACATGGGATCAGCACATTAACAGAAGACCTTCTGTTACTGCAAGCACACCTCCTCCAACGCTGATAATTTTCATGTGCCAACATATCATTTAGTGACACATTACACAGCTCCTTGCTGCTGCAGCTTGTTGCAAATACTCTGACCTAGCCAGCTACTAACAGCCTTCTTCCTACAGGGTGGACTGCTGAAATCTGTTTCTAACCTAAACCCAAAGGAGTATTTCTCTCCTCCTCCTATAGTGCCTTGTTTCTTTAAAGCTGTTAACTGGCCATAATCCAATCATTACTACTGTAATTAGTGAACTGCTTACAGTAATTAAAGCACTTGAAGCAGAATATCCTCTGATTGCAGAGCTTGGAACAACTTCTGCCTACAGTCCTGTGAGAGGTAGTTAGTGCTGATGGCCCAGAGGTGGGTGCAGGGGACACAGGACAAGTGTGGCACTGCTGCCACACCGCCTCTTGTGCCAAGCCCCAGCGGGCGCTGTGTGCCCTTTCCACAGCAGGGAATACCTCGGAACCCCATGGATGTGAGCTGGTGTGCTTAGCTTAGGGTAGTGATCTGCTGTTCAGAAAGGACCCTTGTTTTCCATAGCTGCAGCAGAGGATGGTGATGTTGGGTGTAACTCTCAGGGCAGCTGGTGGTATTGAAGGTGTGGTGTATTTGTACTTCACGTTTGGTTTACACAGGGTAGAAAATCCCTGTCGCAGCAGGCTCTGCTCAGTGTCTTCTTGCTGTCAGTCAGGCTGCCCTCTTGTTCCCAATGTGAGGTGCCTGTGCTCTCCCTCCAGCTGCCAAAACTTCATAAGCAAGGCCAAGGGACTTTAGCTTCTGACCCTGCAAATTCATTCCTGCAGGGTTTCCAGGCAGATGCATCCCTCGCTACATTCTTCAGCCATTTCTCCTCTTGGGAGCAATGAGACAGCTTTCCTGAGGGCTTCACCTGCTCTCCTCTTTGTACATTGACAGGAGGGCAGTGTCAGCCTGCTTGTCTTTGGCCTTTGTTCTGTTTCCTCATGTTTACCTCCCGAGATGAAGCCTGTTGTAACTTGAGCTCTTCCTTCTTGGGGAGGAGGAGGGCCTTGGTGAGGATCAAGTGTGGGCAGCTTTTGAAATGGAGGGCCCTGCTGGATGAGGAGGAGTGAGAGTGGGTGACTGCATGCAAGTACAGCAAGAAAAGGCTGTGCAGTGGTAAAATGTGTCTTTGCCCAGCTGGCAGGCGTGCTGTACTCGGCAGCTGAGGAGGGTATTTGTTGGCAGTGTTTGGCCTGTGATGGGGTCAGAAAAATGAAACATCTTTCTGGCCTAAGGAGGAGGTTTAAATAAAAAACCACCAACAGCAAAACCCAAACCAAACAAACACAACTGCTGCCATCACCCTTAAACCCACCCCCCAAATAACACAAAACACATCCACCCAAAACCCACTCCCCTTGCAGGGTTTTCATTTTGTTCTTGAACAATTATTGTGCAGTCTCCAGGCTTTATTCTTGTGTGGTGCTGAACCATAGAGGCAGGTGTACATGATGGCCCCTGGCATGTGAAGTGGAGAAAAAGAACTTCTGATGAGAGTGAATTTCTTCCATGTGCTCTGGATTTAGCCTAGGAGGGGGGAGATGTTCTTACCCCTTTGGACCCTGTGAATGCTGTCAGTCTCCAACATTGCTGTCTATATATTTAACTTGTCCTCCCGCTGTGTGAAAGGTTGAAAATGTACTTGTTGCCATACAGGTCAGAGTGGTCAGTAAGGTGGGGAGGAAGTCCTAGAGTGCCAGTGGCCAGAGGTGTGTGTGGTGGGCACTGTGATGTGCCAAGACTTCTGCCTGCTGCGTGAGCAGACTCTGCCTGTTGCCTTGAACTCTGCCTGTGCAACTGCCTGCATCTTCTTGCACTCTCTTGCTGGGCTTGTGTCCTGCAAGGTAATTGGGGAAAGGGACCTGTTTCTGCTGTGTTTGAACTCTGATCTGTGAGCGTGGTTCCCAGACCATGCGAGATGACAAGCACCAAAAAGATGGTAACTGATTTTAAATTGACTTTAATTTTTGTTGCTTTTACATGTTACCTTAAGACCACTTGTGCTGATTTCAGTACCTCCTGTTTGTGATACTTGCATGTAATGCACTTGATCCAGAGAAACGATTTTCAGTTCCATGTTCTTCTGCACTACCACCATGTGTTTGACTTGGTGTTGGTTTTAGGTGCTAGCTCAGCCACTGTCAGCACACCCTGACTAAGTGCTCCCAAGTGTCTCTTCAGGACCAAGTCTAGTGATGGACCGCCTCAAAGGGGTTCCTCTGTATTTTGTGATGTTTAGCTTCAGATGTTTGCTTTCATTTTGTTGCTACAAATTTGCAATTATATATCCCTTTCTTCACATTCTTTTAACTTTTCTAGCTCAGTACAGCAATACTTAGTAGTGTGCTTCTGATGTGGGTGTAACCAGAGAATAAAATCACAGCATACTATTTTTTGTTAAATTTTGCATTGAGTTTAAAGCAATCATATACTTCTTGATATCTTTTTCTACCTATGTATCCCTATCCCAAATTCTACCTCCTCTTTTTCCTTTCTTTTCTTGCCTCACTTTCATTAACAGGCGCTGGGAAGGGAAATGTGTTCCCATTTTATTCTACCATTGTGTTCAGTGATCTCATGTGGTTTGGATTGAAGATTGCTGTTCTGCTTAGGTGAGTTGCTGGCTTTCATGGTCTGATACATTAACAAAATAATGTGCTGCTGAAGAGAGCTTTTGAAACTTTGTCTTAGTTAGATTTTAATAAGTACCTTTATCTCTTTCATCTAGAGACTTATTTTGGTGGTGTCACTGTCCTTCAGAAGTTATTAGGAAGTTTCCCCCACTGGGAGTAGGCTCCAGCAGCCCCTGAGCAAGCACTGCTGTTTCTGAGTGGGGCAGCAGCAGGGAGGCTTGAGGTAAAGTGTTTGTACTGGGTACAGTCAGGCTGTGGGAATTGAAGGTGTGTATCCAGGATGCACAGCCCATCCAAAGGAGCAGCTCTCTAGGCAAAGAGCAAAGTTCTTCATCAGTGCTGTACACAGTACACAAGTGAGAGGTGTCCTTTGGGTAAGGGGTGTTGTCCTCTGCTGTCATGAAGAGTGAGGCATCTGCAAAGCTCTCTCAGGTTTCTGTTCCCCCTGACCTTCCTGTGTGGTGGATTGGTAGGTCATGTTCTCCTGTGACCTCTTCTCATGTGAACCCTTAACACGATTTTTTAAGGGTCCTTACTTGTCATAAAGCTGCAGTGCCCAGAACGACTTCCGCCCTTCTGATCTTAGAAGAACAGAATAGCATAAAAATATTAACTAGACTTGCTTGTTTCTATCAAGCTAACTGGGATCTAATTTACCCATCTGCTGCTTTCTTTGCTTTCCCAGGAAGATATTAGTGGGCAAAATATTTCACATATGTATATTCAGGATAATGCACTCCAGAGCTCTTAATGTAGTTTATATAGTTCTTATCTGCTTTTTGGCTTGCAAACATTGCTACTTCTGCAGCCTTACAAAAAGGGTGAATAAATGTATTGTGTAATTGCTGTCTGTAAAGTGAAGTCTAGAGAATTTGCCAGAGGGTGACCTGAAGTATATTCAAATTTACAGTCCCTGATGATTCCAAATACCCGCCAAAATCTTGTTTCACACCTAATTTGTTTAAATTCGGTATATGCAAGTGCTGAATGTTCTCCCTTCATTCGTTTACTTGGGACAAGACTCACTCCAGATGCAGTTTCACAGTCTTTAGTCCAGTCTGACTGTGCTTGTCTGTCACTTTTTCTCAGTTGGATGCAGTCATGATCAGTGCCTGAATGTGCTATGGAAAAGTGAGTTTTCAGCCAGATCAGACTTTATATCACCGCTGGGCCTAAGGTAAAGAGGAGGTAGCAGACGAGGGAAGAAGTGAAGGGTAAGTTCAGAGTGGGACTACCCACTTTTAAATGGTGGCTTGTCAATAAAGTCAATGTCAGCCGTGAAACCAATTCCTTTTGAGCTGCAGCAAATGGAAAGGAGACCTGGCTCCTGGCAGCTGAAGGAGCTGGAGGTTTGTGCTTTGTTCCAGGCTTCTGAATACTTTTTGCTACGTGTTGGAAAGCAAAGTAATGCTTTCCTACTTTAAGCCCTGCCCAAATTCCTTGAATTTTTGCAGCTTGGTCCAGGTGATAGTTCTAGTTTGCATGTGAAAAGAATGCCAACTCTCCATAGGCAGGAATGCAGCTTAAAACCTGCCTGCCTCTAGCCATGCAAGATATCTGAGATAGAGGAAGGGTTTTGAAATAGGGAATGGAAATCTCCCTGACACAAGTAAGTCATGTTGGGAGCAGTGAGACTGTACTTACTGCTTGACAGAGTAAGTGGGCTGAACTAGCCATAGCTGACTGAGAAATAGCTGTCTGTTCCCTCCCTTGCAAGGCACAGCCTCTGCATTGCTCCACACTTACTGCTTGTGGACATGAACTGTGAGCCAGATGAGAAATCTTAATGGGTGTTAAAATTAATTTACCAAAACAATAAGAGAAAGAAGAATTAAACTTTGATAGCTTTTTGCAGTGAAGGAGCAGCAAGAGAATAGGAAAGGACTGGAGAGAGTCTAAGAAAAACCAATCTTGTTTGTTGTTTTTTTTTTTTTTTTTAATGTGGAAATAAATACTGGCACAACTGCGTTCTGAAATCGCATTGCCTGGTTCCCCAAGCACTGGCCCTGGACTGGGATTTGGCTGTCTCACTTTTAAGTCCAGTGCAGTCTCCTGCCTTCTGGAAGAGAGTGCTTGATGGCTGGTCAAAGAACTGCTGCACAGCAGCTGCTGATCTGGGGAAGAAGCTGCTGCTGTTGCCTGTGCAGGAACATTAGCTGCCTCCTGTTAGCCCTGCAGAGATTGCCAGAGCTCAACGAAGTGCTCATGAACCCAATTGCCAAAGCTTTGAGGGAACAAAGCTGCTCAGCAAATGCAGTCTTCAGCCCTCCAGCTCCTAAAGCTCAAAACCTGAAGACTTTGCCATGCTGCTTTTTGGAATACCAGACTTCTTCCATAAACAGGTACCAGCAGTCTGGTAAAACCCTGTCTTTAAAGAGAGGCCAGGCTGCTGTAGGGAGCTTGCGGAACACAGGATTTTGCTCTGAGTTGGCCCCTCATGCCTGGGAGCTGGTGCTTCCCTTTTGATTTATACAGTAGGGGTGGATGCTGCTACAGCAGGAATTCCCTGTCAGCTGGAAGTGTTTTGCTGTGGTGTCTCCACTGATGGGTGCCTGGCTCTTCATCCCCTATCTGATGCATAGTGCTTTGATCTGCTTTTGCTACCCTGTCACTGTTCATATGAACATTTATCGTTCTGCTAACTATTGCTTCAAATGTAGTTCAAAGTCAGCAGCATGAACATGTCAGGACTCTGTTCTGAGTTTTCCTGGATAGACCTCAGCCTACAGCAGTCCTAAATACAGAGAAACCACACAGAGAGCTGGAGACAGGCTCTAAATTATCAGGGTTGGGTTCTTAAGCATCAGGAAATGAGGAAGAAAAAAGTGCTAGAGTAGCCTGCTAAGCAGTGCAAGTGGCTTAGCAATTTTGGCAGCTGAGAAGGGAAGAAATAAATTCTAATTCACTTAACAATACCTTACCTGTGTGCAGAAATGAGCTGGCTGGCTCATGGCATGGGAGGCTGTCTAATGTGGAAATGACTAACTTCCTCTGGCAATACCAGTATGCTGCATAGGATGTAGGAGGTAGGATGTGAGGAGGTCCTGGGCCACTAATAAGCGTAGCTAGGCTTGCTAAGTATCAAGTTAAATTTAATCTGTGAAAATTCTGCTTTCTGAGTTGGATTATCTGATTTCTTCAGGAAGAAAATATTTCCATTACAAGCACAATGCTGTGTGGCCATCTGACTGCATAAGAGGAAATAAGAGTCTTGCAAAGGTTAGGTCCTGTGTGCCTTGATAATAGCATATGTGATCCCATTGAAGGGAAGAGAATACCATGGGAGCAGAGGACTGGAATTCTTTGCTTACAATCTTCTAGCCTGCTGGTTCCAGGCACTAACTCTTCCCAGCCTGTGGAGGGTGCTGCTGTAGGGATGTGTGGTCACAACTGTGTGAGGTGTGGCAGCAGTTGGAGCGGGAGCCCCGCCAGCGATGCCCTGTGCTGGATGCTTGTGTAGCAGCCGCGGTGTCCCCGGGTGACGGCACTACCTACTGTAGTGTGGAACAATCGCCTGATTGCTTGCTGAGGAAAGGGTTGGGACTACTATACCCTTGCCCTTCAAGCCCACCCACTGCTTATTCAGCATGTTGGGAGGGGGATTATTTCTTCCTGGCCCACAGACAAGATCAGCTTGAGCCTCTTGCTGCAGCATCTTAATTACCCATACCCTTTTCCTTGTGAAGCTGCATGTAGTATTGTCCAGCCATATGCTTGGGTTAGAGCATGGAGGATCACCAAACATATGTCCAGGGGGCTGAATATGGTCAAAATTGCATACATCCTTCTGCAACCTTCTGTTGTGTGGATGTGGCTCTTCAGAGGAGACAGCAGCAAGCACCAAGCTGAGGACAAAAGGCCAGTAAGTTTGTGGAGATGGTTTTGCTGTTCCCTCTACAGCTTTATGCTGATGTGCAGCTGCCAGCAGGAAGAGGGTTAAGCCTGCGTATCACATGGCACGATTCTGTTTAGTACATATTTCTCATAATCGGGACTGGCATCCAAATCCAGATGATTAGCACTTAACCAAAGACCCTGAAACAATGTGTGTCATGTTTGTATTCCTCTGAAGCTATGCAGTCTGCCGTCATTTCTCTTGCAGAGACATGATTCTCCCTGCAGCCTTCAAAGGGAGCTATGGGGTGAGAATAAAATGAACAGTTGTATGACGAAGGCTGGGTTGGACTGATCTACATTCATCTTAATCTAAGCTTGAAGCGAGGGGAATTTTGCCAGGAATTGACTTAGACCATAATAGCTTGATCTCTACCAAAGGAGGTTCTTGCCTTACCCTGGCCTGAGATTAGAGCACCAGCTTGACAGTGACAGTCAAGGAAATGAGACTGTGCCCCTTGGCTTAAGGGTTTGGGTGGGTATTGTTCAGTGCTGAGTGCAAGCTGTGGAGAACAAAGTATAAAATTCATGTTAGTTTTTAAGGTGTGGTTTTGGATAAGAGGAAAGGTGTAATTTCACAGCACAGTCTATACCTTATTCTTGCTATCAGCACCAGTATTACTGTAGCAAACTTCCATGGGGCCCAAGGCAGTTTGTGATTTACCTTTCTACTACTCCTTCTGCACAAGGCAGTTCTCTCTGTCTCTTTCTCTGTAGTAACAAACTCATCTCTGCCCATACACAACACGTGGCTTTTCCCTTCTCTGTGTGGTAGCAGTTCATTTGTAAAGACCTGCTTTGTCCTCCTTAGAGCTTCAACACTTGGCAGCAACCTGCCCTGCAGCCGTGTCTGAAGACAGACAGTCTGTTTTCCCCTGTGCTTCTAAAGGTCTTTTTACATCCCCCTTCTTTCTGTCTTATCTGAAAAGTCACATCATGATCCATGGATAAAGTTTACACAATTTAAATGTAGGAGAAGAAAGATGAAAA
This sequence comes from Aegithalos caudatus, assembly GCA_013389925.1. Classification (NCBI taxonomy): domain Eukaryota; kingdom Metazoa; phylum Chordata; class Aves; order Passeriformes; family Aegithalidae; genus Aegithalos; species Aegithalos caudatus. The sequence continues at coordinate 17,837 of WEIU01023468.1, forward strand.
GGTTTACCTTTTCTCCCCTTCACTCTGATGAATCCAATGCTAATGGAAAAAGAATTTCTCTTGACCATCCTGATTGCTACTGGGGTCTACCTCCTTAGGAAACTCTTGGGCTGAAGAGAGTTAGGAAAGTCTTCCTGATCTAAGCACAAGCTTGAAATAAACCTGTCCATATGACTGCTGGTAGTGTCAGAGGGTCCCTCCTTTTTTTAACCTCAGTGACTTTTTACTCCTTTGTACTTCAGGAGGAAATGAGATGAATTCCTGCTTTCTATTATGTTGAGTGCTAGCTGCTAATGTATGGTACAATTTCTTAGACACAGGTATTAAAAATATAGCATAGTGAGTCTATCTTGAATTATCTTTTTTATTTTGATCTTACACTGAACTGCATTAATATAAGAGACAGCTACTTGGACTTACAGAAATACTGTCAAATTCCTCTAATTAGAAGACTTTTGGTAGATGTCTTAGGGTGCTAGCAAGGTATCTGTTTTCAGTAGATACTGACAGACCTTGTATGGGCATTTCCGGAATAAAGTTTTTAGGTCTTCTGAGACAAGTGGCAGTAAATGTTCCTTGGCTGTACCAAGTTAATTTGACTTCCACATGGTAACTTACACTGCTGTCTGTTATCTGCATGTGCCTTTCCTCGCTCAGAAGATTCTTTATTTGAGAAAACAGTCAGCAAACATTAGGGCAGTGAACAGAACCACACATGACCTGCATGTCCTTCATTTGAGTTATCTGTTTCTTGTCAGTGGTTTGAACCAGCCTGAACAGCCATGCATTTTTTTATGTGTAACCATGAGGACAGTCATCAAGTGTCAGTTGTGATAATAAGCTGAACTGCAAATGTTTTGCTTAGCAACTGCTGCAAAGGAAAACAGCAAAATTAGGAATGGTGAGTATGGAAGGCACTCTTTCTGAGCGATGAGCTGTACTCTGACGTGTTATTTGTGACTAAGTGATTTGGCATTTTCTTACACAAACATGTGAGAATATGAGCATTTATGAGCAGGCATCAGAGCAAGTTCAGTCTGATCCCCTATGTCTGCCAATGCTCTTGCTAGCTTGGCCTTTCTGTGTATAGTAGATATTTACAGGCAGTTTACCAATAAAGGGCAGCAGGGTTGAAGAGCTTGATGTGGTGGTAACTTCTGCTACCAATCCTTGGGCAGCTGTGAAGAATTTGAGCGGCCATCCAACCATGGTAATTGAAGAAAGCTGGTTGTCTTAGTGATTCTCCATCATGAAACCATACCTTTTCCTCTAAAATATATGATGTACCTGAGAGGATCATGACCAGTACTCTATTTGAGATTTCCCTTCTGTGGGATTACGCCAAGCTTGATGTGATGTAAGCACAAATCTGAATGAGGTACTGGTGTGTCCACTCTTAAATACAGAGCAAGACAAGGCAAAATGATGAGTGACCCCTTATGGTGTCTGCAGAAGTCCTTGTTCAATAGTACTGGAGCTGGAGGGAGAATCTACAATGAAGTAGGCTTTAATTTTGTCATGTAGAGGTGTGCACATACTGCAGAGAACACTGTATTTAAAGTCTCCAAGAAGGGGGCTAATCCAGCAGTCCTTGGGCATAAAGTCTGAATTAAGAAATCGGTACTAAGCTAAAAAACTGCTTTAAGTATTTATGTTAAGCAGCATCTGTGTTCAGATGTCTCCTGGCCTTACTGCTGTAATCTTAACAAGAGGCTGTCTTAGGAGAGGCATACGAGTAGCAGTTGGGTATCAGAATACAAATACAGTCAGCGTACGGGCACTTTCATTAGGTGTTACTTATTCATGGGAGAAATGATTAAAGGCAAAAGAAGCCTACCTTAGCCTGGCACATGTGATGTGCCTCAGAGTGTGCAGGAGCCTTTCGACTGGGTTGTATGTGAGAGGCTGCTTGGCATGTGTCTTATAGACTAGTTTTTACTTGATTATTAAATTCTGTGGAAAAAAAAACAAGATGAAAAAGTTATGTAAGGAAGAGTCAAGGTACAGCTTAGTAGTAGTCTGCCCAGACTGCTTGCCTGGTCTTGAAGTAAAGGTTTTGTTTTTCCCAGTTTTTGGTTTTTTTTCCCACTGTTGTTGCAGTGAGGTTTTACAGTGCTTCCATTGCCCTTACAGGCTAGGGCTCAGCTGGAACTCAGTTGGAACTCCTCAGTACCTGCCTTTTCTTCCTTTCCTTTCTACCTGCCTGTCTCAAATGGATCTCACGTGGCTGGGGGAATTGCTGTTTTTCTTGGGTGACAGCACAGCACAAGCAGGAGCTTTCCAATACGAGAGCTTCCATGTTTGAACCAGGCCATGCAGGAAACTGTCCTCAGCAAGGTGTTATCTTTTTCTGAAATTTGCTTCCTACCTGAGGCCAAGTAGGAAGCCTGTTTCTGCAAGTCCTGGTTCTTCTGACGGAAGGATACCAGAGATGATGTGGAGCGAGGACCCATCACTGTGGTGGGTCTCAGCAGCTCTGGTATGAGCACTGGTGTGCCACTTGCTGTGCTTTGGACTTGCAGTTATGTCATTCTGTTGCCCCATGTGGTTTTGTGTCCTCTTATCAGGAATACTCTTTGTTGCAAGCTTACAAATAAAGGCAGAATCCCTGCTGCCTCATCCTACTCTCAAATGAAATGTCTTCTGTGAATAATTTGCCTTTCCCTGAGCAGACCTCATGTTTATCCGTCACATCAGAAGTGGGAACATCTCCAGCCTCATTCCCTGCTGGATCTGTGGGGTTTCAGTAATTGTAGTAAGGGGTGTATGTTGCTCTGTTACAGAAGTAGTGCTGTAGTTGATCCCTCCTGTGTCTCCTTTATCACCACGCATATGAGCATAAAAACAGGCTCTGGGGATTCTCCAAAGCTACTGGAGGAGGCAGGTGCTGCTGGCAGACACTGGGCTGTTGTTGCTGACTCTCTTCTCCTTGCAATTAATAAAAAAGATTGTTCTCAAAAAAAAGTGCTACTTGGATGCACTTTCTTTTCCAAAGGCTGTGCAGCTGGTGGAAAGCAAGTGGTGTCTAACAAGTGCATGGGGGTGTGTAAGCAGGTACCCTGTGTAAGCTTCCATGGCCTTTGCAGTGCAGGAAAAAGGGTTGGCTTAAATTACATTTAAGAGAGAAAGTTTTTACAATTAAAGTGATAAAACACTGGAAGAGGTTCCTCACAGAGGAGTTGGATGGAAACATTCACCTGGAAACATTTAAAGTCGGATTGGATGGGGCTCTGAGCAACCTGATGTAGTTGAAGATGTCCGTGCTCATTGCAGGGTGGGTGGAGAGATTAAAAGGTCCATTCAAACCCAGACTATTCTGTGATTCTGTGCATCACAGAAAACAAGGTGTGCCTGTTGTCCTAGGTAAAAGTAATGGTTCCAGCTACCCATTTGCAAGTATAAAACAATGGGCATCCTTGTACTTTGTTCTTCTCAACAAACCAGACTGCAAATGGCTTCCTGTGGTCAGGAGCCACATCTGAGAGTTTCAAAGGCAGCATATGCTGGTTGGGGACCTTGCAGTTAAAAGAGCATACATTTCAGATGAGATCAGATCTTACTAGAAAGAAAAAAATCTGAGGAAGGGTATGAGTTAGAGATATGATTGCATGCATACTAGTCTAGGCAAATAATGTGTTGTGATGGTTCACAGTGTTTTGATGCCCTCTTTTGTGGGGGATGCCGAAGCACTACTTTTTGAAGCAGCCTGGTTCTGGTGTCCACCCAAAATTTCTATCTTTGTAAGACTATTTCAGAACTTGGAATACACAAAGTTAAAAAGTACCCCATCCTTTGAATGGTTTAACTTTTGTCTATGAGAGAAGGGCACCTCCCTGTGCTGCCCTCAGAGCTGCTATTGTCACTGGTAGTTAATATGCAACCATAATGTCCACAGAAAGTCTAGGTTTCCACAATTATTTCTGTACCTTGACAATGTCTTTTCCAAGAGTGGCAAGGGAGGGGCAGGAAAAGAGAGATTTCCTTTGTATTGCTTTAAAAGAGCTAAGCAAACTAACTGTTAAACCACAGAATATTGATCTGACCTTCACTTAAGTCAAACTCTACATAAAATCTGCTGTAAATATATGGAAAATTGCTGCATAATTCTATCCTGCTCTTTCCTACTGAACTGTAAAAAAAAAAGTACATTGAACACCTCAGATGATTTAAGGAGTTTGCTTACAAAAACGTTTTGTTCCTGTTGTCTCATTGTGCGGGTTCAGGACCTCACTGTGCTGTGCATGCAGGCTCAGCATTAGCAGAGTGCTCTTACTGTGATGTCCATAATTCTTGTTCATACTGTTCTTTCCTCACCTGTACTTGCAGTCTCACGTGTTGGGTATTGCTGTTTGTTAAGGGGATGAGTTTGTGGTTCTTCCCTGTTTGGTCCCAGTTTATTTTGAGTTAATTTAGGATCCAGTAAGATGTTTGTGTAGTTCCAATACAGGTGAATCTTTGGGGAATTATCACCTTGACTTTTGTCATTATGTTACTCACCTGTCTTCGATGAAATCTAGTTCTTCACAGTTAGGCTTTATAAACCAAAATATGTTTACATCTACTAATCATCTTTTTATCTATCACTGGTAATTACATCAGGTGATATTTGCACTCGTATGAGATTTTGTGTAACTCCCTATTTAATTCTCTCCACAATGGAGACTGGCCACTTTATGCTTTCATTTTCCATCCTCTGGCTAGTTTATATTCCAGAAGAACTGTTTCCCTGTGAAAAGTCAATTATGCCAATGGGGGAAAATAAGTCAAAAGTTGAGTAACAAAGAGGAAAGGTGCAAACTGCATCTTGTTTCTAGAGGTGTGGCAAGATGTGATGAGCCAGAGGGGTTTGTTCCTTACCTAGACACCAGCACACTGGGGTAGCATAGGGAGCCAGAATTTGTTACAACTGCTGCTTCCTGAATGGCCCATTATCAAAGAATAGGTTAACATATGAAGCATTGCTTTTCAGGAAGAGCTGAAATCAATCAGGAATTGAATACAACAGTATGTAGGAAAATGTGCACTAGCATTATTTTGCATCTTTCAAGAATGGCATGTTGTCTGTTTCCTTACAGATTTGTTTCATTACTGACTGGTTACTGTTTGATTGTTAGTGATTTGTTTGAGTTGCCAAGGACAGCCAATATTTAGAGGTAGTCAGTGGCTAAGGCAGCTTCCTGGAAAAAAAAGCCTTACTGATAACCAAAGTAGCTGTGGGGTCTGATAGCCCAGCAAAGGGAAGAGGAGCCAGGGCCACAGCTTCCATGATGCTTCAATTTGATTCCACTTCAATGATTAGCCATGATCCCTTAAAGCCTTTGCTAGGAAGGTGGTGTTGAGTTTGTGCCTGTGGCAGGTGCAGTCCCTTAAGCTGTTCTGTGGTAGTTGGCACACCGGAGGGCCATGGTGGAAGTGCAGATATGGAGCCCATTGTCTGGAGGGGCACTGTCTCTGGGTGTTGTCCTCTCCTGCCTTTTGCCATGAGACAGCATGTTCTGAAGCAATGGATTTCCATTCCTTTGCCTGGGAGGCAAGGCCTGTGGTTGGATACCCATCATTTTGATCACCTGGCTAGGAGGCTGGTGGATTGCCCCTGGCAGTGTAGTTAAATTAGCTTCTTGGTGGAGCTTTCTTCATCTTCATTGGGTCTGGCACTGTTTTTGAAAGCAACTACAAAATACTTTGTGTAAGTGGGCATTAAGTTCCTGTGTTGATTTTACCACATCGCTCTTGAGAAGATAAAGACCTGAAGTACAATTTATCTCAAGGAGGAAGAAGCTTTTCTAGGCTGTGATTTCACCTGCAAGATTCCATTTGTTCTCAGGTGAAAGGGTAGAGAAGTTGTGAGGGCTCCTGGCCCAGTAGTTGGAAAGCCACGTCTTGGCCTTCAAGACTTTGTGAAGAACACATTTCTCAGGGTGGTCGAGGTGCATGGGGGATTACTGAATTCTCTGTTAAATTCAAGCAAGCAGGATTGAGATGAGGAGTAGCACACAGGCCCTTTAAGAATAAATTGGCAAAAGAAGAGCTCAGGATTTAAATTTAGTGCAGACGAAGAGGGAAAAAATTCCCTACAGCATCTGGTTTATATTACTGCTCTCTGCCTCAGCAAGAGGGTGTGTTTACAGTGAAGCTCTCCGGTGCATAAAGAGGGGGGTGCTCAAACTGTTTGTTTCTGGGGAACTCTGATCTGAGGGTATGCCTTGCAGCCATCTCCATGTCCTCCCTATGGCCTCTTTAACTAATTCCATCTCAGCTGTTGAGCAGAGCGGAGGGGTGCCCTGTTGGGGCTGAGGTGCCTGAGCACAGCACTCCAGCTTTTAGGGTTCTCTAATATTGTTTCTTATTGTGGCTTCTTCCCATTTTGCTCAGCCTAGAAATGGAAGCAAATATAAAAACCCTTATAATGAGTTTATGTAGACATATTACCAGTGCCTACGTTCAAAGACTAGAACTATTGATGTGTCTGTGTTCCAGCTGTTTTAATGATTTGAGCAGAGCTGGTCACTTTGGGTTTTTCTAAATGCAAGTTTGAAGCTCAGTGTGGGAGGTAGAAAGAGCAGAAGGATGGCAGGGTTTTAGTTGTGGTGGTATTTCTATTTTGTGTGTATGTGTTTTGTTTATTAAAGTGTGGTTTGTGGTCTCTGAGCAGTTTCAGCAGAGCCCAGCACCAAAAGGAAACCTGAACTAGCAGCAACAGTGGGATGAGCTGCTCATCAGAATGTAGCACAGCTTTGCATAGAAAGTGCTTTACAGAGGCCTGTGGATGCAACCTGTGTAAATGCTACCAGTAGCTTGTACGTCCTGTAATATATTTCCCTAAGGACTGACTGCACCTATGGTCGTGAATGCTGTAAATGTACTGCTGAACTCACAGTGGGCTCCTGTGCTCTGTTTGAGGGAGGTTAAAAATCAATTTGATTTACATATTGCCTGATAATATATCTTGTATAGCAGGATTTCATTATGTTCAAGGCCAAAATACAAATTTTTTTTTAGGTGGAAAAATAATTCCTTGCCCACAGAGCTAATGATCATTTCAGTGTCTGCTACTTTAAACTTCTGGGAATAGATGCCATATGCTTCCAGGCAGAAGGAAGAGAAATGGAAAATTCTATATTTATGTTCATGTATAGTAAAGATTTTTCATATGGTCATTCTCTCCAGCTGCTGCTGGACTAAAGCCTGTTGCCACCCCTGCCAGACGGAGATTAACACTTGTAAAACAACACTCTTCACTCAGCTATTTTTGCAATTTCTCTCATGCAAGAAAACACAAAACTTGAGCCCATCTCCCCTTTTTCCTCCTCCTGTTCCAAAATGAGTCAGTGGCAGTTACCTTCCTGCAATTTTCATCGCCTTTTCTCTTTAAACAGTAGCAGAGGCAAATACTAATTCTTTGCCTGACCCTATTCAAATTGGTCAACTCAACTATTCATCATCCATCTGCCTACAGGTGAACTGAAATTTAAACCCTACTGTTGCCTCTCTGCCCTCCTCTTTCAGCAAACCACAATCTTGTGAGCTGCCATGTTCACTTCCCAGTGACTGTCCTAGAGACAGCCTGCTCTCACTAGAGGCAGAGGAGCTGCAAGATTGGTGGCAAAGCTGGCAGCAGTGTGTGTGTGCCCTGTTCCTTGAGGATGCTTTGGGAAATGCTGGTGTATGGGGGGGGTTAGTCAGCAATTCCTCAGTTGTATCTGTGAGGTGGTTTCCAAGGGGAATTGCATCTCCTTTGATGTGTACCCATTAGATCTCTGTAAAGTACCATCCTTCTGGGTAGCTTATTGTGGATAGTTCCTTTAAACAAGTTCCTGCAGAGCACAAGAAGGTGGGAACACGAAGCATCTGAACTACAGTTCCCAAAAGACATCACAATTCCACTGCTTGAGCAAAATTCTGCAACTTGTAACAAAATACTTTTATTATGTGCACCCTTGCTGTAAACAGACCCTTTTCTGCAGAGCAGAAAAAAAGCCCAAATTGTCAGAGCTATCCTGAAACTTACTTTTCTAAAAATGGGGAATTCGCAGCCCTCAATTGGGAACACTCACAGTTTAAGAAGAAAGTATATAGGAGTATAGCTAAGGTTGAAATGGAGCTACAGTAAGGAAGGGAAAATACTACCAAATAATGTAAACTTGCCTGTAAAAATTTACTTTTAACTTTGGTTCTGCTGGGATTTTACTCTTCTTCTATCTTTGCTCTTTTCTTAAGATATTTGCATTAATGCACAGTAAGTTGGGACATCTATCATGGCAAATAAGAATTATTCAAATCCTCTTTTTTCCATTCTAAAGCTGGTTTAAGGGAAAAAAAATGCTATCTAGTGCTTCTTATTAGAAATTGCTAACACACCATAAACTCAGAAATATATTCATTTTCCTTGATGAAAATACATGATTTTTCTTTTCTCAGTCCTCTGCCCATTTGAAGGCTCCTCTTAGTGAGGGAAAACATTAGCATTTTTTCCCCTATTCCTTAACTGAGCTAACATTTTCACACCCAGAATGATGCCTTCTCTGGTCTAACGAGGAATGCACCTTTTATACCAATGGCCTTTTCTGTAAATGGAAAGGCTTTGGATATGTGTGGAGCACAGTAAGAAAAAAATCCCAACATAGTTCTGCACACACAATCCAGTTTACATCATATGTCCTCTCTTGTGGTGAGCTCTTTGGCCTCATCTCCTGGAAATGAGAAAATGCAGGAATTTGAATGTGTCTGTGGCTAGTGCTTAAATCACAGTCTGTCCTCAGCCTTTGGAATTGCTACAGATTCAGCTCCTGCGTTCAAATCCTTCATGTGCTTTCCTGGCTGCCCTGTGTGCCAGCTTCCAAAGCCAGACACAGTAGAGTGGTGTTAGTAATATAGGTTGCATTTGGGCTTGTCCCATCTTTTCAGAGAGTGACTGTGGAGCAGAGCATGACTTCAACAGAAGGCAGTCCTGGGCTGGTCCCCAAGTCCTCACCAGTCAATGGCAATGTTTGCCCAGGGCATGGATGCTGGGATTTGTGTCCCCTGTGTCCCTTTGTTCTCTGTCTCTCAGAGAACATAGTTTGAACCTCCAGCATTTTGACATGGAAAAATAAAAAAGAGTAAACATTTCCTGATGGGCTGAACTGGCTGGTTAGCAGTGTTTTCCTCCCAGTTCCTTCTGCAGTGTGTTTCCTGCTATGTTCCCTTAGGCTTTCCTGTCATCAGGACGGTGAACATCTTGCTGCTAGGTTTAAAAAGAGATCAATTTTTTTCCCTATAGTATCTGGTAAAGTGTTCTGCATGACTGCTTTTAAATAATGCAGCAGCTCCTTACAGCTCCTTTGGATGTGGCTACAGTCATCAGACATTTTCTGTCATTCTGCCACTCTCCCCCACAGTGCAGGGCCTGAACCCAACTCCCAGCAGTCAGTGGAAACATTCTCCTTGGTAGCCTTTGGGTTAAGTCCAGAAAGTTTGCTGCCTTTCCCAGGCTTTACCCTAGGGCAGCTATTCTAACAAGCTCAACACCCTCCCAAAGTATTGCAGATCCCTGGTGCATGTGTCTTTAAGCCTCACTTCCTTTTTCCTTTTCGTAAAAGTTTTGGAAAATTAGACTATAAACCCATAGCACAACCTTTAAAAATAGCAAACAATTCTAGTAGATATTAACTCAGGGCTACTGTGTTACTAAGAACTGGAACTGCCTTTGCTAATGGTTCAGGTTGAATAAAAGATCAAAGAAAGAAGAAAACAAAAATGCGCAACAAACTGGAATGTTTCTCTTTTGCTTTTAATCCCTGGTATCAGTCCCACATCTGACTTCATTTAGATAGTGTTTCTTGTTTTGATAAACTACATAAACAGTCTCAAGACAATATAATTAAGATAAAAATAGATAAAAATATACGAGCTTTTGCATGAGATCAAGAAAGTCTTTAAAGATTGCATCGCCTTAAAATTAAGTATATTGTCCATAGATTAAATCCAGCCTGAATTTTTGGTGGCAGTGGGCAGGGCCAAGGAGCGTGAGTTTGGAGCAAAGACATCAAATTGAAGGATGCACGGGAGCATTCTGTGCTGTCCTCAGCCAGATGTGTTATGCTGGGTGTGCCAGCATTTCCTCCATCTCTCTTAATGCAATTGCTGGTCTCTTGGGATGTCTGAAGTACTGAACCACAGCAGTCTGGAACAAAACTTTGCTGTAATTATGCCCTATCATAATTTTTAATCTTCAACGGTCCTTTTTTCCTTCGTTTTAAGATCTGCATCCTAGTGTGAGCACAACATGCTGGGAAGATGTGAACTCTCCATCTTTGCTCCATTGTACTACCAAGCCTCAGTTCCCATGTTTGCTGGGTCCTGATGTCTGCAGGGAGCTGTGCCCTAGATGCCTGTTACAGCTCCTGTGTTAGACAGCCATTGCTAAGCTGTGCTGCCACCAGTGTTTCTGGTACCTTGGCTTAGATGCTCTACACTGTTTTTCACTGTGCTGTCCAGGTGTACCCACAGATTTGGCACAGATCACTCAAAGCACAACTCAGTACCAGTCAGGACTATATTTACTGCATAAAGATAGGAGATCCCATCACTTGCAGTGCATGTAGTGGTAAGACAATGCTAGAAGCTTGCAGTAGCATGCCGATGCTTTGAGGCCCATGAAGATGCTCACTAGTTAGACCCCTCCTCAGGCTGTGGTGTTCACTGAGAAATAACTTGTTATTCAGTGCTATTGCAGAGAGTTTAAATCCTGTTGTATTCTACTCTTAGATTACATATTCATGCCTAAGCACAGAATATGTCTTAAGATTCCAGAAAAGACCATCTTCATAATTTCTACTAACTCTAGTAGCTTCTGTGCTTTTGATATTTAATTAAAAGTGATGATGCAATTCCATTTTAAATATAGCCATTACCTTAATAAATACTTCTCCCCACAACCACAGGACACAGAGACACCGATCTATAGAATTTTTTGTTGGTATTAGTGGTTTCATTTAAACTGTAAGTTATTTAAACTATAAATTTAAAAACTGTTGAACCTACAACTGTGCAAATATGTGAGGCCACCTAAGAGTTAAAGTCTGGGAGGCGAAATTCCTGTGGTCAACTCCCAGTAATTCACTGAGGATCTGATCATCCTGACACTGCTTGTCTGTGCACTGTTGAAGGCCTGCAGGTTCAATTAGACACGGAGTGGACACACTGGAAAGCTTGTGTCACACTAAAGACTTACTTTCTCTTCCTGTGTGAGAAGGTGTAGGTCTCAGTCCCATCCCAATTGTCTGTGCTGGCTTTACAGAGGTAACAGCAGTAAAAGGTGACAACTCTTGCTGCTCTGTGTGAATGAAGGGAGCACATCTGCTTGGGGGTAGATGAAGGAGCAGTTCCACCTTCTCAGTCTCTCTGTTGTTCTGTGTTTTGGGGGTGGAGGTGGAAGAAGGAAGGGGTGTTCAAGTGATCCCTTTTCAGGGTTCCTAAGGCTCAGTTTTGCATTTTGCATTTTAGAAGACATTTACTGCTCACATGGGTTAGCAGGGAGACTTTTTTTCAGTGCCTTTATGTAAACATTCAGTATCTTGCCTTCCCCCAGATCAGTTAAATCCTTTTATCCAACAATAAATGTGACATTCCCTGCTCTGACCTGACATTTTATTTATTCGAGAACGGCTGATGAATCTCCTTGCAGCTCTCACACGGACTCTCAATTATCTTATGTTCGAGTAATGGCAATTCTTTTTTTTCTAACCTCCATGAAGCAATCCAATCACACTCACCCAAACAGCTGCAGCAGTAATTTTTGTCATCCATCACTTTTAAACATGACCTTCAGTTCATGTCTCTTCAGTAGCATCCCTTTCTTCACTTATTAAATATGAGGTACCTATCTTTGTTTTAAGGCCCTATTTCAACCTCTCCCATTCTTATCTCTGCTGTGAGGTGTCAGCCCACACTTATATCAGCCCATGATGCCAACTGTCTGCTCATTGCATTTTTAATTTCTTTTGCTGCTCTTGTTTGTGCTGCCTCACTTGCTTAGGTGCATTCTGCTATAGACCGGCACGGACCAAACTGGAGCAGAATGCCCTGTGGCTGCAGGATGTAGCTGTGAGAACATGATGGCTCCAAACCTTGGAGAGTGGGGGCGATTCAGGCCTGTGGTCTTTCACAGGAGGCTGCATTTCAGAGACGTTTGTGTGGCTTGTAGGGGTTGTGAACAGTTTGTTCCTTTTTCAAGGATCAGTCTTTGTGGCTCAAGTCTCTCTAGTTTACTATGATCTTGATACAGAAAATGACAAGAGATGGGCTGTGGGTGTGCTGAGACCACTGCCAAGCACCCTGACTAATGCTGCCTACTTATTCCACCCTCATCTTGAGACTCACACTGAAGTGCTTTGGAGCACAGAGCAGCTTTTCACCCTGTGTATGGTAGTTCCTAGCACAATAAGATCCCTACTGATCTTCAGGGCCCTTACTTCTTTAGTAGCATATGTGACTCAGAGTCATCTTGTCCCAGGAGCAATTTTCTTCATTTTGGAAAATCCCATTTCAGGTGAATGACCTTAACAATTGCAGACCTTGTTCAAAGGGCTCTTCTGGATCTGGGAATGACCCCCCTGGAGCTGGCAATTATGCATTTCACTGTTGTGAATGACTGTGAGAGCTCTGAATGTTGACAGCACATTGTGTTAAGGGACAGTGATGATGGCCAAGGAACCAAATGTATCCAAAAAATCTTAACTTTTTTTCTGTATGTTTTATACAAGAGTTGGTGTTACTGGTGATGGGAGTGAAGCCCAAATACATAGTACATCTATGCCATGTAGCCTATCCTTTCTGATACCTTGCTCTTTGACAGGGAGCTCTAAGGCTTCATGCCAAACTCTGTTTGGAGAGCATTTCTTGCTTGAAATGCAACTGTCATTTCTTTTATCCAAAAAAATTGCCATCATCCTTAGAAAACCCCTATTTCTAGGGGTTTTTTTTATGTTCCAAAGCTGCAAAGTCCCTAAACTTCTGCCAGTGCTTTGTGCTAGGTTTGCAGCATCCATACAGAGCAGTGGGCAGTACATTCAGTTGTTTCAATTAGTCAACCTGCTTACATAGCTCTGTACTTAAAAAACCTGGATAAATGAAGCTGTAACTTCCTCTTCCTCCCTTTCCCATCGTCAGCAAAGTAAACAGCCAAACAAGAGCCACAGATAAAACACCACCTGTGAATCCTCCCAGGAAGGTTTGGGCAACCCCAGATGTCTCTGAACCCACACTGCAGAAGGACTTTCAGCCAGATCAGCTCCTGCACTGCTGGCTGTGTGGATTTAGTATAAACTGATAGGCCCCACATGTACACCTTCATGGAAGAAGCAATAGAAATCTTCATTGGAGCAGTTGTGTTTGTGTCTGCCTGTGAATCCACCAGAGGGAAGGTGCTTCCCTGACTTGCTTCAAGTTGAAAGAAGTCTCCTACCTTTGGCCCGTGCTCTCAGATAGGCCAGAGCTGGAGCAGAGCTGCATGTCCTGCTTGGTGTTACAGTGCCAGGTGTTCTCTGTCTTCCCCCCAGCCTGTTCCTGGGACCAGGTGGGTGACACCTCACCTTCATGATGAAATCAGTACTGGATCTGAATAAACCTGGATGGTGAGGTATAAAGTGCAGGCCTGCCATCAGGAATATAAGGCTGCTTGTGCAGGCTTTCATCCTGGTGTCTTGGCCCTGTCCTATGCAGAGCAGTTGGAGTTCAGCTTCCATGACTCGAGCAGTCTGGCTTTCAATGGTTTGTTGCCATTTTTCAGTCTATAAATTGTTGCATCCTAGTGCAGTAAGTGATTTCTTCCAGTATATCTTGAAATGCTAATAAAGCATGTAGGAAATTCAGCATATAAAATACAGAGACAAGCTCTGTTTAATTTTTGTTATGAGAGAGCTGGAAGCAAGTTGACATTTATGAGCTGATTTCATAGGAGAGAGGAGTATAATGAAGAGTCTTGCTAGTTTGAACTCGATGATACACTTCAAAAGACCTTACTTCTAGCTGGTTGATGTTCTTGTTTAGGTTGGGGGGTTTTTTAATGGTTTTTGCATGTTTGAAGGCTTCTTGTGTTTTTCTAGCTATTAGTGCTCTCTGGTAACTCAGGGATAAAAGAGACCTTGTAACTTTACTTATTCAAAATACCAGCCAGCTCACTGGTTGTAGCTTTCAAATACCAGAAGCAGATTCTTTGTGAAATGGTGCAGTTCTGTAGCAGAAGTGGAGTTAAAGGCTCCAGAGGCACAAATGTAGAGGAGAACAAATATTTACCCTGTGTTGGACAGGAAGTGTGCTGGATTGAGATTTCTGCCCTCACTGCTTTAGCCTGTTGTTAGCTAATAAAAGGGTGTGTTCTGGCTCCAAAGCAATGAACACCACGCCAGTGGGAAGCCAGTGTGGAACAGACTTGGGGTTTTTCTTTTTTTGTCATGTCTTCCAGGATATGAGAATTAAAAACTCTGTAAGACACTGAGAACTGTATTCCACTGAGGAAAAAGGAAAACTCCTGCACTGAATTTGCTTGTGCTTCTTGCAAGTGATGTGCTGCTGATTCACTGCCAGTGTCCAAAAGGATGAATTGCTTGTCAGAAGAGTTTATTTTCTCTCTGCAGCAGTTCCTAGCTCCTCTGGACCAAGAGAGACTTCAGTGGAGAACTTCATACTGCCATGTGGGATCCAAGCTGGCTTATTCTGTTATGCTTAGGGATGGAGCTCATACTGCTGTAGTGCTGAGAACGTCCTGAGCTGCAGAGATAGGCTTTGGAAAGTGGCTAAAAACTAGTGACTGTGTTGTGTTGTCAAATTGCAGGGGCTATGCCCTGGGGTTTGTAAATATGAATAGACTTAAAATTTTCCTTTTCGCCTTTAGTAAGTCCTTATGCAGCTACCAGATGGTTCTTTGAGTGGGTGCTGGTACTGCACAGTACAGTGTAATGATACCTCGTGTTTTTAGGGCATAGCACTTGAGAAAGTAGTGTGGGCCATATTTTGTCTTTCAGCTCAGAACTCAGCAGCTGCAATTAAGCCAGAACAGGACATTAGCACTGATGCTGGTAGTAGTGAACTCCTTTTGTGGAGGTGGTGAAATTGGGCTGTGAGTGTCTGTAATGATCCCTTCTGAATATCCATTTAATTCCTTCAGCCTATCTAAAAGGCCAACTCTATTGGAAAGCAAAGCTCTTCATTGTGCAGCCTCCATCTCATTGAGCATCATACCTGTAATTTTTCAGAGGTCAGCTGCTGATAATGTAACTTGTCAACAAAAACCAAGCTCTCTGAACTAGCCCTGTGTCCTGGAGACTGGGCTTGGAGCATAAATACCAAAAGGGTTGATCAAATGCCTTTCTTCTTTTCAAAATTGTAATGTGGCTTCAAATGCAAAGCAATATGCAGTGAAGGTATTTCAGGTTAGAAGATGAGATTGGGGAGTATGGCAAATGATGGCTTTTCTCTTAATTCAGGTTCAAATAAAAGGCACTTTGGACGTCTCTCTGTACTTGTGATAAGGTTTATGTAGAGGATCTGCAATACCTAGCGCTCCCCTGAGGGGAGAGCACAACCATTTTTGAGTATTTTTGGGCATTCTAGCAGACATCCCAGAACACCAAGGAGTAATCCAAGAGGTGTAGTATATAGAAATAGGGCTGTAGTAGGTCTGCTCTTCCTCCCTCACTATTAAAAACCAATAATATGTATGTGTATAAAGCTTTGGTCACTTGCAGCACATGGGCAGAGATAATATTCAGTAGGCCAGTTCTATCTCATGAGCAGCCTTTTTAATGCCCAGCTTTCTTCACTAGGGCTGTTGTGTGATTTGTTATGTCCAGCCATTGTCTTTCTTGTGCCACGGTGTTGACAGGATCTAGGATTACTTTGTAATTACTGCCCAATTAAATGAGCACCTCCTTGTCAGCTTATATCACAGACTTGTGCAGAAAAAGAAGCTGCAACCAAGCCTGTCAATTGAGTCTGTGTTGAGTGTGGGGAGGGTGTTAAACAGCCACCCACGAGACCCCAGCATTTCTTCCAAGTGCTTTAAAATGTGAAAGGAGAATTCAGAGCAGTAGCATTAGGAAAGGGAAAATCACATGAGACCCTGAGAGGTAATGCTGGTAAGTAAGTTACTGCTGAATGAGAGGAAACTGGAACTGGATTGTTGAGCCTTTTTTTCATGGCCTCCCCAGCCAAATCCTTCCAGTTAGTAAGTTGATGATGGCCTAGTCAGTCTGTTCAAGTAACATGAGATACATTTGTGGTGGCGGTGGGCTAGCATCCTCCTTAATTGATACAGTGTGTTCAGCTTCCACACTGCCAAGGTGGAAAGGATCCTATTGTGGGGCAGCTGGACTGCTTTATTAGTAATCCTATTGCTTAAAAAAACCCATGTGTGCAGCAGTTTTCTGCCTGCTATAATAAACAATTAGGTGATTGCATCTGTCCTTGTTCCAGATAATTTTATTTAAATAAAATTCCTTGCAGCATGGGCTCAGCTGCAAAAGTTGTTGCAAGAATTAGCTGATTTATTCCAGCAGTCCTGTAAGGAATGCATGGCTTTGCAGTAAGCAGGAGCCACTGGAGGGTTTGTCTTCAGGCCAGGCAGGGAATGCAGCCTGGCTGTGCAGTCAGGAGCCCCAGTGCACTGCTAACTACCTGACTAGCACAAGTGCAGCACCTGCAGCTGGGTAAACTGATTTTGTTTCTCAGCCATGTATGAAATATTGTTTGACCATCCTGCTTTATTTTCTGGTGACTGGAAAGGGAGTGCTGCTGTCATTTCCCCTACAATGCTAGAAGAAAGCCTGGGCTAGCACCTGTAGCTTCCAGCCCACTCAAGACCTTCCTTTGCAGAGCATGTGTGTGGACAGCATCAAACTGTGCTACTACAGTGAGATTTGTGTGCTAGCAGCTCCATCCACTTCTTAACAGGAGCCAAACCTTTGTGGACATATCTCAACAGCAGAGCTGTGTTGAAACACTTGATTAAAATTCATCCCCCAGCATAAACACAAGGAATGAGGGTGCCTTGGTGGCTGTGAACACTGCTGCTCTTGGAGCAGGGTGGTGGTGGTCTGGAGAGGCAGTGCTCCAGTGAATTCTTTTGCTTAAGCCAGACCATTCTCCTTTCAGAAAAGAGGCAAGGAGCACTCTGGCTCAGTTACAGCTTCTCCAGGGCTGTTACACAAATATAGCAGTCTCTTGACTGTGTCAGAAAGTTTACATTCACCCATGGAAAGCAGGGCTGTGTGCAAGAGTGATTTAGCAAGGAGAGAAGTAAAGAGCGTCTGGAAAGGTCAGATAAAGCTGGAATGTCACTGTCACAGCCACAAAGAGATGAAATTGCCCATTTTATTTTTTTAATATCTGTCATTTATGTGGCTGTGGTAGCTTCAACATTTACACTGCTAAAATTGCTCAGCAGCTGAAGTGCCTTATGACTGCCTTCATTCAGCAAAGAGCTCTCTAGATCTGCTCTGAGTGGTATCATGGTGCTGCTGCTTTTGAGGCAGAAACATTCTTTAAACTTTAAAATGTTGACCTACTGTCTTGCTTCCCTAGATTTCAGGAATTCTGTCTGAGCCACTTTGGTACCAGAAAGGTACTCAGATTGGAAATAACAGTGAGGAGGGGAAAGGTTATTGGGTTTCAGGAACAAAAGCAAATGTTGGTGAAGTGCAAAGCATACCAGAAAAGTGCATGTGTGTATGCACAAGTGGTATGGGTAGGTTTGCAGTTGACAGGGCTGAGAGATACCTGGAAGGACCTAGCTGAAGATGGTATCTCATTAGAGTTTTGGTTGCAGGACTAGTTATCACTTGTTTTAACTAGCTTGTGGCTGGGAAGGGGTTAATACAGTGAGGAAGCAAAGATTGTCATGTGGTGTCAAGAAAAAGGGAATGCATGACTGTTAAAATAGGTATGCAGGTAGGCTTGTAGAGGATAACCCCAACAGTAAATATTCTGGGGCAGCAGAACAGTTAGTCATATTTGCTTGCTTTTAATATAATTTGTTATTCTTTTTATTATCTGACAGGTTATATTGTGGTAAAATACCAATGTGCTATTGTTCGTGCAGGACTCAGCAGCCAAATAGCAAGAGTTGAACTTGATGTCAGGGATCTTGCTGATTAGGCTGGGATGTAAAAGGAAAAACAAACCCTAGAAACTACAAATCATAGCTAGATAGGAGCAGGGAGTACAGAGATGAGAAGTGCATCCATGTACATGCAAACACACATTTCATCAGAGTCTTCCATAGTGAACAGTGAACAAGAGGCAGCCTGCAGGGGTGTCCTGGCAATCTGTTGTGTCCAAAAATAAAACTACGAGTATAATATATGGAAAGATCCAAGGGCCAAGAATCACAGCTCTGTTTGCACCTCTTGTGCAGTTGCCACAGAAAATTTACGGCGTGAGGTTTCTGTGCTATTATTTAAGAGTAAGTAGTTTTCCAGCTCTGAAACTTCCATAAGCCTCAAGATTAACAGACTATTTGTTTTCTTGTCTTTGGGACAGGGAGTTAGAAGTAAGCAGGAGAATAATCTCCAGACTCCAGAATAATCTCTGTATCTGCAGACAGCAAGGAAGAACATCTGCTGTTCCTGAGCAGCTTCCTGCCTGGCAGTGTGTTTTTGCCCTCTGAACTGGGGTGCGAGTCACCTCACCACAACAAATGCATGTGGCTTTTTTTGAGGTTTTTTTCCTTGCCTGGCTGCTCCCAGGGCCAGGCCTGCACCAGAAAGGTGGCTGGCTGCTTTTGACAGCCCTTTCCACTTTTGAAGACTTGTTTGCTGGTGGCAGGCAGCACAGTGAGGCTTAGCAGCCACCCTGAGCCAATTGCCACTGGTACCTGGGACCCAACGCGTGGGGAGGAGCAGCTGTGTTCCCCAGAAGGTGGCTGGGGTGAGTGGGCTTCCTTTCACTAGGTTTCCTAGAATCACAAAAAGGATCCTGTGCAGATGCATGAAGCCAATTCAGTAAAAATGGCTGTAAACAAGACTGCCAGGCTTGGAAGACACAGTGGACAGCGAAAATTTCAGTTTTCCCTCCTCTTGCTTCCCTCTACTTTTCTGACACATCTCTCCAGACTTCTCCTATCTGTCAGATCTCTTTCCAGTTTACTGCTTTGAAGTAAGAAGATATTTTACCCCTCTGCAGTATGTACAGTAAATGCAACAACATAAAGCCGTTTTCTGATGTTTGTGTTGATAGATATTGCTCTGGGCTGATCTGGGGTGAATACAGTTTGTGAATCCCACTGCAGTTATTAAAAGCAATCATAATCCTGCTTTCTTGTAAAATGGCCTAATGCATCCACACTGGGATACTGGCTGTTGCTGTTCAGATATGCTCTTGTGTTGCTTATAGTATTATGCTTGTTGGAGTTCATGTATGACCTGAAGATGCCGTGAGAAAAGGTTTGCACATCTGGGAATTGTCTCATGGAAATTGTGTGTGCTCTATTCACTCTTCATGGTCCATGTTCTCGAGAAGTCAAAGTGTCCATTCTGCCACTCATGGCTAATGGCAGTGTTCTGCAGAATTGTGTCACTGCAGCCTGTCTGAGGCCATGATGAGATGGAGATGGCTCCAGTTGAGAAGTTGGTGCTGTGCAGAGGGGTGCCCTGTAGAGCTCTATTGGAATTATCAGTGATTTAAAGCAGAGATGTCTGATCTGCTTCTCTGATGGAGAACAAAACTGAAATGACTTCAGAGAAGTCAGACAAGAAATAAAAGTGCAGCCTTGTGGCTTGTGAGTTAGATCTCAGGGTTCCTCCTCAAATCAACATGAATTTTGTAATGTCACACATGGCAAGACACTAGCTCAAGGTATTTTGCTTTGTATGTTTTCCACATATGAGAAGGAGGTTCATGGATATCCACAATCTTTCTGACATAACTTGCTCTCATACTTTGATATGTGATGATAATGTAGCATTTGAAAGTGTCTCTGCTCTCATTTGCTCTTTCTGGAGGAGTGAAGTAGCCTAGCTGCAAAAGAGAGCCAAATAAATTAACTTCTTTTCTTGTAATACAGATCAAGCAGTAGAATGAAGAAAATAGCACCAAAAAGGATGTATTTCAGGCCCTTTTCCAAATAAAACCACTCTTACTCAAAAAAAAAAACAAAAAAAAAAAAACCCACCAAACAAAAACAAAACAAAACCAAAAAAACCCACCGCCTCTTTTTTCCTCTGGGGATTAACAACAAAAAGCAATAAAAGGTGCTTAATTACTTACTCTTCTTTTTTCCAAGCTTCCAAATCTGGAAGGAAACTAGGCCATTTTGAAAAAAGAGATCCCAGACTTTCACAATACATGCATCTGTCCAAAGGGCCATTGCCATGAAAGTATTTACAGCTGTGCTGTTATCCTGCTCCATTCCACAGTCCCAGTGGAGGGCAAGGCCACAGTGCAGCAGTGGAAAGCTCGGCAGCTGTTGAGCAATGCTTTTTCCAAGGAAAGATTCTGCCACACTATTTGTGGTGTAGTGAACTCAATGAGAGCAGGTTAATAGTGAAAGCCCAGCTTTGAGGCAACTAAGAATAGTCCTGTTGCCATTTGTGGTAATCTTTCTTTTGAAATCTCGTGCATGGTATAAGTAGTAATGAAGCATTTCTAAATTTTTGGCATGCTGTGCTTCAGTATTAAATGAGTCCTTCCTTCTGTAGTTCCCCAACAGCTTAAAATGGCATGGCTGCTGTGGTCCACTCCACCCTCCTGTTTGGTCCTTGTGTGCCCAATTTTCTTTTGTAGAGGCTTGTTAGATTCTGCTGAACTGCCTCCATGCACTACTGAACAGACCAGTCTTATGAAAGTAAACAATTTTCTTTGCTGGGTCAGTGAGTTGAATTGGCTCTAAGGCCGCGTCTGGGAGAGGGAGGGAAGACTTTCCCTGTGGTAGAACCCAGCTTTTGGATACACTCATTTTTGAGTAACGTCCCCCTTCTATTTAGAGAATGATAGAGGGGTTATCAGGTTGTACAAAGGAAAGGATTTGCTTGGTCTGCTCTTCAAACACTGTGGAAACACACACATTAGCACTTGAGCAAACTTGTCCTCCTGGTTGCTACCATTTACTCTTCAAATAGTACTTTTGTGTCGAACAGCTTCTGCATGTTCAGATGAGATTCAGCTCTTTGATTCATCTATTTAAGTCTGTGCATGCAGAGGTGTTTGAGATGTTTTATATTTGCTGCTTGTGTTTTGACCATCAAACTCTTTCCTTTCAGACCAGCTCACTTTGTACTCTTTTGCGATAACTCCTTCTGTCACATTTCTTGGAAGAGGTGGTCTCTCCCCTGTCAGTGCCCCACATTCCCATTGTTTAGAGCATGGGCTTACAGATTGCAGCCACAAAAAATATGATGTGGTCTGTTGTAGTGAAATTAATTTTCTCTCACATGAGAGATACTTTTATCTTGACTAGTTGAGCTCAAAATATGCTTTCAAGAAAGAGTTTTGCTTAGCCTGCATAGTACTGACTGTAGTGTAGTTTGGGCCTCAGTCTGTCCTGCACTTCAGACTTGAATTGTTATTCCAGTGGTGGTGGTGCATGGTATCACTAATTACAGAGTGGCTGTGATTTTATTTTTGAGATGGCTGCAATGTTGCTTCTGCCAGAGGCTCTCAAGTAGTGCGAGGTTGGGGCTGCACTAGACAGCAGTGTCACTAAGTGTCACCTGTATCCTTTCTAGCGCCTGCACTTTTGCTGAGATAGGTGATGTTATCCTTAACTCCTCCATGTGATGGGGAGGAAAGGTGGGACGATCACGGGAAAGGGAGGTCTGCTTAGCAGTTAGTGGGAATGGAGGTAGCAGGACAGAGCCTACTTAGATGTGATATATGTAGCTGAAGGAGCTCAGTATGCTGTTCTTCAGTGTCTTAAGGGCTGCCACGGATGGAGTAGACCAGAGGCAGCTGAAGAATGTTTTTTTTCTCAAGCACCTCTCTAGAGACAAGATCATCTGGAATGCTTTTTTCTGTTCTCCTTTGTATTAATATGTGTTATCTAATACCACTAGAAGTCCTTAGCAATCTGAGCATTTAGTATGCTTTAAAACCATTTTCAAGGTATTCTAAGCTAAACAGAAAATGAAAAGCCTCTCCAGAACATCAGATGTGCTGGAGCTGTAAAATTACAGTCTTAGATTCCGTCTGCTACAGAAACATCCTGCAACTTCTTTGAGTATTTAGAGGTGCAAATGCTTGTGCTCTATAAGGATATCGATGGACAGGAAATAACTTAATGAACGTTTGTCATGGTACTTAGCAGCACTGATTTGGTTGGGAACTGTTGTTTGGTTTGTAGGAAGATTACTGACTGCTTTTTTTTTCTTTCCATTCCTGTGTTTTAGACATTTACAGCATGGTGTAATTCTCACCTCCGCAAGGCTGGGACACAGATTGAGAACATAGAGGAAGATTTCAGGGATGGTCTTAAGCTCATGTTACTTCTGGAAGTCATTTCAGGTGAGAGAGCTTCTGTGTGCTGCTGCCCATGCAGGAGACTGACTGCAAGGGCTGTAATGCTGCAGTTTTTGCTGGAATGTAAGAACAGCTGCTTCCTGATTCAGATCAAGTTTCTCCCTAACAAATACATGTCTCCAGCAGTGGCCATTTTGGAATGTATTCCAAAGCTCATGGCCTGTGCAGGCTGCCTGTTGCATTCCTGTTCCAGCTTCTTGGCTTTTCTCTGCCTGTCAGGAATGCACAGCCTCCTGTGAAGATCCAGGCAGTGGCTCTTACTGCTTGGCAGGGCTGATGAAGCACCTCTGGGGAGTGTGGGAATGCTGCACTGGGAAATCATACCAAAGCCACAAGGCGGTGGGAGTATGATAGGAGTTACTGGAAGAAGGGAGAGAAACCAGTAAATCTTCTGTGTTGTTCAGTTTCAGCCATGACTGAAGTTTTTCCATTCTGGTTTCATTCTGAGTTCAATGTTCAAATCTTCATGGGGAAAAAAAGCTATCCCAGAGAAAAGCAAAATCCCAAAATACTCAGTCTGAAATAAAAGCATGGTGTGAACAAGTTAGGTCAAGTTAGATTTGTTTTTACTTTGTGTCACAAATGCCCCACTTCTAGACAGGTATCTCCCAGGGATTATTTAGTATAAGCAGTAATCCCTTTTGATGTCTTCATGAAATAAATACCTTAGTAAAGTGTTGTGGGAGGGACTGAAAAGAGGGCAAGACTGTATTTATCAAACTGGGGATCTTCACCCCCAGCTCACAGACTTTGTTTTGATGGCTTTTGAGCCAGTTACAGCAACCCAGTGACTTGAATTCCTGACCTTGTATGTTTTCCAATAAAATGGCCATGATAGGAAAAGCAGTGTGAAAACTACTATGTCCCTTTTTTTTTCTTACCTTCCCTTTTACCATTTTATGCAAAGATTCTGTTAGTTTATCATCAGTGTTTTTCAAGAAGTTATGACTCTAGAATGAAATCTCAGGGAGTTTGCCCATGCTGGTGGTTTGTAGGGATCTGAGTTGGAAACACTATCAGAACTTTGCAGCGTGCACATTGTTTCTGCAGTGCCTGTAAGAAATGCTAGTAGCAGAGTCCCCTTAGTGTATTTTCTCTGTTTATGTTCCCTCAGACAGACAGGTCTGCAGCCTGGACACTGGGGCAGATGGGCCTTGGTGGCTTAGCTTCTAATAGTTGGACTGGAAGATAGGGGAGAGAAGGATGTGTAGGAGAAGGCAGATGAGGCTCGGTGCTAAAGCAGGGGATCTGGTATCTCACACTGCTTAATTTCCTTGCCTCATCTCCCACTCTTCCTCTATTGCTGTCCCTTTGGCAGCCCGCTGGCAGGGCCTGTCAGATCCACCTCTGTTTGGGGAGAAGCCAGCGGGTTCCAATTGCAGCGGCGTGGGCGTGGCACATCCGTGTCCCAGTGGAGCGGCTCTGTGCCTGCAGCCTGCTGCTGCATGGCCTGGGGGCAGCGGCGTGAGGGGCAGCTGGGGACTGCATCCCACCAGAGACCACGCTCCTTAACATACTTAGGGCTGAACATCCTTTCCCTGGAGACAGCAGAAGCTGTGCAGCTCTCCTAAGTACAGTGGCAAAAAAAAAAAAAAAAGAGAAGCATAGCATACTTTTTCCTCATTTCACTTCTGTCATTGTGGTTTCCTTATCCATCATGAGCCCCACTGCTCATGCAGAGCCTCCTTCCAGCTGCCAGCTCCTCTAGCAGCCCATTAGGTCTATAGCTGGGGAGGCAGCAGCTCATATGGGGAGCACTGTGTGAGGGTCAGGAGTCTCCTGATGTTTGGCAAGGGCTCAGCTGTATGTTTTTGCCATGGTTCCCACTCATCGTCTGCCAAATGGTGAATCTCTGGATGGCTGTTAGCCCTCCACTTCTAGCTTCTGGTCTTTCCTTTCAGCTTTTGGCTCACACTTTTGTCTTCATTTATTTTGAGGGACTGCAGAGCTGCTGATGGGAATTTGGCATGGGCAGGGTTATTCTGTGGCAGGCTGATCTCTGACCCAGAGTATAAGGGCTTTCAGCCATGAGAGTGCTAGGTTGGCTTGGCTGAGAGCCATGTGGAACTGAGTGCCCTCTCCACCTGGCCAGGATGTAGGAATGAGGGAGCACTATCTCCCTCTGCCCCTACTGCAGGGTGGCTGTGCCACTCTGCCGTGGCAGGAAGGATGGAGCCTGCATCAGGGAAGCTGCTGGAGATCCTACTGTGGAAAAGGGACTGCCACTGAAAACTTGTTTCGGGGAGGGATACCCTCATGTGTTCTTGGCAACACATTGCCACCAGGCAGCTGGGACAGTGGGAAGCAATTTTCCCATCCAGTGCAGTTTCCCAAAGTATGGGAAGCAATGATGGTCTGCAAAGGGAGAGTGTTTCAGTTTTATTCAGCGTGAGACCTTCTGCAGGTGAGCTGTGCTGCTGACAGGTTCTCTTTCAGCCCCACAAGAACCCCTTGGTTCCCCAGTCACTGTAGGGAAAGTTTCATGGACTGTCTTGGGGCTTCCTCATTGCGGGTCCTCTCTGGTTGGTCTGTGGTTGGAAGTAACCGCTGCAACCCCCCTCAGAAACTGCCCCAAAAGATACACTTTCATTTTTCACCACATATGTTTCCTTGCCTGACAAAGCCATTTTAAAAATAATACTACAAGATTGTAAAAGGCCAAACTTACATTTAGTACTTTTAAAATAAAATTGTAAGGTGTTTTTTCCCCCCTTCGAACAGAGTCACTAATTGAAATTTTTCCTAAACAAATTTGCAGTGAACAACTAAGCCAACACATCCTTTCATTGTTTGGCTTTTAAAGTGCAGCCTTGGGCTACCTCACGAGAATCAGAGAATGAAAGCGAGTAGTGGACCATTTTCATTTTGTCAGCTAGGAGAAGTACTGAGAAATAAAGCCAATGATGCCAATAGCTCAAAGTAGAACATATTTCTAGCAGGTTTCCTTTTAACAGTTCACATCATTATGTGTGGCATGGAACCAGATGATCCTTTTTCCTGGAAATCTAAATCTGTAATGAAGTCCAAGTCTGAAGGAAATAGTCATTGGGTTTTGAAAGCTAAAAAGTTCACAGAGAAAGGATTTGAATCAGAGAGGTTTGCAATCACCATCAATTACTCCCTCACAGCTGTCAGAGGAACAATCCTGCTCTCCCCAGCCCCAGGGAGAGCCGTTCAGATGCTCTGCACTGGCATTGCACATGCGGCCATGAGGTGAATTGGATCAGCTTGCCATTCCAGCTGACACCTAATCGCTTGTCTTTATTTTTCTTTCTGCAAGGCTAGTTTACAGTCGTATTGAACTGAAGGAAATGGCTGGGTTTTAGCTGGCTCAACCCATTTGTTGACATTTGGCTGCGTTAGA
Source organism: Aegithalos caudatus (assembly GCA_013389925.1). Lineage (NCBI taxonomy): Eukaryota > Metazoa > Chordata > Aves > Passeriformes > Aegithalidae > Aegithalos > Aegithalos caudatus. The sequence goes on from WEIU01023468.1 coordinate 43,689, forward strand.
CTTTGTAAAATTACACTTAAAAATGTCGTTATGAAACTGTCACAAATAACTGTCTCAAAAAATGCTTCAAGTTTTCTTTAGAATGACTAGCATTATCCAAGTGGAAAAATAAAGCAGGGTACTGTGACATGTACTTAGGGTTCCATTAAAGCAAAAGAGTTGGGTCTTTTTCTTTAAATCCTAGGAAGGAGGTAGTACCATAAAATACATCTTTTTACTTAAATTGTCAGACATCAGTGTTTCCTTTTAAAAACGAATCTGTTTTTATCCTTTAGTGTGAAAGGCAAGGACACCAGTTTACAGTAACCACTTAAATACTTTTAAAGGATTGTAATTTCCAGACATGTTTCCTTTGGAGGGCATGGTTATGGATATAGTATTCTCTTGTCTGTTTTAGCTTTTCCTTGCACCCGTGTTAGGAAACAAGCCAAGTACTTTTCTTTCTCGCGCTTAAGCATCAAATAAAGGGTTTGAGTCAGCTTACATTGACTTAAAAATTCAGTTCAAGATAGAGCAGGAGACTTTTGGAACTGAGTAGGTCAAGTGACTTGCCTAGACTTGCCCATTTGATCTCCTTTTAATTATAACTTTTTTTAAGTAAAAAACCTGCTTGGGTTTTCTTTAGATTGTTTTTGTATTCTGGAGCTTGTGATCTGGAAGTGGGTGTTCTCTTCACTTCTAATGTTGTGTCATATACATGTGGTTCCTGAAATCCCATCTAATTGTATTTCTATTTGAGGTTTCTTTGAAAAGTCCACCTGTCCAAGCTTTAATTTGCTTATTCTGAGTGTTTGGGTTATTGTTAGTTAAAGTAGACTGTGAGTGTAGTTACAAGCAGCCTATCAAGGAGGACATGACAGCACTTAATGCACCTCTTTCAAATAAATAAGGTTGGAAAGTGCTTTTCCAAATCTACCGGGTTTGTTGCAGTCAGGAGCTGAGTGTTATCCTAAGACTGATTTCTATCAGAGATTAACCTGTTCTTACCTCAGGGCTAGGCTGCTTCCTTCTTTGTGCCTCAGTATAAACATTTAAAATGCTCTTGTGTAAAAGACCTACTATAGAGTTAGAAATACATGGGACTTAATGGAATGGAGTTGATGTGACAGTCTTGACAGTTATAAAGCCACTTTGCCAAAGAAGTAATTTTATTTCCTGCTACAGGCAGTTTTGGCCATTCAATGGAGAGACAAGAGAGATAGGAGGTCTGAATCTTGGCTGGGGGAAAGAAAATGCAAGATACAAGATCACCCTCATATTTATCTGTAGTAGTTCCAAGGAAAGATTTGCTTTATAAATAGGGTGTTGCAAATGCTGAAGGAGAGCTCCTCACCTGTCTTTGTCAGAGAGGGGAGTTTTTGCTCTTTCCAGGCCTTGTTATCTGTGGCTGGAGGAGGTAGGTTCCCCTGCCTAGCTTGGGGGGATTTTAACAGATTTTTTTCGCCTCTGATGCAAACCTACTCTGAAAAGGATGGGTTCTCTGTTACCAACTTAACTGTGATGCATCAAAAAGATACTTTTCTGTCTGATTCTTTCTGGGGGTGCCTAAACAGTGATTGTGGCTGTCCTGAAAAGATGTAGGGAAGTCTACTCTCTGCCAGGCTGAGCAGTGGGAGCCACACCACAGGAAACATGCACCAGGGAAGAACAGGTTCAGAATTGTTAATTTTCTAATACTTTTATTTTTTTCCTCTTTTCTTATTAGGTGAACGTCTGGCTAAGCCTGAAAGAGGCAAAATGCGAGTGCACAAAATATCCAATGTGAACAAGGCCTTGGATTTCATTGCCAGCAAAGGAGTCAAGCTAGTATCCATTGGAGCAGAAGGTAAAGGAACCATCTGATTTTTTCGAGCCCAAGCTGTGCTTAGCCCTTGCCTTTCTTTCATAGCTGCATGTCATTTCCCTTTACACCTCCCAAGCCCTACTGTGTTCTTGTAGAAAAAAACAATTGAGTTAAAAATGGCATATAGTAGGCCTTTACCCTGGATTTAAATCCTGTCTTCATACCAGGCTGCCAAACCTGATTTCCATTTGGAATTATTGGTCAGGTCATCCTGTTTTTCTCTTGGTTCTCCTGAGTTAAGGAAAACTGAGCAATGGCAGAAACAAATTAATTGAGATATTTATTTCTCAAATGAAGAAAACTCTGAATTGAAGCATAGCAGCTATTTGTATCTAGCTTGTTTCAGAGCTGCTGGACAGGGTCTATTGCTGGAGGACTTTGCATGGGTCAAAGCCAAGTGCAGTTCCCAACACAGGACAAGGACCCCAGAGGCTCCAATTTTCAGGGCTTCCAGGTTTCTGCCTGTGCACCCTACATATCTGGATGCTCTGGCTGGAAGCCTTCTATCACTGTGTAGAGACCACCAGTGTGTCTCACAGAGGGCAGCACCTGGGATTTCCTCAAGAACTTTCAGATCATGCAGAAAGCAGGCAGCTGTGTAGGATTTTTGTCTTTGTAGCAGAGGTGGTGGCTATTTTACAGATATGTCGCCCAAGTCCCAGAAGATCTTACAAGTTTTCATGACACTTCTTTTTCTCTGTTCTGGATCTGTTTGTCCTTCCTATGGATTCAGGTTGTCACTGTTGCTGTGGAGACATTCTGTTTCTGAGATATTTCTAGGTTTGTCTTTACAATGACCATGGAAAATTAGGGAGGTTTTTTATCTCCACCTTGCAGATGGAAATACTTGGTTTCTCTAGGGAAATTCATGACACAGCCAGGAAATGAGCCCATGATACAGTTCTGGATGAGTATTCCTTCTTTGGGAGAGTCCTGGGCCTACAGGGCTGAACTCTGCCTATTCTCAGCTCATGAGGTCAGTGCAGTCTCGGTATGCCGTCCCAAATTCTGAATTTTCAAGCATTCTCCTGGGGCATCTTCAACACCTGTACCCATCCAAAGGCTCGTTTGTTCCATGTCAGATCAGGCAGATTCCCCTCAGCCACTGCAGGTGGTTATGTTTGCCTTACCTCAACATACTCCTTTAACTTCATGGAGACTTTGGAATAATTTAGAACTAAGGTCAGGGACATTGCAGACACCTCTTCACTGTGTTTGGTATTGAAGAGCAAAATGCAAGAGGTCAATGACTGAATGATACAGATATTTTGCATGCAAAACTGTTCTTCAAATTTCTCAGATTTTTCAGCAGTAGCACCTTGAGGCTATTGGTGGCTGTGAGTACTGTCCATGGAGGACAGATATGTATGTAAGGTCATTTTGTGCCCTGTCTATTACAATGGTCCATATCTGTATAGGGCCCTTTTCAGACTGGAAGCTGGAACTGGACCCAGAGATGGTCTGCCTTAAAATAGCTCCTGTTTTCCAGAGTATGTGTAAACCCTATCTTTCTTTCTTCCTAAATTACCCTTTTTTTTTTCCCTTCTGATTCTGTTCTCCATGGCAGTAATTTCTTTTCTTCTTCTGAGGGATTTCTTTTTTTTATCTCTGTTCCTGAGTCAGCTGAGACTGCATCTCACAGCACTTAGAAATCATTTGCAAGTCAAATGATCTGTGACCGAAGATCACCAGGGCCCACTTACTCAGTGTGGACTCATTGCAGTTACTCTGTTCAGAAATAGGCTGTGAAATGCCATTTTGTGACAGAAGTATGATCCATATCAGTCTGAATAGTGATCTTGAGCTCCCCTGCCAAATATTTCCTGTCTTTCCTTTGTCCTGGTGCTTGTGCAGCTACATGGACAATACATACAGCTTTCTTTAAACTACCAAAGGTGGCATGGCACTGCAGTTTGGTCTAAGATTAGCTTTGATTTTTATACAGAGTGCTTGTGCCTGTGCTGTGATGCCAGCTCAGGTCACATAATTGTGGTCCCAGCATGGACTTGCCCAGCCCGGTGCCTGCCCATGCACAGAGACCAAGCCCAGGCCACTCTGCTTGTCACCAAGGAACATAACCTGCTGCAAGGACTTCTACCCAGCCTGTCAGGTGCTTGGTGGACAGTAAACTGCACATCACCTACAAAAATGGACTTTACTTTGGACAGCACAGCAGTTTGTTCTGTCCATGAAAGGGAACCTTTCTGAGGCATGAATTTTAGGGACTTGATTTTTAAAGACATCATGTAGCAGCATGTTAGAAGGTCAAATGCAATGAGTTGGTTATAATTCTGCACCAAGAAAATGAGCTATAGATGCCTGGGTCAGGTTGGACTGATGTAGAAAGTTTTCCAGGGAGCTTTTCTCCCAAAGAAAACCATCACAGCACAGCCACAGTGTAGTGGTACTGGCTGAGGGAGCACACTCCTTACCTCAGGGGCTTGTTCCATCTCTGGGTGTCTGCTGGGCAGCAAGGTCCTGTTTGAGGGGTCTGCAGTCCAGCTGTAGTTCTCTGTACATAGTGGCAATCAGTGTCCTGGTTTTTTAGGGATTTGGTTTTAATCTAAACATTTTGTTAGCTGGAGTCCATAGAATCAAAGTATGTTGTGGCATACAGCAGATCAGTGTAAATCTAGATCAATGAAGACTCTAGCCAAATGGTTTTCATCTGCTTTTAAATTGCACTGTCATCTGACACCTCAGAAGCCTTCTTTTGCTGTAATAGATTCCATAATCATGTCAAATGCTCCTGGGATATAACAGACTGCATAGGTCGAGTATGTCACCCTAAGACTAGTTTATTTTTACCTTAAATGTGCATAGAAGGTTGCTGCTTTCTTGAACAGATCTTGCTTACTTCAACATACAGATAACTTTGGATGAACCTACCCCTATTCTCACCTTCACAAGTAAAAGGAGAAATAAAGTTTAGAGATTTCAATGATTGCAAAAATCCCATCTGAGTAAAACACCTACTGAAGGACCAGACAGTGCAAGCTTACATTTATTTCACTATGAAAAGAGTGGGAAAATTGGCTTTCCCTATGTCAGTGAGTGAAACATAGAATTTTATTTGTCCCTATCTCCTGTCCACTCTGTTAGGGACTTGAGAGTTACACCCTCACTAACAATGCCACCTATCTGTCCTAAATCTGACAGGACCATCAGGAGCAACATGCTTTCTGAAAACAGGGGTGTGGATAGTTGTCCTGCTGTATTTGGCTTTTGTTTGACAATCAAAATGCTGAGCAGCCTTTATGTTGTCACCATTGTTGTTCTGTGTCTCCAATTCCCAGATCATAATGCTATCTGGCCAATTGTTCATGCCCTGTAACTACTTCTCTCCATGGAGTCACCAGAGTGTCTGTGCTCTCATGTGCAGCTCAGTTTCTGTGTTGTTGATTCTGCTTCTAACTATCCATGGCAGGAAAAGAAGCTTAATTTTTGCATTTTTCAAAATAAGTTAATGTATTTAAAAGAGGCAGTGGCATTTCAAAAGGCATGTGTGGCCAACCAGTTCTGTAGTTTTTGAGTATTTGTTACAATGATAGGAGCTGGGTTGAAGCATATTCACTGGTGCAAAAAATTTCCTTCTAGTGGATGCAGATGCCTCACCAGTTTTAGCCTTCAACTGATCAGCCCTCAAGTTGAATGTAAATCCCACTGATAACATGTGCTTGCTGCTGCTGTTCCTTCAACAGCTGCTGGTGGTGAAGTGCACACAGTATTTGCAGAGACCCTGCCTAGAAAGAGCCCTTGGAAAGCAGAGTCAGGCTTTTAGAAAATACTGTCTGATTACAAGCCTTTTAATACATGAACTGCTCTCATATTACTGAGTCTTCCTCAGATCAGCAGGGAAGAAGCATATTGTCTTTAATTAAACATTAGATTGTTCTAGCTTTGTAGTGCTGCATTCAGCTTTTTAACAGTTCCTGTGGAGTTTCTTTTTCTTCATGCAAGAAAAGCAGAAAGCTTCATGCAAACCTGTTTTGCAACCATGTTTTTCATTTTTGTATCTTGGCCTATTCTACCATCCTAGAAAGAGACTGGCAGCAGATGAAGGGTTGTGAATTCTGAAGAAAAGGATGTTTGCAGTGGGGAATGCTGAGATGGAAAACCAAGTGACTGAGGGTCAGAGACCATAGAGTCTTCTGATCAGGCTGGTTGGCTTTGTAACCAGGTTTCCAGGAGCAGATTTTTAGCACTAGAAATGATAAAAATACTTGCCTGCTTCTAACACTTCTAACAAAAAATAACCATTTTGTCAATTCTGTTTCAAAGAGGAGTAAAAAATAAAGGACAGAGGATTGTGTGGCTTGTTAAATGTGTATCCTGGGATGGATCACTCACTCACTAATCTCACTGCTTGGTAAATGGTGCTACTGTGTGAAGTCAAATGGCATGTAGGGATGAAATGGTAGAAATATTCTGGATTTCCTCCACAGCAACTTTGTTTTGGTGCACTGCTAAGGAATAATCAGATATGGGAACAGGGAGCATGTTTTCCTTTTTAAACTGGTAGTGCTGTGAAGAGGACTGGGAAAGAAGGGATGCTTCCAACTTAATTCCACCAGCTGACTTTACAAAACTGAAATTTGAGAGTGTGACCAGAACATAGTGCCAAGTTCTTATGCAACATTAGTGACTTAACACTATCAGTTTTATGTAAGTGTCTGGACCTATACTTCCAATAAAAATCAATGGAGCAATAATACTAATTATCTGTTTCAGCTAACTGGTTGATTTATTACTGTTCATGAAGCATTTTCAGCATTAAAGTATTGTCACCAGATTTTATTCAAGCCTGTTAAACTAAAAAGCTCAGTTTAGTTTCAGGTCTTAAATATGTCCTAAAAGAGTTCTGCCAACTGTTGTGGGTTTTACAAGCACTGGGTTTTTTGCTTTTTGAAAATCCCCATGAGTATGTATCACATGATCAAAACAAGATGAAAATACAGATGTTTTCTTGTATACTTTAGCTGCAGTATCTCAGGTATTTGTAAAAATAGTAAGGATTTTCCTTGAAGTTTATTGCAGTGCTTTATTCAAGGGGTGAAGAATGCAAAAAGTACAGAACTGAATGCACTTGCCAACACATGATATTTTCTTGCATCAGCCTAGCAGACAACCCCCTGACCTCAAAATGTCTGTAAAAAATTAATTTGTGTGAAAACTGTCAACAGACAAACACAGTTTTTTCATGCCAGAATAAGTAACTGTAGCTCTTTTGTACTGAACTGAAAAGTTATTGGCTGTTTAATTCTGGGCAAACTGATGACCCACTAAGAGATCTTAGTGTACTCTGAAGTTTAGAAAGGAGCAGAGACAGAGTTTTACTGCAGTAGAACAAGGAAGCATGTCTTGTTTTCTGTCTTTTGCATCTGTAAATCATAAATTTAATTCAGATGTTTGTCAAAGGACAGTAGAGCTTATCATTCTGGTTTACACTGGAAGTTGTGTGACATGTATCTCTAAATCACAAGTCTTCAGGAATTTGGACACAAATTCTGAAAATCTGTTTTTGATGTGTGTGCTGCTCGTCTGTTGGTTTTGAATACAAGGCACACATTTTGAAATTCTTTTCTAAGAAGAAAAGCACTTTTTTTTAGCAGGTTAAAAGGAAAAATTCAAATATTGTTACTTTTGTGTCAGTATTCAGACAGGTGTCAGTTGCCTATATCACAAATTGTACTTGACCCGGAGCACAATGTGTTCCTGCTGGGCAGCTTTATGAAGGAAGTAGCATGGAGGTGTCTACAGTGCTACAAAAATGGTTTCTGACAATCTTCTTGGGACTTAAATTATTCTACCTCCAAACAGTAGGTTAATTCTAGCCATTTTATTACTGAAAATACTCTTCTAACTTGTCATTTGTTTGTTAAAGATCCTGCCGTACAGGGACCTGTCAGAGAATGAGTGGGAGAAAGCAGCTCAGCTAGTTTCACTATTCAAAAATGTGAAGGCTGTAAATTCTCTCTGTGTGTATATATATATATATATCTCTATATCTGTGGAATTTTTGTAGATGTTGAGGATCAGTACTTGAGACCCATCTGCTCACTGTTTGGACTGTTTGGCTCTAGTCCATACATGGTGGAAGCTTTTTTTCTGGGCCAGCATTGCCCCAAGAGCCTTGATCCTCGATCCTAAACAGACCGTACCTCACACACGCAAGCAGTTGCCTTGTAAAACCTCCAAGTTCTTGACCCTTGCTGATTTATACTGCGGAATCTAATGAGCAGTAAAGCAGAGTCTGCTCACAGTCATGATTTATGTTATAGTCTGCACAGACTGGTCAGCAGGAGTACTTGCTTCCTCTTCGCAGCAGGATGCATGGACTTTGAGAAATGCTCTGTTGTGTCTTTTGGCTGTTACATGACTGAAAGAAGTCCTATACAGGCAGTCTGTATTTAGGCTTGTTTGAAATTAAAATGTTTATGGTGTATGGTTTTCTTGGTGGTATCTTGCTCACAGGACAAAACCAGCTGTCAGAGCCCATCTGCTCTGGGAATTGTCACTGGTCCTTCTGGTATACTTATGCTGGGGCAGTTATATAGGTGACTTGGAGTAGATAGGGGATAAGAGAAGGAAGGCTTTTCCTTTTCTCAGTTTGGCTTCTTTGACTTCTAAGTAATAGTAATTATACCTGAGGAAAGTGCATTTAGGCACCTGTGGGGAATTACATTGATCTAAATTAGTGCTTATTCTCGATCTCTGGGGTCATCTGTGTCTGTTTTGCTCTTGGTATTGTACTGCAAAAAAACCAGTGTGATTACTGGGTAATGTACTGTATCTATTAGCAGAGCATCTGGGAAGGCAAGGAAAACCAGTTTTTAGCAGGAATTCCATTTCTCTCATCTGCAAAAGGAAATGTTCCCCAATACTCCTGTTTTATAAGGATTTACATTTGTAACTTTATGTATTCTATTTCTTATCTTTTTGCCTTTTTCCATAGAAATTGTGGATGGCAATGTCAAAATGACCCTTGGAATGATCTGGACCATCATCCTTCGTTTTGCCATTCAGGATATCTCAGTTGAAGGTAAATTTTAGTTCTTTCCTGCCACTGTTCAGTAATGGACAACTGGGGTAACTAAATGGCTTTGCCACTTAAATGGCCCAAAATGTGCTCTTAAGTTAGTCACTGAAAGATCCTAGGGAGCTACCCTTCCCAAGCTGGCCTGACATCTCATGAACATTTATGGCCAAGCTCAAGCATACTGAGATGAGTTTTTCACATGCTTCTCTTACAAGAGATTTCAAGGGTAGCTCAAAAGGATGACTAAGCCTGAAAATAAACTTTAGAGTTGGAGTTTGATTCAGGGGCTAGCACTGAAAATGAAATCTACTACTTAGGAGTCCTACAACACTCTAATCCCAAAAGGCTATCTCCTTATTACTGAACCTCATTAAGAATATAATAGTAACAAAACAATCGTAGTAGACTTTTCCAAACAAGAAGTTCTCTAACAGTGAAGTTAAATAATGCACAGTTTAGTGCAGTCTCTATCAAAGAGGAATTGGTTTACTAGCATATGCTTCAGAGACTCATGTTTTATAAGAAAATGAGTGAATTGATTTTTTTTTTCATTCTTTCTCTAGAAACATCTGCTAAAGAAGGACTTTTGTTATGGTGTCAGAGGAAGACAGCCCCCTACAAAAATGTAAACATCCAGAACTTCCATATCAGGTGAGTTACAGGCAAGAAGTTAGCTTTACAATCTGTGTTATTTTCCTGTGTCTTGAGGGCTTGCCATGCCTGTATGGCACTACACTGTATGTTGAACAATATTCCTGACAGACATCCCAAGGCAGTGCATGTGCACCTTACACAAGTGACAGTGTGGTCCAGAGAGATGCCTAGGAAACTGAAGGCAGAGCCTCTGAGAGGATCCAAGTACCTACATCCTAATTCCTTATTCAGCTTACATTTGCAGATTTCATGAAGTTCTTCAGGGCATTAAGTCCTCCAAGAGCAGCATTTTTGGCAGGGGCTAAGCAAGAGAGCTTTTGCTCTGTGACAACTCAGAATACTTAAGGAGCCATGAAGAAAGGACTACCTCCTAACTTTTGTAGTATGGCAAAGCTGGGAAGGAGTAAGAGGGTCTCTTGCTCTGCTTTTTGTTTTTCCAAACTGACAGATGTTCCAGTGAAGATTTTGCATAATAGTGTTTCTTCCAGCACATCTTGGAGCCTTGTATGAACCATATAGTGCAAAGCACTTCTAAGCTTAACTGCCATCCGTGCTTGCCAGTACTTCAGTGGAGCTAGCTGGGGACATCTGCCTTTTCCCTCAGGAATGTACTTGTTCCTCCTTTACGGCTTAAGTCTACACCTTTTTTCAATCTCAAACTCACACGCTGCACAGGGCATGCACAGAGATCTGCCAAAAACGAGGTGCCAACTCAATGGGCAAGTCTTAATCACAATGGGTTTTTATAGGGGTTGAAAAGAATCTTTATTGCAGTCTCGTGCATGTACAAGATATCCTCATTCCCAGCACTGTTAGTTGGAAACTAAACCAGAATTAGTTGTCGCACTGCCTTGATGCCTTCCCTCCTGCTCACCACTGTGTGTCTCTGTGGCTGAACAATGTTCATTGTTCTCTCTTGTGTTTCTCTCGTAGCTGGAAGGATGGCCTTGGTTTCTGTGCTTTAATTCATAGACACCGTCCAGAGCTCATCGACTACGGGAAGCTACGAAAGGTACAAATCCATTTGTCTGTCATACCAGATGCTTGGCACCTTAGAAGTAAAGAGGGAAAAGAATTAGCTTGATAAACATAATTGGAGAACTTCAGCACAAGCTGGCAGTTGCAGGACTTGGGGGGGAAGGAAGGAGGGATGAATCAGTACATTCAGTCTTCTTAGTGAAGCGTGAACTTAATGAGCTTCCTGCTTGACTTTCCCTGGTTTCAGACTGCCTTGTATGAGACACACGTGCCCCAATCCCAGCTGATGAGCAAAAGCTGGCAAAGTCAGTAAGACCAAATGTGGGAATAGTTCTGTGTTAATGTCACAGACTAGTGAGTCAAATCAGGCTTAAGATTTCTGTGGAGAGTTGGATAGAAACCAGTTTTTTGGTGTTCAAAATGCAATAGCTCATTGAGGGGTTTGTATGCCCTCGCTGGACACTTGTCACACGCTTCCAGCTTAGCATTGAGTCATCTGCAGTGCTTCTGGGCTTCTCCTAGCATTTAGGTATCAGGTGCCAAAAAAGCATTTGTCAGAAAACTCAATTTTACTTAAATACTTGTTCTGGTAGCATGATACCTAACTGCTCCAAAGTTTACTTCCTGTGTGATTTGGAGACAAGATTGCTGAATGGATGATGACAATAACCACTAGTGGTTTATGCTGTTCCCAGTGCCTTGACCCAGCAGTGCAATAGAAGATCAAACTGGATCCTACTGGCATTCCTGCAGTCTGCTGAGATGCAGTTTCACTGTGTCTGTGCCCATGTCACCAAGAGCGCAATGAAATGTTGCCAGGAGCATAATTCATGTGTCAGTGCTGGGGCTAACACAAAAAGCTTGTCCATTAGGTCTCCTGATGTGCATGCGTGCTTGATATTAGCTAGGGAAATAAACATAGAAGCCCATCACCAACAGACCTGGGCTCTTGGATCTCTGTGCAGGTGAACAAAATGTAAATGACCTAATCAAGTTAGCTGCATCCCAGAGGCAATGAACTGTACAGTGCCTGATCTGCTTTTCAATAACTTTTTTAGATCTTTACTGTCTCCCAGAGCAGTCAGTTTTTCTAATCAGTTTTAGTGTCTGGAGTTTAGCACATGATGAATAAACAGTGGGGGGAGACTGTGCCTGTTTACATAAACAGCAGCAAGAAGCAAAGGAATTATTATTAGAGTAACATTTTCCATGCCTAATCTTGGGAAAACAAAGCAGCTGAGCAATGTGTGCTTGACAAACCCAGGCAGGTAAATGCTACAGCACACTCTGTTATCAACAAGGCCCTAAGCCAAACCCAAGCAAAACCAGAGTGAGTTATTTGTTGGTATTGACTGCAGGTTTTTTAGGTGAAAAATAGAGTGATTGTTCTAGCCAAATTCAACATACATGAGAGGGAATTTTTCCTACTTGGAGTAAGGTTAAATGGAACCAGCATCTTTTGATCTCTGCTTCCTTTGGATCCCATTCTGCTTCTGGTTCCCTCTGTCCTCCTTAAGTCCTCTCACACTCTCTATCATTTTTATTGTGGTTCTGCCTCAGTTACTCTAAAGAGATGAGATTAAGTGTATGTTAGAGAACTCTACAACTGCTGAAATCTTGAGCAAATGGCTGGGAGGAACTTAGAGCCTAGTCTTTAGCTCTGGCAGTTGATGTGTGCTGAAGGAAATGCTAGATATTGGAAACCATTTGTGGAATGTATAAACACAGAGGAGGCTGCTGAGAAGCAGCCATTACAGTGCGTAGTAGATTAGAGATCCACCTCAAGTTCTCTTCCAGCTCTAGGGAGCAATTAGTGGCATCTCAGTTGTGTGTGCCTTTGGCAATGCTGTGTGTGTTTCTGTGTATACACATACACACACAAATCTCTGAAATAAAGAGGTGAAATCAGTCCAAGCTGCCCAGAGTTCTGTAGAGTACTTCTTGTTTGGGCAGCATTCTTTTGCACCTTGTGTTTTCTGCTCTTCCACAGAGTATGTGTCTAGGCTACAGACCAGTATTGGCAGTGTATACTTGCAACAGGTAGCCAGTGTAGTAGCCATATGTCTTCCCAAAATGTTGCAACTTCATTTTTCAGCACTGTTTTGTACTGAGTTTGTTCCTAGCTATTTTTCCTTGTCTAGTTGTATTAGTGGAACAAGCAGAGTTTTTCTTTGCACATACACACACTGCCTGGCTAAAGTTACTTGTATAGTCAGACCTTAAAACAGCAGGTACAAATCCAGCTTGGTGTTGGTGATTCCCTGACTCCCCAGCTACTTGGTTAGATAGTTTCTATTTAATGCAGGTCTGTCTGCTATTATTTAACTCACTGAAGATAAGGTCTTGGGATTCAGCTCATGGTCTGCAAGTGAGGGGTATGCCGAAGGTGGGGTTTCCCTTCCTCCTTTTACCCTTGACTGCAACTCAACTGTGAGCCACATCTAAGATACTTTTGCAAGTATGGTGATTGACTGCTGGCACTGACACTCCCTCATATACCACAATATGTATAGAACTGTGGTCTGTGTACTACTGTGTTATATGCAGATATTTCTGAAAACACGAGTTTTGGATTTTTTCCCTAGTGTCTTCAATTCTGGCAGACATAGTAAGTGCTTGCTCTCTCTCAATTTTCTTTCTCCTCCATCTCCTTTCCTGATTGCTAGTTGATAGATGATGTTTTTTAAGTTACATTGCAATAATTGCCATGGCAACCTTGTGTGCTGCAAGGACTTGGAAATAGCTGGAGGAAGAGAGGAGTCCCTGCATGAATTAGGGTTGTGGCGAAAGATGAAGAGCCATGTTAGTCTTTAGTCAGCAAAAACAGAGAATGAGCCAGGTTGGCATCTGTCTAGGGCAGGTTTGCTGTCTGCCACCACTAAAACAAAGTACCTCCTCCATGTTAAAGCTATAGATTTCCTTGTGACTAGCCCAGCTAGAATCTGGCAAGATACTGTTCCTTTTCATGCCTCTTCTATTGCTGTGTTCATGTAAATGGAATTGCAGCCAAGACACCTCCACAGCCTCATCTGGTCACTGCTCTTCTGGGTGTGTGTTTCAGCTGTGGAAGGATCAGGGGACAGGTGACTTTGTTTGATCTGCTGTGTTTGGGTCCCTAAAGTGTGCCTGCAGCTGTGGTGCTGCAGTGTGAGGCTTGGAGCTGCCTGGCCAGTCTTTATTACATTGCCCCTCTTCATGGGCATCAACTGAAACAGGTTTGATATAATGATTAGCTGGGGTACACTGGGATGGAACTGAAAGTGGTGGAGTTGGGAGGAATTTCATAGGGCTTGAGACCCTGTTGTTGTCTTGGAAGAGCCCCAGAGAAAACCCTTACTTATTCACAATGAAGCATTATTTTTGGGATGAGCTGCTCCTCTGTTCTTGAGGGGTGAAGTTTTTCCTACAGGGAACAGTCTTGCTTAAGTGTATCCCTGTGCTCATCTCCAGGCTAGTCTTGGACTTAGGTAGCTTGTTTTCAGTAGTGCTATCTATAATTTCATTCCCTGAGAAATACTGTCATCACACATCTTCCCTGCATTTGAAGTAGAAAACTGCTGGCTTTATCTAGGTGAGTGTCCAGTTTCCCACATGTTAAAACTTCCAGCCCTTCCTTTGGGACTGCCCAAGCCTAGTAAGTTTTCCCATCAGGAAACCTCTCCCAGCTTTCAGCCAAAAATTTCTTTTTAACCTTTGACAACAGTGCTCCTGGTGTTGTTACTTGCAAACTGATAGGAAAGCTATCTGCAGTGAGAGATTTGCTCCTCCCTTTCCTCCAGGAGAGGTTGGCAGATCTTCATGCAGCTTGTTCAGATGGGTCTGTGCTAAGGAAGGGTTTGTGTTAATACTAAATGCCCTGTTAGGGTGTTAACAACCATGATGGTCACAAGTCAGCATGGGGTGAAATTTGCTATACAGTGGTGACATTTCCACAGAAATAGAAAATGGCACGTGGGCTAGGGGAAGACTGGCAAGGGAGCTGCTGCCACTTGACATTTTTGGATGCTCCTGCACTTGAGTGAACGAAAATCTGGGGGTTTTTTTCTTCCTAAATGAAGCCAGGGCCGTGTCTACATTCAGTGAACAAAGTGGGTTATATGCCAGCTAGTGTCACCTCCTCAGATAAGGCTTTTGGTTATGCTGTGGGTTCCTAGAGGTTTCTCCACATCAGGCACAGAAGACCAGGAGGTTGAAACTGAAGTGGTTCCTCTAATTCCATGGCATAGGATGGTTCCTTGTAGCTAGAGAATAGTAAAAATCCACTGCCTGCTCCACTGCTCAACTCTGAAGAGGTGGATGTAGATACATCTGCTGTAGTCACCATTGAAAGTGTCTTATGTAGGTCTATAGGGATTTTACACTATGTCATACTGTATGCAACAGCTGCTGGCTTCATCACAGCATGCCTGTGCAACACTGACCTGCTTAATATTGACTTGTTCCAGTGGATTTAATACAGATCACTGTCTGTTTTAGTGGCCTTTGTGTGTGATTTACTTTGATAGGTGAAACACTGCGGTCTGGTAGAGACATTCACCCTAAGGAATATGCTGCTGATATTGGACGCCAGCCATGCTTGGCTCCTAGGGAAATGCTGCAGGAAACTGCTTTTTGGAGCAGCTCAGTTTCCTAGTTCATGAAGGCTGTAATCTGAGGGCTACATAATGACTAGGAAGTTTTATTCATGCCCATACCCTGTCTGCCCAAGCCTGCCTAGCTTCATCTTTCCTGCTGGGTGGGTTCAAAGGAAACTGCCTGTTGATTAGAGTTCAGGCACTGCTTAATCATCCAAATCAGTGTAATAAGCAAAGGCACATGATTCAACTAGAAAATAAACAGAACATGGATGCTTCTCTGGAAAGAAGGTGAAATAATTTTACTACCTGTTTCCTGGATTTATGTGGGTGTCAGTGTGAGTGGCACAAATGACAGTATGCAGAGTACCACTCCCTCTTTCCTCCCTCCGAAACAAGATGGCTAAACACTAGCAGTTCATGCACAATCTTTCATCCAGTAGAAGCCACGTCTCAACAGTAGAAAGTGATAACACAAATATAATTTGTCACCCATGAAGTGGATTGATCCTTCAGAATAATGAAGTATCATGGTTATACAGGAATATAGGAACAAGCTGGTATGAGAATCTTACACAGGTTGGCAAATGTCTTGTTGCTGATTATTATGTTTGAATGCTGGACAGTTTTCAGAGAGTCTTTCATTTTCAATGACATTTGTATTTCATGTTTTCTTGTGTGGCTCTCTAAAATCTACAGAAAGCTTATATGGAGAGGGATAGAAATGTACTAAGGAAATTACAAGACCTGTGGAGAAGGAAAATGCATACTCAAGGCAAAATGGGTACTTTTATATGTATTTTTTTTTTTTGTAGAGATTTGTTTAAACATTTCCCTTCCTCCCACTCAACTGGTGTTCAGCAAACTGTACACTAACTAAGGACAGCACCCGTTGCAGATGTTGTTACTATTTTAGTGTTGCTTAGATGTTCTAAAAAATACATAGCTCTGCAGTTCTTTAAAACTGAAGTTGCAAAGCTAATATAAGAATGAGATGTAAATGGGAGATGTGATCTCATCATTTACTATCAGTATGATATGAAGCTAATTTTACTTATAACTAGGTTCAAGACAAAATGCATTATTCCTTTTTTTTGCGAGTGCATAGACTGTATGTTAACTATCATATCAAGAGTCTCCAGGCTCTTCTTTCAAAAGGGAGCTAATTATTTCATCCTACTGCATGACGTATCACACACAATTTTGTCTGGCAAGCACAGTTACCTGAACCAAACCAAGCTCTCTCTGAGAGAAATGCTGTGTACCTTGTTAAAAGTTGATGCTAATGCTCTTCCTCTGTTTCTTTCCCAGGATGATCCTCTCACTAATCTAAACACAGCTTTTGATGTGGCTGAGAAATATCTGGATATTCCGAAGATGCTGGATGCAGAAGGTAAAGTAGAATCCATCAGCTTTTAACTTGCTTTTTCTCAAGAAATGTTCCACTTCTTCTAGGTGGACTTTTTTTGTACAAGATTTCAGTAACCTCTGAGTGTTCCCTGCATGACTGTGCAGTAAATGTATAGGGGAAAAGTTAAAATGGAATAATGAGTCACATGTTCTGCTTCCCTCTTCCTCCTCTGTCCTTCAGTCTTTCGAGTGTAGTGTGGTGATCTTATCTTGGGGTTGACACACAAGGCAGAGATGAGTAACACCTGTCATCTGTTGACTGAAGTGTTCCCTTTCAATTTTCAGGCCAAATACTGAGTTAGTGTGTGGTATAGGACTGTGTTCCTTTTGCTCCAGGGTTTTTTTTTGCTGTGGTCTTTCTGACATTGTTGGTGTTCTCCCTTTTGAGGACATGATATTATTATTACCATTATTATTATAAACTGCTTTTTCTTGACTACTCAGAAGTGTTTGGCATCAAGATCCTTCACTGACTGGGTCTGGAGACCAAGGCAGAGTTCCGTGTTGTTCAGAGATACTTTTACTGCTAGTTATGACTGCATCCCTGAGGCCACTGAGACAGCAAGGATTACTTTTCAGACCCTTGTCAGGACCAGCTTGGCAATAGATTTTAAAGACTGTAACTCTGGAGTACAAACAACAGCCTGAAGTAGTTCACTGGTTGTTGGCTGTTTGCCTAAAGCCAGGTTTCAATGGTAGAAGCTGTATTTCAGGCTTGGGTTGGACAGGAGAAGCAGTTAATGATTGTTGTTAAATAAAGGAGTGAAAGGAGCAAAGAGTGAAGGTGGAAATAGGACAGCCAAACCCCAGTGAAACCTGTATTTCAGTAACTAGGATGTTCATATTCCTAGGTAGTATTTCCCATCCTCAGAGATGAGTTTTGCTTTCCCTGCATTCATCATGCTGAGGTTAAAAAAAAAATCATGAGGTTTCCAGAGCAGGTTCAAATGTTTCCTGCCATTCTGTAGGAAATACAGATACCTCCAAAATAAGCGGATCTAGCTTCAGATCTCAGCAAAAGTAGCAGTGATGAAGAGGGCCCTGGCAGGAGTTCTCATTGCTCTTTACTGATCTCTCTCCTCCCTCATGGAGTGGAGCTAATGTGCATTCCTCCACACCATTAATTCTGATCTCTGGAGGTGTTGAGTTTCCCCTGAAACTAATGAAAGGGCCTCTTGAAATTCAAGCCATCATTGTGTTGAAATGGAGGAGGGAGGCATGGAAAAGAAGGGAGAAAGTCTTTCCAGAAGAATTGAACTGCATGGAGGAATTGCAGAATAATATGTCTATAAAAGTCATCTCAGCCTGATGCCAGTTTGTGTGGATTCATTCCACCAATCACAATAATGTTCTCAGGACAGGGAAGCACTGTGGCACAAGACACGCTGACGTATGGCTGCCTTAGCCTGGCCAGACTCTGGAGGAAATTTGATGATGAGGGAGGGCTACCAGAAGGGTGAATCCTGGGTTCTGAGACACACACATCTTCTGGGGAATGCTGGGAAGCCCTGTGGAATCGCGATGACATGCACACACCGCAGCAGGCCTCCTGGACACTTGTGGTTCTACCCTTCCTCTGCTTTCCTCCCATCAGTTGATTGTGCTCTTAACGTGAGGTTTTTTTTGACAGACATTGTTGGAACTGCCCGTCCTGACGAGAAAGCCATCATGACCTATGTTTCTAGCTTCTACCACGCCTTCTCAGGAGCCCAGAAGGTATCGCAGGATCCCAAGCTCCCTCCACAGAGCACACCTGGTGCCGTTGCTAATGTCCAAACCTTTTTTTCTTTCTCTCTCTCCTCTCTAGCTACGGGCATCTTTATTATTATGTTCTTGGTAGAGTTGGCTGTTGGTTCAAAGTGGTGCCCCAGATAAAATACGTGGGGCAAGGGAGTCAGGGATTCCATTTCCCTACAGTTAGGAGTACTTCCAGTGGTATTTAGGTATGCCACGCTTTGGCACATGTGCAAATTTAAGGGCATGGGGGGGGCTCTGCCTTCTCCATTTGCCTTATGAACTGCTGTCCTGATGACCAAGAACCTGTACCTCTTGATCCTGGTAAATCTGAGCTAGGATGCTTAGTCTTACAAAAAGCAAAGACCACCACATAGGTTCTCTGCACAGCAGGAAACTGCAGCTTCCCCCCATGGGAAATAATACACATACCTATTCACTTTTTTGGTGGTTTTTTTTTTTCCTTTTCCAAAGATGGAGAAACAGAGCTGACTGAGGTTTTATGAAGGGTTTAATGAATGTCCAAAGCTTTATCTTTTGCCTTACGTATGCTCCAGGTTCCAGCACCCTTGCTTTAAGGTCTGAACCTGCTGCTTTCTTAAGTTGTACTGTAAATTCAGTCCCGGTTCACCTGGGGCTTACAAAGCATGTCTAACAAGTACATCCATGGTAGTTTTGCAAACAGAGCATTGCTTATCATGACAGAGATGCCTGTTTTTGTTCATCTGCTTCCTTTTTTTCCCCCTCTTTGCTCATCCATGTTGGAAATCTGGCAGTTGAGTCCTTGCTACTTCTGGCTTAGCCATTTTCCTGTTGGTAATGGAGTCACTTAAGGAAAACATTTTGTGGGTGAAACCTTGTACACATCTCTTGCCAAAAGCGAGCAGCCTCCTGTACTTGAGTGCCTTAGGAACAGGCAGTGCGCGTTGCAGCAGAGCAGATCCTGTGTAGGAAGTGCACTGCGTGGGAAGGCTCTGATCTCCAGCTCCTCGGCGTACCAAGGGCCTCGAGCACGGGCGTGCACATCTCCAGACAGCTTGTTTGCATCCTTGGGCCAGGCCCTCAGACCATAGCTGTGAAGGTGCAGAGCCCAGATCCTCATCTCAGGATCCCCCTGGATTGGGGGGTAGGGAGGGGTGCCGCTTTGAGCCACAAGCCAACACTGCTAGCCACCTTCTGATCCGAATTCCCAGCTCTCCGCATGGAAATCTGTTTGGCCTATCCTGCAATGCATGATGGGAAGTTTTCTCCCCCTCTCTCACGCCACCCATGATTGTTTTGTTTTATCCTATGTGCTGCTTCTTACTTTATCCTTTCAACCTCTTTTCCTTCTCTGCACAGATATTATAGGCACGCTAAGGCCGGATGAGAAGGCCATAATGACCTATGTCTCATGTTACTACCACGCCTTCTCAGGGGCACAGAAGGTGAGACTTTACTGCTAACAACCCCTCCCCTCACCCTGCCCTGCCCACCTGTCCTCTCCAGTGAGGAATGCCAGCCCCCCCGTCCGCCCCAGGGCGTTTACAGGGAAGCCCAGTGCATCCAGTGATGCATTTGGATATGACATCTGTAATCTTCCTGCAGAAGTCATGTAACTGTCCTTTTGGACAGACTTGAGGTGCTTCTTCCCTCCAGTCTCACGCCACAGCAGAGGAGAAAGCATTTGGTAAAGCTGGCACTGGAAGATAAATGGCTGTCTGCTCCGATAGAGGCAGTACCCTTCCAGTAACTAGTGGGCATTGCCCAGGCCAGGCAGTGCACCTCCAGAAATACCACAGTCAAATCTGCCCATTCCAGGAAATCACAGCCTGTCCTGCTTGGGCTGCCGTCGTGCCTTCCACACTCAGCCTCCACTGGGTCAGTGGTCTTGTCCTAGGCTGAATCATCTGTGAGCTGGTTACATAGCACTTCTGTGCTCCAGCCATGAAGTTCATTTCTACCAGGCCTTCAGCTTCCCCAAACTCACATGCTTTTCCATTCCTTGTTTCTTCCTTGTAATTCTCCTCTGTTTCTCAAACCACCTATATGTTTTATTTATCTTGTCTCTGCCTTGCCCATTTCCATGGCTTCAGGCCTTCCTTCTTCCTCTGCTTCCTCTTTACTCCAAAGTCTCTTTGCCTGACATCAGGATGTTTGGAACTAAATAGTTGCAGATCGCCTTTGGGCAAGCAATTTCCCAGGAATCCTTTGAATAAGGGAAAAACGTAGATTCTTTTCTCCCATGTCATAACCTGCCTCGGCTGCAGCCCTTCCACAAGATTCCTGCTAATTTCAAATAGGAGGCTTTAGAACAGTAAAATCCAAAATCCAAGACTACGTTCCTCATGTTATGGACATGCCTTTTCTATTTGAGACACAGTCCTTGTGTTGCCCAGCTTGAGGGCTAATCTGACTCCAGGAAGATTCCATCTCTTTTGTGCAAAGCAGTGCAGGTGGTCCCAACACTGATTCAGTTTCCATGCTGATGCTGGCTTTCAGAGGGCAAATGCAAGCAGTAGTTTCCAGGGAGCAGCTCTTTAGTTCAAGCTTTTTGTTCTCTGCCCAGTTTCGTATAAATTACGTGATACTGTCTTGTTTCCAAGGAACTGGGAATGTGTCCCACAGCAGTGCAGTAGACTTGCCCATTTGGCATAATTTGTGTAGTCATGACTTTCCTGCTAGGATCCTGTGGTTTTTTTGTTCAAAACACTCAAGACCAGTCAGCAAGCTCCAACCAGCTGATACTTGCCCAGGAAGACTGTAGTTTCAGAAATCATTCCAGCCTCATGATAAGGCCTGCTGTTTGCCAGGTGCCCCTGAGGGACTACTCCATGCAGTCCACTTAACCTGAGGAGCTCCAGATGAGGAAACATCAAACCACAGTTTGAGGAGGATTGGAGCCTGCTGCAGAAACAGTCATGCCACTTGCCAATCTCTTCCTTTTCTCTCTGCACCCTTTCCACGATTTGGAAACCTGCTCAGCAAGTTCCCTGCTCTGATCAGCAATTTAGGTGGATGCTCAGTCTCCTGGGATAACTGAAAACAGTCTTCTGCTTGCCTCTGGACCTGAACCAAGTAGCTGGGGCAAAAACTAAAAATGAAGTTTCTCAGTTATTAAAGTTTCAATCCCATGTAGTCCAACTGGCTTACAGGGAAGATTTAATACGTTATTCATTTTTTAGCAGTCCTGATGGGCCAGCAACTCAACTGTGCCCTGGCAGGAGGGACACAGCTCCTTTTTGGAGCTGCCCTAGTCATAAGTTAGCCAGCGGCTAAGTGACACAGATTAACACCCACAGGCAAAGGCAAAGTGATTGCTGAGTACAAGCTCCTGCCCAGATACTACTGTGTTGCCACCTCCTGCAGGGTTAGGTGACTTACTGTGATATCACTCAATTTTTCATCCAGATTTTTCATTACTGCCACCAGGCCTGAAGGGAGAGTCCCATGAGCCGCTTTCTGCTTCTTTCATTCTCTTATCCTGAGCCTTTGAAGGTACAGGGTCCCCAGCCTGACATGTGTATGTAGATGGCTGCTTTTTCTCTATGCCATTTTTTTACATATATATTTGTAGGTATACTTGCTTTGGTTGGTTTGCTTGTTTTCTAACCGCTTCTGACTTTCACACTAAATGCATGCAACTACTGGTTGGCTTAATATTTTGTAAGCTTGTGGCAATTTCTAACTAATGTTTTACTGTTTTATTAAGAGATTGTGTTTGGTGTATGGTATTTTGGAGTGGTCCTCTGAGGCCAGAGGACAGCAGCGGACAGGCATCTTCCCCTGACACTAGAGGACAGCAACAGGCAGGCATCCCTACATAGTACACTGTGGGAATGCCTTCCTGCATGATCCTCCTCAGCAGAAAGGCTTGGATCCATGAACTAGACAGACTGTAAACGCTACTCCTATCCTAAGCAGTTCAAGTTATGGTTGAGAAGTACAGAAAAGAAAAAAAGCAGATAAATTGCTGCCATTCAGTTTTTCATTATGATTCCACCATACAGCATGTGCATAGACACAGCAGCGTGGTATATCACACACAATGTCCTGGGCTTGCCCACCCCAAGACTCTGAGTGCAAGCATTACAACGTGTCAGCATGATGCTGCACTGAAGCTGATGAGCTCACACAGGTTCTCTGAGAATATAGGTATGCAGCTTCCAGACCCCAGGATTCTGCATCTTCTCAGTGATGCCCTGTGCCTTGTAGGTTTCTTGGCTTTTTGGAGTCAGCATGAACATCCGAAATGCATCATTGCCTTTAGCAGTGTGGGGAAGCCAAAATAGCTTTTTCCACTGAACTTACAAAGGTGTGTAGGGGGAGCTGCCTTGGCCTCATCTGAACATCTTGGTGTGCCACTCTTCTTTTACCTAAAAGTGTTTCACTTTAGTTTTGAGGTTGCCATCACCATGGATCAGCTCATTAGCAGTAGTGTGGGGGGTATTTGTGAAGGTTGCCTAAAAGCTCTGGCATCCTTTTGTCCTACCTTGCTCAGAGCACAGTGTAACATGTTGCTCGTGACGTTAATGGTGATTGTGGCCACAGCCTTTCTGTGGCTGCAGCAACAGCACACTATTGTGTAGAGCAGTAGCAGTTCCAAGGCAAGAACTGTTGGGAGAGAAGTACTGGTGGGGGAAAAAAAGCCTCTACACTCCTGCCATTAGGGTAATAAAAATAATGTTGTAACTGCTGACATTCTTTGGGTCTTTTTGTTTGGACAGTTGTTCAACACACATACACACACACATATTTAAACTTGGGCAGCTGGAGAAAGTCTATCACCAGATACATGCCTCAGTGGAATGGGGTCCTGCCTGCACAGCTGGCTGCTGCTGCAGTGAGCTCATGGGGTGTAAAAATAAGAAAGTTAAATGAACACCTCTCCTGGAGTGATTGAGATAAACATTAGGTACCACCAGTTCCCTGCAATCTCTAGGCCTATCATGGTATAAGGCTCTAGAAATGTCTTTTTGACATACTATTTGGTCCCCTGTCTATAGTTTTCTCTGTATATCAAAACCCACTCCATTAAAGTACAAAGTTTAGTTAAAAATAGTCAAAGTGCGAGCTTTCTTAAATGTAACCATTGTTTGCACTCACTGCAGATTTCTTTTTAAGTGAAACTGATCTTTTACTCTACAGTCTCTCTGATGTGTTTTAAATGAGCTGATAATCTGTGTATCTCATAGCTGGTCCACTTTAGTGAAGGGGCAGATGACTGAATAGATGTTTTAACAGCTTCATTTCATTCTACAAATGCATAAGATTGCTGTGTCCCCTGGGACCTTAGCAATCTATACATCACTGTATAGCCTATGACTTTATTGCTATTCTTGCTGCTTCACATCAGCTGCAAAAATTAGAGGTTTTTTCTCAAATGTCCTTGAAGATTGAATAAACAGATAATAAAAGGTGTTTTAAAAATAGAAAAAGGTTGAAACTTACCAGCTATAAACTCAGCAAAACCTATTTTGGCATCAATCCTAAATGTAGTTTTGAGGCAGGATGCAGCATTCACAGCTGGTTTGTTGTAGTGTTGGCATGTACCCTCTCCTTATTTGTACTTAGCCTCTGTATGGAGCACTTCTCCCAAGGGGGCCTGTGGGTACCTCTAGCACCTTCCCCAGGCACCAGGGTCACAGCTGTACTGTGGTAAGAGGGATCTGAGCAAACCCCTGATGCATCACAGGGGCATATCCTCAGGCTTTGTGGCATGGCACACACCATGGTAATGATAAAGGGAGCTGATAACTCACAGATAAATTCTGTGCAAGGATCAGCCTGCTTGTATGTCCCCCATGCCAAACACACACGTGGCACTCCAGACTGCTTCTGAGTTCATAGCTGGGATTTTTCTGATCCTTGCTTTTCAAAGTCATGTTCTAACACGTTGAGCTCCCTGCAGAGAACCAGGTTTTGGTCTCACAATGGAAAGAAAGAAAGCAAAATACTACAAACCTAAATGGTAACAGTAGGATTTTTTTTATTGTGAGACTTGTTTTGGAAGAGTAAGCAGAAAGATTACCCAGAAGAGTGGGGGGAAAAGAAATCCTCTTCTCAGCTGGATCATGAGACTCTGAATATATGGTAGGTGTATGTTCCACCGAGGAGGTGGCCCTGTAATCAGTGCCAGAAATACTAGAAAAACTGGAATACAGTTCTGCTGGGCAGAATTTAAGATTAAGAGAAGTATCTACCATTTAATCTGCCAAACAAAATTAGGAGTTTTCCTGTAAGTCCAGTCTGTGGGTTAACTCTGTTTGGGTAGTTCTTTCCTGGGGTAAAAGTACAGAGCCAGTTTCATCAGCTTGACATCACTCTTACTGCTGTTCCAGCTCAGAATGCTGGTATGGGGAGTGGAGGTGGCAGCAGAAACTCCCTGTCTTTGTGAAGAGGTATCCAGGGTTCCACTGATAGGAAGCAAACAACAACGCCCTCATACAGAAGCAGCCCCAGAAAAAGCATAGAAACATTGGTTGTCCCACAACATATAGGGTAGAACCAGTATAGCTGAGAACCTGTGAAGAAGGGAAAAAATAAATCATTATAGAAGGCCAGGTGCAAAGCAGAGGTCAGGACAGATACAAAGCAGAGGTCAGGACAGATGTCTCAAAGTGCAGACAGGTTGCTAGAGCTAAGGGTAGGAGATTTTATCTGCAGGTACGTAGCAGGAAGCTAAGCTGCAAGTTTTGGTTTGGGTTGGTTTTTTTTGTTTGCACTTTTTTTTTTTTTTTTTTTTTTTTTTTTTTTTTTTTTTTTTTTTTCTTTTTTCTTTTTTTTTTTTTTTTTTTCACATTTTTCCCTTCTTCCATTTTTCTTCTCTTTGTCAGGCGGAGACAGCAGCAAATCGTATCTGCAAGGTGCTGGCAGTCAACCAAGAAAATGAACAGCTCATGGAAGACTACGAAAAACTGGCCAGTGATGTAGGTGTTGGTTTCTGAGTGGTGTTATGCAGAAAAAAATTGCATTTAATGCTGATAAGTAATCTTGGGGAGTTCTATTGGCCTACTGCTATTTTCCCTGGAAAACTACTTTTTCCTCCTCAAATTAAAGAGCAAAGTTACCTTAAAGACAAGAGCAATCTACCTTAAAACAGAAAGCTTTCACAGAGTGTTTCAATAAATTCAATAAATTGAATTTTTCAATTTATTAGGAGCCAACACAGACATGCTAAAATCGAAGGATAAATCAAGGTGGTTAAACTTGAATTTGTCAGGACTATACAATTTCATTACATCTTCTGTACAGCTTGTATGCTAATATATTATAGAAGTCAGGAGTTGGATCAGAGAATAAAAGTTAGAGATGTTGAGGAAAGAAATACGCATTTGCTGATAATGGAAAGAATCTGTGTCAGATACAAGCTGGAGGCTGCTTTTGTTAACTAAGAAGTGTGCCAGCAGGGAAACTACAAGAGACCAAATGTGGACTGGAGTATGTTTGTGGTAGTTGAGTTGGGAGGAGAAGGTGGACAACAGAAGAGGAAACATAAGCCATAAACCTGATCTGAAAAGCACAGGGCACTACTCCACTCACAGTGTAGACTGCCTATTGCATTAGCATTTTGCCAGCTCTCCAGATAGGTTTGTTATGGCGGTATATTCAAAGAGCAACAGTGACCTTGAGAAAACTAGAGTGGGAAAAGTATAGGGCTGAACTTGATTTCTCCTGTCAGATTCTTCTGGAGATAATAACAACTTACAGCATCCTTCAGTTATGCAACAGTCCAGCAAAATTCTTAAGGCTTTAACATAATCTGAGGGTATAGTTTTGGTCCTGCTTGTGCAAAAGCTGTGCCTTAAGCATGCTGGATTGGCACTGCTGCAACAAGCAGTACTACTTAGTGTGGTAAGGAATGTGTTGCTCATTAAAAAAAAGTACTTCCAATAAAGCTGGCAAACTTTTCTTTACAAGCCCTGCTGGTGGCAGAATCTTTCTGACAGCAAACATAAAAGTAAATGGTCCCTTATGAAATCAGAGCAGCACCTGCAGTTTCAGCACAAATTTCAGTTCAAGGCTTCTTGTCTTTGCTCCTTCCAGCTGCTGGAGTGGATTCGTCGCACCATCCCCTGGCTGGAGAACCGGGCCCCAGAGAACACCATGCAAGCCATGCAGCAGAAACTGGAGGACTTCCGGGACTACCGCCGCCTGCACAAGCCCCCCAAGGTCCAAGAGAAGTGCCAACTTGAGATCAATTTCAACACCTTGCAGACCAAGCTGCGGCTCAGCAATAGGCCAGCCTTCATGCCCTCCGAAGGGAAAATGGTCTCGGTGAGTGGGGTGACTGCTCCTATATACCCCAAACATGCCTGAAAAACAAGACTCCTTTTCTGCCCATGGATGGGCAGAGAATGCCCACCTTCATAGTGAGATATTCTGTGGGAGTAACCCTGCAAAATATAAACCAGGGAGGTCATGATGAGAAAGGATCAAGTGATCATTGCGTCCCTGTGTCTAAATCAGGCTCTGAGGCTCTTCACGTGTCTTTATGAGAAGATGTCTCAGTGGCTTTCATTCTTTCTGATTCAGGAACAGTTGAGTTTTATTAAAGTTTCACGTAGGGGAACTTGAAAACTCTAGAAGTGTTTAGAGAGGCATTTTTCTGCAGACAGTTATATCCTGGCACTTCTAGTCCTGCTTATCTTAAGTCTGACACACTGTGTCCCTGATTTGTTTGCAGAACTCTGTCAGATGAAATGCCCATGCTTGTTCCCTCCAATCAGTTGGAGCCTCACTGAGACTAATGCTGGTGAACATCTTCCCTCCAACTTCTGACTTGCCTTTCTGTCTCATGTTTCTGTCTCTAGGATATAAACAACGCCTGGGGTGGCCTAGAGCAAGCTGAGAAGGGCTATGAGGAGTGGTTATTGAATGAGATCCGGAGGCTAGAGAGGCTGGATCACCTGGC
Organism: Aegithalos caudatus; assembly: GCA_013389925.1. Lineage (NCBI taxonomy): Eukaryota > Metazoa > Chordata > Aves > Passeriformes > Aegithalidae > Aegithalos > Aegithalos caudatus. The sequence continues at coordinate 70,814 of WEIU01023468.1, forward strand.
AGAGAAGTTCCGGCAGAAGGCATCAATTCATGAGTCCTGGACAGATGGTAATGCCAACATACATGCTTCCTATTGCCTGACACAGTGCTGATTTATGTAAGGAGGAGGACATGGATTGTGCATGGGTCCTTCCATGGGAGTTTCCTCCTGAGAAGGCTAGATTTATTTCTTATTTTATTAGAAAACAATGTATGGAAACCAGCTTGATTTCTGTTCTGCATCATGCAGTCAACATTGGCATTTCCTAACTGTGGCAAAGTGACAACTTTGGCTGGAAGAGAGCAGTCACAGAGCAGAGGAAAAGTTCCTCTGCAGTAAACGCTACCTTACTGTTGGCTTTTACAGGTTCAGCATAACCCACTCTGCACATACTGGGACGAGTCCAGTATAAACTGTGACAGTGCTGGCTTAAGCTACATCATGTGGCCTTCTGTGTTGTTAATGGCAAACTCACACTTTGTGGTTTGAAAGTGAGCATTGTGCTTCTCTAGGCCAGCAGGCACTGGGACAAGCCTTGGGCGGGGCAGCTGTAGTGAGGCCAATGCCCTTCTGAGGGCCCCCGAGGGTACCTGGGTGGCGACAGCAGGCTTTGGCCACCCTGGGTCCTGTCCTTCATTCTTCTGTCCTTTGGCTCCCTCCCCAGGTAAGGAAGCAATGCTGCAGCAGAAGGATTACGAAACTGCAACCCTCTCGGAGATAAAGGCCCTGCTGAAGAAACACGAGGCCTTTGAGAGTGACCTGGCTGCGCACCAGGACCGCGTGGAACAGATTGCTGCTATTGCACAAGAGCTCAAGTACGGCACCCCAGCGCACGTCCCGTCCTTGGGGCCAGGGAGGCTTAGTGAGCTTTGCCCTCTGGAGAGCAAAAAATCCATCCCCATACAAAAATGCTGGGAATTCCCAGTGTTTCCAAACAGTATCTAGGATACTGCTATCCAGTATCCGGACACACCAGAAAAGCAGGCCAGAAAACGGATGAGCCGTGGGTGCTGTTGAGGAGGAGGCAGAAGTATATTCCTAAGCCAAGTTTCCATCCTCTTCTAGTTGATTATGCTGCCATGAACCCTTTCCTAAAAGTGTCTGACCTGCTGCATTTTAGAGTTGTGACACTGTCATACTTTTCCAGGAACAGAAGAGAAGAGCATAGGAGGGTCTCAGTTTGCTGTCTTTTATAAAAAATAAAAAAAAAGTCCTCCTTATTCCAGCAGGGAAAAAGCTGCTTGAGCCCATCATGGCCTCATTCTTTCCCCTAGGAGTACTTGCACTGTGTGCACTGTCTTCAGCACATGCTGCAGGGCATCTTCACAGCAGATCAGCTCTTTCCCTGGTTCCAGCTTGGAAACCTTTACCTCCACTCCTTTTCCTGAAGTAATACAGGTTACCAGGAGAAATGGGGGTCTCATCAGGATTGCTTGAGATAGCCTGCAGGCAAAGAGCTAGCAGCTGCAGCACCAGGGAGGTTTTGAAACACTGCATGTTTCTTGGCAAAAAAACAGTCTCAACTACTTGTTTTTGACTCTGTTTCCTATTTTTAAGTGATTTATATATCACAGTGGCCTATCTGAGGTTAATGTCTGGGCCAAGATCAGTCCTCTTGGGCTGAAGAGCTATTTTTCTCTAAAAAATTAAGATTATTGGATCAAGATCATTATCTTCTTTAACATCAGAGATTTACAGAATTGCTCTCTTGTCCACTGGAGGATTGACCTTGGAACAGGAGGAGGGTTCAAGGCAATCCTCCATGTCAGTAAGATTAAAACTGAGTCTGTCTAGTCAGCAAGCATTACCTGACCTGCCACTTCCAAAGCACACACTACATGTCAGCCAAAGCAGCTGCAGGTCTAAGAGCAGCAGGAAAGACTAAGGCCTAAGCTGTGGGAGAGGTTATTTCTTCGAAAGTGTGAGAACAGCAGGCTCTGCTATTGTTATAAAAGCTATCTTCCATTTCAGCAAAGAGGCCATGCCCTGAAAAACCATGGCAGTGCTCTTTTCTTCTCCAGAGACACACTGCCAGAGAGATGCAGGGGCTGTGGAGGAAGCCACTGCAGCTACCTATGGCAGGAATGTTTGGGGGCATGGCACGTTCCTCTCCCAAGCCATAGTGGTCCAGCACAGGTGTGTTATAAGTCAGGCTTTCAGAAGGAGTTCTTTCATCTGCAGTGCTGGCTCTGCAGCAAAGTAGATCAAGCAACTGATCTGGATTAAAAACGTAGCAAAGAAGTTATTTTTAGCCCAAATCAGTTTCCTGGCTAGTTTACTGAAGGACTTCACCAACAGCTGAGCCCACACACCCCAGGAGGGAAGTACAATGGCATGAAGAAAGAAGGTTGCAGGAGGCAAGATGGTAACCTGCGTTACTGCTTAAAGAATTGCACATTGGATGGCTCAGGGTCACTCAGTGATTTATTCCCAGTGGTTTATTTTGGGTTTTCTTTCAAGGCTGACACTTCCCACATTGTCTGGTCTCCCTCTGCCTGCAGATTTCTCCCTCTTTGACCATGTGCAGAACCATGAGCACAAAGCAATGCAAGGCTGAAAGCTTTAGTGTGGCCCTGTGCTTTCCTTTCCCCTGTCATACTTTTACCAGCCTGTGTTCCTAGAGTGTCAGCCTATAGACATGTCAGCAAAGCACTTCTTGTCAGGCATATAGGAGAGAAACTTACACGGTTATTCTGGGATTGTCCTAAATAAATTTACTGGGTTATGTAATTTAGCTATTCCTTGCCACCTGTACTGTGCAATTCTTAGGACAATCTCAAGCAGTTTCTTAGTGTTCCTAGTAAAATCTTTGGTTTCCATTCTAATGTATAAGACACAGTTTGTTAGACTGCATAATGTTCTTAAGCAGAATACAAGAGCAGATTGCTCTGATCGTAATCTGCTTACTTCCAGTTTGAGCCAAAGTCTATACTCCCTTCCCCCTTTGGCAAGTTATTCCCATTAGGTAGCCAGCCTCAGTATTTGTTGAGGCCTTGGATGGTCCTCTTCTGTGCTGTTTGATCCAGCATAACATACAGTGTCTCCTAAACTAGATCCTGATATCATCCTGATGCAGCAACCATGATCTCTTTTTCTGAATGTGTCTTCAAGACTGATCAAGATTTCTAATAGGTTTCTGTTATTTCTGTACCAGGTCATTATTTGACTTCTTGTCATTTTTCCCCACCCTTTATAGTGAGCTGGACTATTACGACTCTCCCAGTGTCAATGCCAGGTGCCAGAAGATCTGTGATCAGTGGGATAATCTGGGTGCCCTAACCCAGAAACGTAGAGAAGCCTTGGAGGTGAGATATGTTACAAGTTGGACCTTCTGAATGCACTCATTTGTGGGGGCCAAGCTGCAGTGGGCACAAGCAATATGAGCTCACTTGTGAATTCCTAGAACATCCTGGACTGTAAACAAGGGCTACAATTCAGTAAACTTAGGCTGCTTTTCTTCCAGCCCCATTATGGTGCCATTTGTTTGCTCATGCTGTTGATTTATTTTTGCTTCTTTTGTGTGTTCTATAAACTCATTCTGCCTGAAATTCTGCCTTGTTTTGTTCTGTTTCAAAGGACCTTGGATTTATTTAATTTCCCTTAGAGGGAAAAAAAATCAGTCCAGTGTGTAATCTCTAACAGCAGAGAGATTTTTACTGACGTGCCATCCTGGGAGAACCAAGGAGGTCTGAAAGGAAATAGCAGCTCAGACAACCCATGTATCTATGTGATTATTCATCTCCAAGCATCTCTCCTGATTTTCTTTCTTTTTTTTTTTCTTTTTGTACATGCACAGAGGACAGAGAAACTACTGGAAACAATTGATCAGTTGTACCTGGAGTATGCCAAACGAGCTGCCCCTTTCAATAACTGGATGGAAGGGGCCATGGAAGATCTGCAGGACACATTCATCGTTCATACTATTGAAGAGATCCAGGTACAGAGCAGTCATTTTGTACCAGTTTGGGGACAGTGAGAAGTTTGGGGTCTCCTGAGTTGTATGAATTCAGAGTAGTATGAATTTATAAGTTATATTTTGGTGTTTCTGCTCTATTGGGTGAGCGTTATGAAGAGAAACAAAAATAAATGTTTTTCCTTGATTTTCTTCAAAAACCTATATCTGAATAGGAATAAAACATACATACATCATCCTAGCTGGACACAAAAACTGAAAACAGATTTTTCAGAGTAACTCCAGAGCCATATTAATGGAAGCCTGAAAATTGAGAGAACCTTTTATGGTCTTGTGGAATTCTTCTTAACCCACATGAGCAAAGCTTAGTGCTGCTTACAGGGTCTGCAGGTCAATTCTCACATGGAATGTCGTAACCAGGTCATTTGGTCCTATGTTGTAGGATGTACTGTGAGGACAGTTGAGCTACTAGGTGGTTTTTGGTGCTGAATTACATTTGTGCAAAATCACAATTGTCCACTTTGGTGCTGAATTACCATTTGAAATCAAAGTTGTCTTGCTTTCTCTAGGACAGCAAAGACAGTATCTCAGTTTTTCCCCTTCTGAAAGGGTATTAGGAAAGCAACTTGAAGTTTATACAGGTAATTTGCAGACCTTAGAGAGCAGGAATTACTCTTTCCTGCAGTGGGGACTTCTATTTCACCTGCTTGATGGGCTTGTGAAAAGAATCCAAGTCAGCTGTTGGCCAGAATGGCTGATAGGAGTGTGACCATCAGTGAGGCAGCAAATGGGAGACCTACAGAGCACCCAGGGCGGCGGCTGGTGGCTGCGTAGTGACAGTGAAGTTACTGAGCTGTTACTTGTTTCTTCCATCCTTCCCTCCTGAACAAAGGGGTTCATTAAATCTTTCATAATGCAAAATAATCTAAAGAGCACTTAAACATTTCCATTGTCTCCTTGTGACTGCTTGCAATGTCTTTCCCAGCCCCCAGACTTGTATTACATCTCTGTGGCCACTACAGCAGCTGCAAAGCAATGAGTCACCGTGTAAGGAAGGAATTTTACAGAAGTAGTTAACAGTGTGTGTTGTGAGAGAGAGCAGTCAATGATGTGGTTTACTTTCATTCCTTCTTCTGTCCACACCGTTCCCTTGGTTATCCCTGCACACACCTCTGTTTCTCTTGTGCTTTCCTGCCTCTTTCCCTGCGTTTGCTTCCCTAGACTTGATCTTCTAGGTTTCTGGGATGAAGTACCTTAAAGGCTTGTAGAAGCAGTGGGAGATGAGCCAGGACCAGCTGGCTTGTCAGCTGGCTACAAACTACCAGCAAGCACACCCCAACCATCAGTCCTTGGAGCACAGCCCGGGCACCGCAGCAAGACGGGGAGCAGGAAGGGCCTGTAATGGTCAGGGAGGAGCTGTTTTCCAGCAGCAGGAGCATGTGATGCCTGTGCAAGTTTGCAGTTGGCTGGAAGACCTTCATCTGGTTCTAACTGACTCTGAACAAACTGAATCTTACCCTTAGTACTTATCTGGAGTTACTTTGGGTGTAGAAATAGTGCATACCTAGTGGGAGGAAAAAAAACCCACAGCACATTTAAACTACTGAGACTTTTTTTAATAGTAATTCTAGTAGTCAGATCTTCTTCCCCAGAGGAGCTGACAGGCAATCACTGAGCAGTGTTTGAGAAATAGTTCCCCCTAAATGATGAGCCATCATTATTCCACCTTTTTATGTTATGTGATCTCTGTCACTGGTCAACATCAGACAGAAAGAGAGAGAAAACAAGACTTCACATCATTTAACTACTTAAAATATCCCATTTAGTGATAGTGAGAGAGCCTGAAAGGTGTGTTGGAGTAGCCTGCATTGTGTCCTGGGAATATGTTAGGTTTTGCAGTCACTTCAGGAATACATTTGCTGAAGAGGCTATTTCATAAGTAATGTTCTTTGCTGCCTTCCTTCTGCAGGGGTTGACCACAGCTCATGAGCAGTTCAAAGCCACGTTGCCTGATGCCGACAAGGAGCGACAAGCCATCCTGGGAATCCACAATGAAGTCTCAAAGATTGTCCAGACATATCATGTCAACATGGCAGGAACGAATCCTTACACTACAATCACCCCACATGAGATCAATGGCAAATGGGAACATGTGAGTTCTTTCCAGCCTTGCAGGGTAGTGGGGGACAGTGTCACTGCTCAATCACTGTGGGCCCAGGAAAGGGATTATTTACTCTGCAGTTACCCTCTCATGCTTACTGCTGAGTTCAGTGGGGTTTTGTCATTTGGTTTTGTACTTGGAAAGTGGAAGAGACCTTTGATATAAATGCTTATGGCACATCAGACCCCCTTTTACATCCTAATTTTAGATGAAAGTTGCTAAATTTGAAACCTTTGAGGGTTTTTATCTTCAGTTGACCCTGCAGATAAGTATAGCATGTGAATCAATATCCTTTTTTTACTATTCAGCCCTTCAGATGTTCTATCTCTGCAGCCAAGTAGCTGTATTCCTAAAAGAGAAGCTACTGTCCATACCCATTGTGCTTATGGTTCTTCCTACCAAAAAAAATCACCAATGTGAGATCTGAACAGAATCCTGCGACTCGGTTAACATGAGCCACCAAAAACCCAAATAATGAATGGAAGCTGCTTCTGGTCTTCCATGGCCTGACATGAGTTTGTGTATCCTACAGCAGATAGGATTCACATTCTGTGAGCTTGCCCACTGTGACTTAAACCATATGACTGCTTGTATTCAGTGCAAACACCCACTCCTCCCTCCCTTGTGGCAACTTCTGCATTTCCTGTACATGTGCCTTTGTGTGTCCAGACTGCACACTGAGTTACTCTTTGTTGTAGGTGCGGCAGCTGGTTCCCAGAAGGGATCAAGCCCTGATGGAAGAACATGCTCGCCAGCAGCAAAATGAACGACTTCGTAAACAGTTTGGTGCACAGGCCAATGTCATTGGACCATGGATCCAGACCAAGATGGAGGTAGTGCTTTGCAAATTTTGAAGCACTGTTTTCCTCTGTGATCTTCACTGATGCTCTTATTCATGATCTCTCTTGACCACTCTCACAGCCATTCTTTCTTCAAGTTACAGCAAGAGAAACATCATAGAAAATATGAAGAATCCCAAGATTGATTCTGGTTGCTGAAGCGCTTATACTTTTCTTCCTCTAACTCTAGCACCAGAAAAAAAGCATTACTTAGGATGGGGGAACACTGGTATCTTATGATTTGTGTTTATATGCAACAAATTTAAAATCCTGGATCAGAGACAGTTTGTGTAATTGCTTGCACAGCAATGGTCTTGATACATGTGACTAAATAAATACTATTAGTATACCAAACATCTGCAGAGGAGACATTTTAGGTAAGATTTGAGTTAAAGTCATTGCAGTTGATCAAACGTAAAAATACGAAGCTATTACTGATGGCAGGAGCTGGAAAGAAGAGAGCAATTACAGAAATATGCCTCTATGAAGAACTAACTTAGTAGCAGACAGTAGACCAGAAAAAGATCTGCCTTGGTTGATTACTAGCTTATGGACTTCAGTTTCCTTTTCTCCTGTATCCTTGTATTAGACACATCTTTTGTGATTCACCTCACTTGTAAAATGTTCAGGGCTATGCTAAATTTTTTGCTGACACTGTCTCAGCACCTGTGAAGTAATTGTTCCATGAGTTTTGTTTTGTTTTTTTTTTGAATCATCATCCTGTGTGAGAGTGAAATTGCTGCAATAAATGTCAGGCATGTTGGGGCTTGTCCTTTCAGTGGAGTCTTAACTCCTTTGGCTTTGCTAATGCAGGAGATTGGCCGCATTTCAATAGAGATGCATGGGACCCTGGAGGACCAGCTCAACCACTTGCGGCAGTACGAGAAAAGCATTGTGAATTACAAACCAAAGATTGACCAGCTGGAAGGAGACCACCAGCTGATCCAGGAAGCGCTTATCTTTGACAACAAGCACACCAACTACACCATGGAGGTAAATGTTTTGGCAGCAATTCGCCTCATCTGCTGTGGCCAGCTAGTGTCAGCCACATTTAGCTCTGGCAACGTGCTGTGGTTCTCAGGAAAATGGAGGGCTTGATAATATGGCCAAGCGTGCAACAACATGTCACTGAATTTAATTTTTGCCTTACTGTACTTCATGCCAACCCATTCCAATATACTTCCAAATATAGACAATAGAAACAACCTGAATGAGATCCCACAGTGTTGCTTGAAAAATTGACAGGTCTTGTTTCTCCTGCCATCTGTGTTAGCTGGGATTAGAAAGGCAAGTGCTGATGATTTTGAGCTGCCACTACCTGGCAGAATAAAAAAGTCCAACAGAAGTTTGGGTTTTTTTAAGTCAGAAACTGGTTTTCTGTTGGTAACATGAGGTTGAGTTCAACATTAGTCCAGCTGAACACAGACAGGCTTTGAAACTTGTTTTTTGGTTTCTAGCCAGCTTTCCATTAAGCAACAGCCGAGGCAGGGGGGCACTAGTGTCTTCCAGGCACTGTGTTTTATTCAGTTCCTTGGCAAGGAGGGGTTTCTGTGTAAGTCCTAGAAGCACTGGGGTTGCTTCTCATTTGCATTAAAGGTCTCCAATATGTTGCTCTGACCAGGCAAAGGAATTTTGTAATAGGACCAAGTTTTTCTTAGGAAAGCGACAGAAAGATCAGGAGCTGGCCTCTTCAGTATGGAGTTTTTTCAGTCAAAATTCAGATTTTAAACACCTGCAGATTAGAAGGAATCTTTTCTGAGAAAATGGACACCAGGGACTGCCTTGCACACCAGGATCATTTAATTTGCAATAAGTAGCACATCTGTCCACTGGCCTCAGAAGCAGAAGAGCAACTTCTTAATTTCAATATTGTCCTGACCTCTTTCACCAGCATATCCGCGTGGGCTGGGAGCAGTTACTAACAACAATTGCTAGAACCATCAACGAAGTGGAAAACCAGATTCTGACCCGTGATGCCAAAGGAATCAGCCAGGAACAGATGAATGAGTTCCGGGCTTCTTTCAACCACTTTGACAGGGTAAGTCAGTGCTGACTACAAGCTTCCATGTGGACTGCACAGTGCAATAAAAAACAAGCAGTCACTGCAGGATCACAGAAGATGTTTCATTCTTAAAATGCCACTCCTGTGGAACAATCATTTCTGTGAAGACTGCCAAGTGATTGTTAGCCTGGGAGAAGTACATCTTCACAGAAAACAGCAAAATTTCTTTGTAAAGCAAGAGTATAAAAAGGTTTGAAGGCTTTTTTAGGCAATTAGACTTTTATCCATTCCTCTCTAGAGAGCAGATTATTGTTTTGATTTATAAAATTCTTGGGACCATCTGTTCTCCACTCTTCCATACCATCTCTGCTATATCTGAGCAGAGATTGGCAATGCTTTTAAATTGCTGAACACTGGCTATTTCAGCCCTTCTCTAGTTGTCTAAAAAAAACCATGGGTTCTTTTCTTAGGAGAAGGACCCATAAAGCCCTGTAGATTTTATATTTTTACTTTCATATCATTTGCCCCTTCCATCATAACAGTCTCAGTGTAGACAGGAGTTTCCCACCTTCAACTATTTGATTATAAAGGCTTTAACATTGACTTCAAAAACTGGATTTTCTTGAAGAAAGTCACTTGAAATTGGCCCCGTCATCCTGTCTGTAGCTTCCTTGATCTGGCCAGAGGTGGTAGCAGCAGGCAAGGGCTCTTTGGTGCTTTGAGGTTGTTCTGAGCTAAAATTCTGCAGGATGGATGGGGATTCTTAGTTCCTGTAGCAGCTTGTGTATTATTTGATGGGTACATCCAAACACTGGGGGAGCGGGCAATGAGCAAAGGGCAGAGCAGCTGCCAAGCCGTGTTGTGCTGCACTGTACATCCGTGCTGTTTGCAGAGCTGAGCACTTGAAATAGCTTTGCCAGTCAAAGCTCCACCTCCTGTGCAGGTCTCATAAATACAGCTATAATGCTGCTCCCCTGAGCTTCAGCTGGTTTTCTTTGTCTGTTCCTGGGATGCCCTGACAGCTAAGCTTCCTTAGGTGTGTTGCCAAACATACCTGCCCTCACCTACTCCTTTAGTGAAACTTTTGACTATAAGATTAAGGCAATGCTTCCCACTGCCTCTGCCTGCTTACCTGCACTCGGGGTTACTAGTGAAACACAGGGCTTCTGACACTGGATAATAAGCCGTGATGCAAGTAATTCACTTGGGAAATTGAGATCTGAGCATCAGCTGTTTTTGTCATTGAAATGCTCTCAACATGGGATGAGCTCTGAGAAGGAACTGTTCCAAGAGCATTTTTAGCACATCCTGAAATGTCGTTGTGATATCTAATGTTGTGCACTTTTTATTTTTCTTCCCTATCTTTCTATCTGCATGTCATTCTTCCTGTTCCTCTGTCCTCACCCACTGCATGGTGCACCTGTTCATTGTTCTTTCACCTCCCTTTGATCTCCTGTGTGTCTCCCATCCTGCCCCACACCGTCACCCCACTGGCACTGCATGTCCTGCTGCCTGGCACACCGCATAACCAGGACCACTCCGGCACACTTGGCCCTGAGGAATTCAAAGCCTGTCTCATCAGCTTGGGTTACGATATTGGAAACGATGCACAGGTACTGAAAGCTAGTGGTGAACACAGCCAGATATTAAACTGTGAAAAAATAACAGGTTTTTTCCTTTCTTTTCTTGTTTGTCCTAATCCATCTGTTGTTGTTGTTCTTGTGTTTGACTATGTATACATCACTTTTCTATAATACTTCCTCTCTAAATGCACTTTGGTATCCCTTTTTAATTCCTTAATTTTTTGTCTTGGGAGAATTCCTCTTATGTCTTCAAACTGTTATGTTTCCTTCTGTGTCACTTAAAACTCCCTTCCTTGTCCATTCTCAATCTGTCTTGTTTAATATGTTCTTGCCCTTTTTTCATCACCAATGTTTCTTGTGTATAAACTATTCCATGTCAAAAACCACCTTTGCTTCTTCATGGTTTCACAAACTACCTTTCCTCTGTTATTCTTCATTGTCCTGTAAATCTTCCTTCTATCTTCTCCCCCCGAAACTCATTCTTTATAATGTCTTCTGTGGGTTCATTTCTCCCTGGACTGGTCTCCCTTTTCTCTCTTGGCTTTTTCCATCTTTGCGTCATTCTCTGTAGAAGAAGACTGGTATGATGGATTGTGAAGATTTCCGAGCCTGCCTTATCTCCATGGGTTACAATATGGTAATGTAGAGCCCTCTGTCACTCCTATTCAAAGTGATTCTGTAGGCACCTTCAAAAATACAGGGAGGATGTGTAGTGAATCAAGGTAAATATAGCCTTATTTTCCAAAATTATCAGCAATGTTAAATCTAGTCTTAGTTGTACATGTAAAATGCTTGTCTCACAGCTCTAGCCAAAGGTAAAAAAAAAGGAAATAATTGTCTAATTTCTGTAGAGTTCAAATAAATATTATGCTTATCAAACTATTTAGCTACTAATGGAAGAAATAGTAAGCTTCTTCATATTGACACCTGCTCTCTGCATAGCACACACAACCTCCCCCAGCCCTGAATATCAATTGAAATCATTTGGAGGTACACATGACCTCACTTCTGAATATACTCAGAAAGCTGCTCCTCTCATTCCTACCACTTGTTTCACATCACCTTTCCTATACATGTAAGTTCAAGTTGCAGTCATTCTCCCTCATAGTTTTTCCCTCACCAGAATACCTGAATATTCAGAGCAGTAACATGTGGCACCTTGAGAGGAATGACAGCTAGTAGGAAGAGCTTCACCAAAGACTGATGCTTTTCAAAGGGCAGGAGAAGAGCACAGTGCAAACATATTCATCTGCACTCTTGGAGTCTTTGCTCCTGATACCAGGCAAAGCAGTGTTTAATCATCTTACTCATCAGCCCAGTAAAAATACAGACTCTGGTGTAGCATGCCAAGACAGTTACATGTAACTCCTAAATGTGTCAGGAGAGCCTGTTCCCAGGGGAAGACTCTGCTCTGGTCTCCCCTCCTCCTTACCTGGGGAGGAAGGAGATGAGAACAGATGACCTTTGGTATAAATGCAGAAGGAAATGAAGAAAACTACACTATAAGGTTTTGGTTTCTGTAGCAAAACTTCTCTGTAAGATCTTCCCTGTAGAGACTATTTCCCTGGGCCACTCCAGATATGCAAGTCCTTCTTTGCAAAGCCTGCCTATTAAAGATGAGAACAATACTATGAAATACCACAGAGACATTTCTTCTGTTCTGTTCTGTTAGCTGTTGTAGAAGTTCTCTTTTAAGGAAATGAAAGTAAAAGGATTTGAGGAGTTACATCTTCAAATAATGCTACAGACATCTAACACATGTATGGACAAATTTGGGTCTTCCTCTGAAGTCAGCTGGTATTGTTCCCCAATAGGAGCATTGTCCTAGAGCTGGATGTTATCCTCAGGCATAGCTGGCAATGTTGTATTCCAGAGGGCAAATGAGTGGGAAGCATTTGTACACAACAGCAAGCTAAAAGAGAACATCCTGGTTTAAAAAAAAACCCAGAGGTGGTTTCTATTTGGCTTTGTCTTCTAGCCTGTGAGATGTGCTGCTGAACAGTTTCTCCTCACTTTGGTAGCACTGCTGCCCAAATGCCCAGGCTTACGTGACTCTCTTGCTCTCCAGGGAGAGGCAGAGTTTGCCCGCATCATGAGCATTGTCGACCCGAACCGTTTGGGTGTAGTGACCTTCCAGGCCTTCATCGACTTCATGTCCCGGGAGACAGCAGATACAGATACTGCTGACCAGGTTATGGCTTCCTTCAAGATCCTGGCTGGAGATAAGGTCAGGCTCCACACCTTGGTTTCCTGTATCTGCTTAATTTCTGCTTTTTTCTCTTGTCTCTAAGAAAAAGTGTCAAGGGAAGCACTCTGCCATGGGAGGGTGTTTTCACAGGAACATTCTGTAGTGCTGGAGGAGTGCAAGGTTAAAGTTTGGGTTAATAAGCAGCCTGCTGAGGCACTCAGAAGTCCTGCTCAGCTGTCAGTCAGAACTTTGCAGCCCACTCTTGCTTCAACATTTTAATTAAGAGCTTGGTTGCAATTTGTTATTTTAAAATTAACAAGTTCAACAGATGGGTTTTGATTAGTCTTGAAAACTGTTCATTACTGACAGCTGTAAATTTGAGATGACCTTTCTCAAACATGTCACTATCACATTGTTATACATTGTTATATTATAATTATAAATATACATGTTATATTATACATTGTTATATATATATATACATTGTTAACACATTGTTATACAATCAATAGATTTTCATTGAGGATATACAATCAATAGATTTTCATTGAGGATATGCTGTATCTGCAGGAGGAATATATTTTAACCATAGAAATTGGTTGAATGTAGGAAAACTCTGGGTGATACTGAAAGTATTAATTTTTGGAATTTACATCATCAGGGGAAGCAGCTGATAAAAATGTCATCTTATTTTTCTTATATAACAATGCCCGATAATCTTTCATGTAACTGAACAAATTAATGTAATATTAATGTATCTCTTTATTTGCGAATTATTTTAGTTATCTCACATGAAATGTTGGATAACATTTCTCAGATTGTAACAAGTTACCCTTAAATCCAGTACTGGTTTCCATTTTTCACTAAGAATCTTTTCATAATTGTAATCTAGAAACCCACGATACCTGTCCTTTAGACATACACCTGACCGAAGCCAGTTCTATTGTCTTTTGAAGCCTGAAAATCCCGTGTTATTCAGATAAGCTAACCATTGAATAAATAGGTACTTTGAGATGCAGTATCACTTATTAACTTGTTTACTCCGTACGATGTGTTACATATACCTGTCAGTGTTTAACATGCTCTGGTGACTGTAACATGAATGAATATTTCATTATGAAGAAAAAACCCCTCAGACCCCAGTCATTAAACTGAAAGGGAAAAAGAAATTATAAGAAGTCACAGGAGAGAGAGGGATGGTGTGAAACCTGAGCTATTGCTCAGACAGACTGCAAATGGCCCTGCGTCAGTTCACTTAAGACAACATAGTGATTATGACTAGCAAACAGGCAGCTACTGTTACCTACTGCACAGAGAGAAGCCAAGCTAGCTCAGCCCAGAAGCTGAATTTACATAAGTTTTGCTTGCTTATTAAAAACGTCCGCAGTGAAAGGACTGTTGCTGGAACTGTGGCAGCAATAAAAAGTGTTTGCTTGTTTGCTGCCTGTATTGGTGCACTAGCAAGAACTACCGGGGATGGCTCCTTCCCTTTCTCTGAAGAGAGGGAATGGCAACTCCCAAACAGCACAAACAGCTGTTACCTCCTGCTGGTGAGCAACAGCATCCAAATTAAATTTCTGCTTCCTCCCCTTTACTTTCAGCAGGACCTCCTTTGTCAGCAGGAAGGCACAGTCTTAACAACTTGCCTGATTTACCTCCAGGTCTTTCTTTAGCTGCACCAGCATCTCTCATGCAAAACCAATCTTAGTTGTAAAAAACATTTACACGTCCAAACAGTAGGGAAGGAGTGCATGTTCTCTCAGGGTGTAAGTGCAAGCGTACTCCCTGTGTGGGTGTACAGCACAGGTCTAGTTGTTGGGATCCTGTCCCCGAGTGTTGCCTGCTGCCCTGGTGGGACAGGGGGTGGTTGTCCCTCAGAGGAAAGTCAGTTTCCAGAAAGTAACGATGTCCTTTTCATTTGTCCTGGTTGCAGAACTACATCACTGTGGATGAATTGCGGCGGGAGCTGCCTCCTGACCAGGCTGAATACTGCATTGCTAGGATGGCACCCTACACTGGCCGTGATGCTGTACCCGGTGCCCTGGACTACATGTCCTTCTCCACAGCGCTCTATGGCGAAAGTGACCTTTAACTTTTTTCTGTCCCACCACACGCTCCCTCCCCTCTCCCCCGTCCAACACGCCCTCTTTTCTCTTTGCAAAGCAACCTCTGCTCCGCTCTTTTTTGTGTTTTCCTGTTTTGCTTCAGATAACAGATCACATTTTTAAGTGGGGGGGAAGGACATTGACATGGGACCGCCTACCTTGCCCTTGAAAAAACAGTTTACAAAATTATTTTGTGCAAAAAAGTTACGTTTTAAAAAGAACAGACATATTTTATTATAGAAAAAGGTATTTTTCTCCACCAGATTGAAACTTAAAAAGAAAATGTTAAAATATTGCACCAAATATTTTTTGTTGTGACATAGAAAGTCAAGCACAATGTTACATTCCATCCTTTCCAAAAAGAACCAAACTATGACAAAACTCCACTTGTTCTGTTAGCTATTACATTTGCGTATGTCTCTCTTACACGTTTATCTTGGGAGGGGGGAAGGCACACAAGTGCATGTGTTTGCTGGTTCACTCATTTCATGAAAATATTTTATGATAAACTTTTGAAATTGCTGTGTTTTCTAGGGAAAAAAATAATGTACACAGCTCATGTTTTCATATTTAATTAAAAAATACAATACGCCTCCTATGTTTATCAGTGCACAACTTTTTTGTTGCTGAGAGTTGTCTGGTTTCAGAACATGAAGCTTGAGAGTTGATAACTTTGATATTGCTTGTCACAAACCATATTAAAAACTTCTTGTGATAACAACTCTAGACTTTATTCATTTGTATAGTAGAATAATTTAATCCTACTTAGTTAAACATGATAAGGAGAATCCGAAATTAATGGTTTCAACTGAAATTACACTACATTTAAAGGTATATTCTCAGCCCCATAGCCTTTTCATTCTTGCTGAACAATGTTTAATTTTTCACAGCTTAATGACTACTTTAAATCCCCAATAAACCCCTATTTTTAGAAGCAATATTCTTGTTACTCCTTAAAAACCAGCATAGAAATAGTTACTAGAGCTGTACAATCACCATATCTTAAACCATCCGTGAAAAATCCATCTGCTGTTCTATGCTCTATATTGAACATCTGACTGATTTTGATACCACATCTTCTGACATCATAGATTCCTCCAGCGATCATCTTTCTGTTGGACATATGAACTAAACCAGCCTTCAGGACAACTCCTGTGGGACTTTTATTGAGTCATAAGGTAACACATACACGCATGTGTCCAGAAATTGCAAGGGGAAGCATCTAATCCCTTCCAGCCATCTCATACTACAGGTGCATTTCCTGCCCTCCCACAGCTTTTTTAGGAAACAAGGCTTAGGAGTAAATTAACATTACTGCTTCATGACGTGTTTCAAGTAAGTGTTTTATAGATATAAGCACATACCTCTGTCTCTACTCCCAGAGACAGATTTTATTTTGAAGTAATGACTGCAGGAATGGTGGACTCAAGGGCAGATTCACAAAGAGCTCCTTGGTAATGTCGTCCTCTAGTTCCCCAGGGGTGAGCTGAGTCCTGGGGAAGGGATTGTACATGGTGGGTTGGGGTTCAGCACAGCTTTCTGGTTTATTCCTGACCTTCAGTAGGACACAATAAAAATCACTGCATCACATTAGGATGTATCCCAATGTGACAGTATGTGCCTACTGTATTTGGAGAGGGGATGCTAATGTCTGCTACCACACTTCTTTCCAGCATACACCAAGATCTGCATTCTACTGCAGACTGAATAATGGGTTTACAGGGGGCATGCAAATAAATGCCATTGAACTTCATACGTAGATGAGGCCAGGCTGCATTCACCACAGTTTGTCTTCAAAGGTGATACTTTGTGTAACTTAGCTATAATTGTTTTCAATGAGAGCTGGAATTGAGCTTAAGCCTCCTGTGTTGAAACCCGTGATACTGAGAAGCCTGGAGGGGTTGATATGAATTGTCAGTGATGTAGGACTGGGAGCCACAGCAGCATTTAATCTACTTGCAAACTCATTTTCAGCTATGTCTCTACTACTGCTGCAAATGGGACTTTCCTCGTAAAAGGTATGGTATGCTGATTTCCATTGCCATGTTTTAAAGGACAAAGCATAGGTTATCTGTTTGAAAGCTGAAACAGCAGAGAGGATGACTAGAGGCCTGAACAGGTAATTTATATTGAAGTTTGCCTCTGAATATCCATTGCCCTTGCTTTGGCAACCCTCTTTCCACTTCCACAGTAACTGCCCTGTCCTTGGTTTGCTGCGCCTGAAAAAGGACATTTACGCTATGAAATATCTGTTTAAAAAAATTCATCTCTGTAGGTTGTGCCTGCTCCCAGAAGATGCAGTGATATTTTAATAAATATTTATTTAAACAATGAAACTAAGGTGGAGGAGAATGGGAATATCTGTTAGGTTATTAAATGACCACTGTCTGGATGAAAGATCCATGTTATTTTGGAGAAGGGGTGGAAAAGAGCATAGGTGCCCCTTGGGCCATCACTTTGGGCCCAGGTCTGCTTCCACTCTGAGAATGAAGCCAAATTATGTTGATTGATCCTGGTGACAGCATTCTTGCATTCTGCAAGTCCATGCTTGGAGATTCCAGAAGTCTTTATAAAAATCTTTTTCTGAGGTGGTAGTGTTGCAATGTGTAACCAGGTTTCACACAAAACACCAGCTAGGTGTAAGTATTCCTGGTTTTATGACAGAAGGCATGTGGCTCATCCCTGCTGACACCATAGATTGGTGGCAATGTGTGGGCTCCAGCCTTGTGAAAGATGGCACCCCAGCACTGCTTTGGTGAAACTGAGATGTCAACAGCAACAGAAAGGTCTGGCCTATGCTTCTGAGTACTTGAATGAGGTTAAAAATATTGGCAATAGGTGTGCCTAAAATCAACTGGCACGTTTCTTTTTGGGTGGCGTGGCTTCTGACGAACTGGCTAGAGTTTATGTGACCTGCTGCAAGACATTTACCTTCCTTGTTTGCAGCACAAGATTTATCTTGCAATTGTGTGGCCTAACAGTCTGTGGCAGTTAGTATGCTGAAATGTGAAAACAGCTTGTGGTATTAGGCTCATGCATGTTCTTTAGCCAAGGCTTGGCATCAGCCTTGACGAAATTCATCTCTGGAAGCAGCTGTTTGCAGCTCAGCAACTGCCCTTCTGTCTGCCAGGAGCAGAAAAAGTTGACAACCCACTTCAAGGTCACTCCTTCCATTCGGGGTAAACCATTTCTGTCAGTCTCCCATACTCACTGTTTCAGGTGTGGAAATTATATATTTTTTTTAAGAAATTAACTAAGAAAGTCCTTTCCATGACTCTTGATATCTTTGCCTGCTGAGATCTCAATGACCTGCCTTATTCAGCCTGACCGTCTGATAGTACAGGGGCAGAAAATACTTCAGTGCTCAAACAACATGGGTCTTGTCTTGCCTGCCAAAATATCAACCACATTTCCCAAAGCCTCTCAAATCTATCTTGTGACCGTTGCATGTCTTCAGTGCTGCCAGCATCTGGTTTGGAGCAGAGTGCAGGAGCAGAGCCAGGAGTCTCAGAAGACAATGAAAGGAAACTAGTCTGCAACCTTGAATGAACTTGGTTTCCAAGAAGTATTCATAGATCCACGGAGATTCCATCCAGACGAGTCAGACTGACTGGTCTTATCAGGGAAATGAAGAAGAAGGGTGGGGGGTTATAATGGCTGTGAAAAGGAACAGCTTGAACTAAAATGTCTTTGTTAAGAAAACAGACTGGAAATAGAATTTTCATACCATAAAAAGATTATTTGTACAACATTACTTGCGCTACAGATACTGAGGTAGGACAGACTTTTTCCACCTCTGTGGTAGCCAAGTACAAAAAAACCTTAATCCTGTTGAATTAATTAAACCCTTGAGGTGACTCTGGCTACTGAAAGAATTGCTACTGTGCAAACCCTTAAAATCCACTGCATTAGCACTAAGCTGCTGGGAAAGTCTTAGCATAGTAAACATAGATTAACAAAGTCTAGGGCATATCCTGATGCAAACAGGTAATTGGAACATTCCCCAGCAGACTGAGAAAATGTGCTAAGTGCTGCAGTCGGTAGAGAAGAAGCCAGGCATTGTGAAGGATGAAGCTGGATGATTGCATCTCGTATGGGGATGGATGCACTAAGGCTATTTCAGATATTTAAATCTCAGCAATTTAAACCCACTGAAAATGAAAGGAGAAAAATAATCTTTTTTATATTGAGAGCTCAGAGCTACTATAAACTAGATCTCACTGATAAGGTACGAAAATAGATTCCTTCAATCTTTTAATGCCATGCAACAACCAGGAAACGGGGTCTCAGCTTTATTCTCTGCTTTGACTTCTGGGACATACATGCATGAAAATATGTTGGCAGAAACTGCCCTACCTCCCATCACTGTCTTACCTTTTCTCAGCAAGTCTCTTTAACCCACTTTCTATGAGTCAGTAGTTCACATCCTGGTGGCCTAGCCAGCATTCAAACAAAGTATTGAGGACATGGAGTTATCATCACGCCTCAGTGACCCCGACCTTCAGACTGTGTGCAAAAGCACACTCTCACTACTGCTGCGGGACACATCTAGTGTTACTCCCACTGTGCAGATAAAGAGGGCACAGGGGGAAAAGGGGCTACATGTCACTAGAAGGTAGAAATATGAAGACTTTATTTACAATTGCAATCCAGTGTCTGGTGCTCAAGTCTGGAGATACTGCTCACTAGGCTCTTCCCTGGTGCACCTAAACCTCTGCGCACCTGTTCCTGCCCTACACCCTAACCAGAAGGAAACCTAATAGGCTGGGCCAGGGAGCATCTCCAGTCCTCACTTGGTCTCTCTCTGAAACAATTAAGCATTCAAGCAAGAGGGGAGAAAGCAATGGGTTTGCAGAAAGAATAGTTTAAGCAATGGGTTTGCAGAAAGAATGCTGCATTTCTGTCCCTGACAGGTACATTTTAGGTATTTTCAGTTAAATAACCACAGGATAAAGACTCTTAGGATGGAAAACAGGCCCAGCATGTCTCTCTCAGCACCCCAACCACTAGGCCTCTCCTTACACTTGGTATCTAACTGCCTGCTCCATAGAGACAGAATTTGAGTTAGAACAGCCTCCCTCCTTCAGCACCACAGGCTCGCTCTGTGATTAGAACACTGGTGGGTGGGAGCCTGAATCTTCAATCTGAGGAATAAAGCAGACCTGAGCTTCCAGAGTAATGAGTATTTTAAATGATAAGCCATTCTATAAAATGTAGCTGTGGGTCTGAACATATCTTTTGGCAGCCAAAGAAAAGAACAAGCCTTAGTCCTCGTTATAAACAGAAGTTGGCACTCTTCTTGAAGACAAGACGATCTTTGAATCCCAGGTGCAGGAAGGCTTCCCAGCTACAGGCAGGTGCATTTATGTTGAGCAGAGGTAGGAGAGTCAGACTTACACCTCTCACCAGTGCTTCCTAGCAGCACCTCATTTGCTAGCTTTACATCTTGGCTTGGATTCTTTCTGGGTGTCTAGCACCTGTTAGGGGCTGCAGGGAAGGCAACTGAGTGGTTATTGTCTCCAGCCAGAGGTCACTTGCCTGTGCTGCTCAGGAAGGTTCCTGGTGGAGCAATGAACTGGCCCAGCTCTGTCACCTTCCAGTCTGAACACTGCAGCCATCCTACAACTAAAAACATTTTCCCAGACCATCCCCATGATTCTTAATTGCTGTTGTGGCTTTTGTTTCTGACCCTGTGGCTTTCATTGTACAGATTTGCCTAAAAATAAGGACTACTTTTCATCTGCAGAGTTAAGAAAGCATTTTATACCTTTATTATTAAGTACATTCAAACACCACCAGCATCGTCATCATCACTTTAATGAAGACTTTCTCTCCTTAATGAATAGGACGTAATGTTTAATCTGTGGTGCTGAGCCACAGCATCCTACTTTCTGGGACAGAGAAAGTAAAATTTCTTCTTCAGGGGAGTAAGAAAGCAGTTAATTTACCCCAGCAAGAAACAGGTTGTGGTTAAGTATTCTGATTCCAGATAAGTTTGTTTACTTTTGTAGATGTGCAGTCAGGACAGTAATAGTTCCCAGTGGACTTTCAGATGTGCTTCTGAGAGACCAATCTTTCTGTGCAAGCAAAACAATGAGGGAACTAAAACACAGCATTATTACTAAAGTTGATTTTGCACATGATAGCTTCCAGAAACACTACCCACACACAAGAGGCAATGCTGCAGATTCTCCTACTGATATATTTCATGCCTTTTACCACCCATGCAGAGTGTCCACAACCAAGAAAGGGAAAGCAGGACTCCAGCCTGGCTCAGACACTACCAGAGCAGCCAGAGCTGTGTTCCAGATGCACAGCCGCATTCTTCCCTGCTGACACGATCCCAGAGGCTGAAGAGAAGAAGGATAAAACCAAAAAAGCTTTAATTGGGCTTCTAGCATGACTTATCTTCATTATTGCCAGTAACTCCAATCCCTATTACATCCATACCATTCCAAGACTGCCACCTAAGGAGCTTTTTTCTGCTGAGCTTATTAACACAGCAGTTCAAGCACACAATCACACAGACACTCTACTGCTGCTTCTGTAATAGTCCAGCTCTGCCACCCACACAAAATTTACACAAAAAGTCACAGCATTGCCATTTTGAGTGTTCTGAACTGTTTTATCAAATAAAGAAGTAAAGCAGCGTTACAACTAAAGATTGTATTCAGAGTTATAAGACATACTTGCAGCAGATACCACTACCTACATTTTCTTTTTTAACTACAGCTAGCTGTGTTCTGTTGTCACATTTCTCCATTTTCTTACCAAGTAAGAGTTCACATCAGCTGCCTTATGGCAAAAATCAGCAGCATCCTGGGCTGCATTAACAAGGGCATCACTGGAGGGTCAAGAGATGTGATCCTGCCCCTCTACAAAGCACTGGTGAGGCCACATCTGGAATGTTATATCCACAAAAGAGACATGGAGTTACTGAAGCAAATCCAGCACATCACCACAAAGATGGCTGTGAGACTGGAACACCTCTCATATAAGGAGAGGCCAGGAGAGCTGGAATTGTTCAGCCCGGGGAGGGCTGAATGTGTATCAATACCTGAACGGGAGGGGATGAAGAGGAGCATGCCAGACTCTTCTCAGTAGCATTCACTGACAACTGAAACCCATGGCGCTTCATTCAAACACAAGAAAATACTTTTTTTTTTCTACTCTGAGGGTGGTCAAACACTAGGTCAGGTTGTCCAGAGAGGTTGTGGAGCCTCCATCTGGAGAGATACTAAAAAGCTGGCTGGACATGGTCCTGGGCAACCTTGGGGGATTAAACCAGATGATCCCAAAGGATCACTTCCAACCTAAAAGATTCTGTTTATTACATGGATGTTTAATGTATATTAGTGTCAGTATATCTGACACTAAGAAAGCAGGAAAGTACTGTGCTCTTTATTCATGGAAAAACTGCTTCTGCCATACAGGCCTCCATCTTCACTCGACGCTTTTCCCCAGCCAAGGTTTCCCCCTGGTGTCAGCGATTAACAATATTGAGCGTTATCCCAAGCAGTGTAATTCTGTGTGCCGAAGAGATGTTGAGGGGCTGGCCGCAGCACACTTCCGTTGGCAGAACTGAGCTGCCGCGTGCAACACTTCCGATGAATTCTCCAGACGTGCGACTTTTCTTCTCCACTGGTTAAGCAGAATTGTTACCCATCTGTTTTGCCATGTCTTAGTCAAAAAGTCACAGGCAGTTCAGCACGAACAGGCTGCCCAGGGAAGCTGTGGCTACCCCGTCCCTGGCCGTGTGAGGGCTAGGCTGGTCGGGGCTCTGAGCATCCTGGTCTAGCGGGAGGTGTCCCTGCGGAGGCTTGGAGCGGAATGGTCTCTAAGGCCGCCATTGCCCCCCGCGCCTACATCTCCCGTCGTGCCGCGCGGCGCGCTGCGGGCGGGGCGGGGCGAGCGGCGGTGCGCAGGCG